>KZ112946.1:91476-611157 GCA_002120325.1 Daldinia sp. EC12
CACCCCCCCCCCCCCCCCCCCTCCTATGGTATATGCGGCTTCTCACATCTTCACTTGGTAGCTTACCTAGGAAAGTGGTCGCCGTGATATCCAGGTCGCCGGGCTCACCGACTTTTTCCTTCCAAGTCTTGTCTCTCTCTCTCTCTATCCTATAAGCTATGTCTTACGCCTATGCCTTATACGTACAGAAGGATTCTAATCAGCTTAGAGGCTTTGACGTAGGCATGCCAATTGCCAAGGAACGAAAAAGTCAATGGTCAAAATGTTTCAGAATATCGCCGATGATGGACGTCAAATGATGTCAAAGTCGCCGTTTAGTCATTTGAGCTAGATGGTCTCTGAGAAAAGTCGAACTAACTACCTACTTCGTAGCAATACGCCATAGTACTGCAAATGTATATGTAGTATTCTAGGTCTAAGTAGGTATCAAGGGGGTATCTTTCTTTCTTCTTTTCTTCGAGGCTCTTAGCAACCCGCAACTCCAATCAACCGTTCCCATCTCATCCCGAGTTCCAGCATCTATCGATGAATAAATAATATAGGTATGTATGTAATAACCAACACGGTATCCCCCCAGGCGCCTCGCTTAAAACTTGGAAAAAATAAAAACCCATATTTTCTCTCA
The DNA here is from genome assembly GCA_002120325.1 of Daldinia sp. EC12. Taxonomy (NCBI): domain Eukaryota; kingdom Fungi; phylum Ascomycota; class Sordariomycetes; order Xylariales; family Hypoxylaceae; genus Daldinia; species Daldinia sp. EC12. Next base: position 92,102 of record KZ112946.1, read on the forward strand.
AGACCTTAGTCCAGCTTTTTATTCCTTCCTATTTTTTAGTCTTTTTGGTCTTTCTTTGGTTTGCTTAGAAACAGCTGTGTAAATGGTGCTCAAACCACCAAATTCAATCAAACGCGAGGTCCATATCCTGCAGCTGAGCGAAATACCAATTCGGGCTGAAGTTGGGCTCGCCGAGCTTGCTTCTGAGCCAGCACTCCGTGGTGCCCTCGTGGTTGCCCCAGCCGACGCCGACGCACCCCGGATGGTCGCCGCAGGCGTCGATGCACTGGGACATGCTGGCCTTGTACATGTGGGTGAGGTCGACGGCGCCGCCATCCCCGTTGTAGTCCCGCCCGCACTGTATGTTGAACGGCTTCGAGCTGCCCTTGGACACGTACACCGTGTTGTTGTTCTGCGGGCAGATCACGGGGGCCGGGATCAGGGTCCCCGTGAAGCTGGGCGTCGGCGATACCTCAGTGGATGATGGTGTCGTTGTCGTTGTCGACGTTGGCGAAGTGGGTGTTGGTTGATCTATTGGTGCAGAGGAGGAGGATGATGAGATGGCACTATGTAAATGGTATGTTAGCTAATTTGCGTCCTTTGGAGACATCATAAAGTTGTCAGTAGTTATATTAGTGCCTAAGTCACTATCGCGGGGTATAAATAAGTCTTGCCACCCCCCCCATGATATTATTCCAATCTTTCCACAGCACGAGGTAACTCGGGCTTTGGATATGGGAGTGGAAGCACATCGAGGGTCTGAAGTTCCCAATAACGAATAGCCTGGAGAAAAGAGAAGGAAAAGCACCTACGTTGAGTTTTCAGCCGCAGAGACAGCGAAAGAACTACTTTTTCTCGTTCCTAGACCGACACCAAGACCGGCTGCGATAGCGACGACTAGCAAGAACAACCCGATCGCTACGACGATGAAAAACGTATTCCGTCTAATACCCCACACCCTCTGGTCTTCCTTCGGGGGCCGCGGCGGCATCGTTGGTGAATAGCCTCTTGGCGTTCGGTAGTCGAACGTATTGTCGGGCGACCCGGCCCATTCGCCGAGGGGTGTTTTAATAGCTACCGGCGGGGGCATCATGAGAGGTTGGTGGTTCGAGACCCACGTCTGAGTGCGGGCGACGCCGTCTTGGTGGTATACCGTTGCTAATGGAGCTTGTGGAGAGTTCGCCGGCGACGAAACTTGCGATGGGGTGGTATGCGTCATATTATTGTATTGCTGCTGCTGATGCTGTTGTTGCGCATAGGCTGCTTGCTGACCGTACCCGTATCCATTATGATTATGATCATACGTATTGCCGTACGCATCGTGAACCTCTTGCTGTTGCGACTCTTGCGCTGGTCCCAATTGGTATGACATTGCTCGTGCGTGGAACTACCGTTATCTTTCTTTCCTTGGGCTTTTACAATAAAGTAGCCGCGGAGAGAAAACCCCAAAGATGTTAATAAGGGAGGTAAGAGTGTAGAAGTAGACGAATGGTGACAAGCTGAGGTGCATACCATTCCTTCTCGAAGAATACCTACATGAGCTAGCATAAGACCATAATACTACCAATTCTTACATACAGAAACTGACATGCATGCACGCTATTCTATAATCGAGACTAGTATTCATGGATCCATGGATTAAGGACCATGCTTATTTAGACGTGGCGGCCCTATTAGTATTAGGGTTCGTGAACTATTCTGCTTTGGACCCTTGGTGTTGCGGCCCCCAGCTTTGCTGACCGCATGTGTGTGACTTGCGGAGTTTTCTAGATAACGGGAGGTCGCCCACTCCATAGAGGCTGTTCTTCTCATAGCCTCTTCATAAACATCCCGAGAGTATGTATGTCCTTGGGACCTGAATGAAAGTTTGCTAAATATTATAATGCTCAATTTCCAAGCTTACCACAAGCGTCTGCGCCTATCGAAAGTCCACTGCTTTAGTCTAGAACCGAGATATTGAGAAGTTCAAAAAGCCCACAACTCCACATTGCCATCGATGCAACACTGTGTTCTATTGCATATGCACCTAACCCCCTGCTCGATGAAAATGGGGTGGTGGCACGGCGGTGCAGCTCGTGAAGTTACAACGCTTCGCAGCGAATTTTTCTGGTGGCGTCATCATAAACCATGGGGGAAGCATGATTCCAAAAGTAAGATAGAAAAGAAACAAATCTACATGGGGAGCTCTACGAGGGCTAACCTGAGCCAATCGACCCCATCTCACTACCATCAGTCCACAATAGCTCGCGGACGAATCCATTACGGCCGGCGGGCCAAGAGGGGAATCGAAATATATTTAAGCTCCTGGGAACCGCCTTACCCGTGCCACTACAGCTGAATATCGCGGGGCCAGTCGGTGAGCCTACCGCTTAGACAAACGAAATCCTAGTCGTTGGTGGAGAACTTAAGATGACTGATATACCACGAGGGGTCCCTAGGACAAATACGGTCTTCCACCAATCAAGACCGTCAATCAGTCCAACGGCAAACCCGACTTTTATCAAATCATCGTCTAGATTCCAAGACGGAAGCTGAAGCTCTGAAACATAAAATCTAACTTGCTGCTATGATTGAGTAATACTAATCACGAATAATTGACGTGATCATACAGCCCCGAAACCCCAAAGATTCCCAGAGGGCGCAAGGGTTGATGGATAGCGCTAATACGTCAAGAACCCCGGATAGGCGGAGTCAGAATAATGTAGCAATAGCTAGAGTAAATTGAAGTTAGCGCTACCGTTCTTCATAAATAAACAGTTATGATGTTCTTGTAGAATTTTCCATCTCTTGGGAGTATAAGCGACTAAGAAGTAAGAACAAAAGTTAAATCGAGGCATTGGCAACTATGAGTCTAGCTAAAATCTGTTGAGTTGCTATTAGATACATCTAGAGCTTAAATTCTATGGTTATAAGTTTCTCGAGGAAGCACGAGTTGTTTCCATGTTTCTTGTATAAAAGGCTAGAGGCCAGAAGCATATTACATAGGTAGGAGGTAGGTACTAGGTAGTAATAGTCCAGTGAGCTGATAGGTAATTGCTATAGCCTGGCTCTTAGCTCAAGATATAAAGCGTAAAGACTCGACAGAACTAATATTGTTCTCATTTGTCATGTCGTCCCATATGATTACCTACCTAGGTATCCTGCATCTTTCGTACTCTCATCAGTGGTGTTAACTATCAACAACTTCAAACATTTCATTGCCTCACTAACCTCTTGTTTCGGACCTCTAAAGCGGAGTGAGAAGGAATGTGAAGATTATACTTGATAGTAAAAAAAAAAGAGTACCTAGGTATTTATAGGTGGTATGACTACCTCAATTCGATTTGCGCCACCTCAACCACCATAAGCGTGCGCTGTTCGCTTTAGCTCTTTAAGCAGGTCTGTAGTTGCATGTATATATCGTAAAGAAAAGTTGTTTTTCTACCACGGGTCATTAATCAGCTTGTAATATCTTTGGAAATCAAGACAATTATTCTTATCACCTGACAGATTATCAGTAGGCACTAGGTACCTTACCCGGGCAAGATGAGGATAGAAGGGGAGTTTGTGGCGCGGTAGGAAAAAGAAAGAAGCACAATCACTATGTGATAGAGGCTTATATAGCCGCATAGTTGCGCGTAGACTCGTAGTCTGTTTTCATAAAGCGTCACCTCATACGCAAAGAGCTCCGGATATCATTTCCCCAGAACTAGTGTCCTACTGACTAGGTAAGCCAGGAAGGGATCCGCGATCTCTTGCTTATGGTCGCGGGCTATTTTAAGCAGTAGAAAAGATGCATATTAACCTGATATGTACAGGCTATATCAGCCCCAATCCGAGTGGCTTGTTGGCGCAGCACATAGAGAGGTTTCGCCAAGCTCAGCTGTGTGCGGCTGTATCTTGACGCTATCTCAGGCTTTCATATAAGTCCACAATGGTAGGCAGATACACTCATTTGGTTTAAGAACGATGTCCTCATGTCAATATTCATGGACCTACATGCCGATCAACGTGTATACGTAACCCGTTCCAACTGTCTGAACTTGCACCGTTTGGGATCATTTCTCTAGAATAAGAGTGATAATAATTTCGGGTGTGCAGACCGAAACAATCCAAGTAATTATATTTATCTTGTCACAAGGGAACACATGTCTAATACCTCATTGCTACGGCGGGCACCGAGGAAGCCCATCCCCAGAAGAACTTGGCTCATGTTTCTGGATTTGAAAAGGGCAGAAGTACACTACGAGAACGTCCTCGAACAGGTGAATTTGTGTATCCGGTCCCGGTTGGGTTATTCATCGGCTGGTTCCAAAATTAAATGGTCGTCGGATCAGCAAGGACTGGGGACTTCTTCGGGGAACAATAGGAATAATGCAGCGGGGTTTCCTTACCCTAAAGCATTTCTAAATGCCCTTGAGGAGTATGGTTTACCACATCCGGGATACGTGCCTCCTATCCAGCAGCATACACAGGTGCCAGCCGGTGCTTTACAGTATCAAAATGTCCAGACGCCTATGGACAATGGCCGCCGGTTCAGAGGGCCCTTGGCCAAGACAGGTGCTGATTTTGAGGCAGGCTTCTCTAATCGCTTGTTTGGCATTACGTACCACACGACCACCGAGTCTGAGTACCACTTGCAACCGATCTACCTAGTCATCGGGATATTCCCTAAGGGCCACGCCAATCCGCGAGAAAAGATCGTGTTCATTACCAATCCGGAAAAGCTTTTCTCGCGGCTTCATTGGGCTGTATTTAATTTGCGCGGATGGACTCGTAGCTTGTGCTCCCTTCGACACGTTAAAGAGTTCAGGTTATATAAAGTATACTTTTTCTTTTTCTATTTCTTTTCCCTCATTAATAAATTAGAAAACAAGAAAAAAAAACACTCCTGATACAAGATACAAGATTAACTTGCTTTACAGTGCGACATCGAAAGGGGAACTCACAAGTCCGTAACCCTAGATAGCAACGGGGTTGCGGATTTAAGACTACTTCTCGACGCGTATAGCCGTTGGCGTACCCCCGAGAATACTGCACCGATCTGGGCAGATTGGATCCACCAGGTGCTGAATAATAGTTCCCACGATGTTCATAACGGCCTATACTCGCTCGAGATTGTTCTAGGCTGGTCAGCGAAGAGGATCTCGGCTGTAGTATTGCTGCCGGTACTGCTGAGCTTAGCACTCGGTATCTGGCTGAACTCGAGGAACTGGTCTGACTTGGCAACTATACAGACGGCTTGGGGAACTGCATCTTATATCGCGACTGCGGGCGGTTGTAAGTCTTCTTCCCGATAAGCGGTATTCTTTCAGAGAGCTGACACTTATCAGTGACCGCTGCCCTATTGGGTATCCTGAGCAGTATTGCAGATAGATAGTTGTCTTTACAAAAGACCAATTTCACAATCGGCAACGATTTTCACAGTGGCGAGGAAGGGTGAATCTCTCAAGTGTATTCCAATTATAATATATAGTCGAAATTTCCCAAACTAAAGGGTAAACGATAGGCTGCTATATAGCAATGGCTTTTAGAATTCTTACAATGCTATTGGCAATTTCGGAGGTGAAAAATTGACCCTTGATTCTAGCGTGAACTATGAAGTAGTATAAAAATACGAACCCATCTAATTCCATATGCCTAACTCCTTTAGCCCTTAAAAGTCATTCATTACTCTTACACTACCCCTTAAAACGGCTCAATTGTATCCTATTATTCCTTCTGCGATAGGGTCTACGGCGTGTTGCGACCATATAGTAACTCTTCTCCCGATGATTCCATCACCTCCTACTTCAATCTTCATGGGATGAGTAAGAGGTACTTCTATCGATCGCCCTTGGTCGCTTTGTGATGTCGGCTGGGCTCGTGCCATGCTGAACCTATAGAGGAAAGGGCTCATTATAGCGGATCTCGTGAGGTCGCCAGTTTCACTATACAAGTTTTGTTAGTGCTGCTCCATTATGCTTATTATTGGCTGCCTACCTAAGGTACCTTAGGTAGGTTTTCAAACGATAGAGGCACTTACTGAATACCAACGACGCACGAATCTAAATCAACGAAACTGCTATTGGTATTGCCTTCGTCCGGTATGAATGTGGCATGAGTCGCCACAGAACTTCCCTTCCCGCAGTCGTGAAATGTAAGTTGACCTGCCATTACCGGAGGCATGAACCTAGTGCTTCTTAACGGGAGACTGAGTATGGCGAGGGCGCCGCCTCGAGACTGTCGAGTATGATCGCCACACATTGTTCGAATTAATTCTTCGTTTCTAGGTACTTTTTGAAGAAGCAAGGAGTTTTTGGTTTTTTAACTTTCACTTATGAGGGAGATGATAAGAAACGTAGACTCTCAATAGTGTTTAATAGAGGAAAAGCTGGTTGAAGAGTAATAAACTGTTAAAGAGTCTGACTACGGAATTGTTTGCGAACTGAATTGAATATAGATAATCAGATAAATGGATTTAGCTACGTGAGTGTATTACAGGTAAAGATATTGTGCCAAGGATTCAGGAGTAAGGACACGAGTGAGGACCTGTTCTGCTTCTGTTGGCCCTCAAGGTTCCATGATGTAGCTACACTAACAATGCGAGAATCACAATAGGCACTATTCCAGTCTTGTCAACCATTTCGACTCAAAAATATCCCCCATCATGTAACTCTATAGGCAAATGCCAGTATATTAGGTACATGATAGGGAAATTGACGGAGTTGCGCTGGTTACAGATCTCACACGTAAGGTGAGCAAGTTTGCGCTCTTTGAGGCCGTTTCGCGGCCCGCTTCCGGGGAACGGTCGCACAACCACAAAGTTTAGCTAGCAGCCAATCATCGTTAGTCCTTGCTATCCTTACCACATTTGACCATAATTGACAGATAGACGTACCTTCTATAGTAGATTCTGAGGTAAAGACGACGCAAGAAGACGGGAACGCGGGGAAAGAGGACCTTGATGGTCGTCCCGCAAGTGCCGTCCTTGTGTGTTTGTCATCGTAATCACCACCAAAAGAGCTTTCCACCTTCCAACACTTTACTTTGCTCTACCTTGTCCATCCCTTTCACTCTTACTTCCCCAACTATACGAAAACTACCTGAATCATCCTACAACACGGTAGAAGGTATCGATACCGGGTATCTAGATAATCTACATCGTACCACAACACTTACAAAGTCACTTGTCTGCAATCAGAACCTCCCCCCTAGCGGATATCTACCAGCGCACGACTCAAAATGGCCGCAAAGACATACTCCCTCCCCCCTCTTCCCTATGCGTACGATGTAAGTCTCACCCGAGACGTAGCTAGAGTAGCTTTTCTTTTCGGTAAACAGGATGTTTTATATTGACCACAACGTGTCGCTAGGCTTTGGAGCCCAGCATCTCCAAGCAGATCATGGAGCTGCACCACACCAAGCACCATCAGACCTATATCACAAACCTGAACAAGGCTCTTGAGGTATCCGCCAAGGCTCAGTCGGAGGGTAAGTTGCAGGATGCTGCGGCTCAGCTGTCAGCTATCCGTTTCAACGGTGGCGGCCACATCAACCATTCGCTATTCTGGGAAGGCCTAGCTCCTTCCTCTTCTCCCGACTCGAAACTTGATGCTGCTCCCAAGCTCGCTGGCGCTATCAAAGATACTTGGGGTAGCTTCGACAAGTTCAAGGAGGTCTTCGGCACAGCTCTACTAGGCATACAAGGGAGCGGCTGGGGTGTAAGTAGTTTTTCTATTATCCCTTTTTTACACTCGTATCTTCCAACATGCCATCTTTAAGCTGCTCTGGGTTAGCACATTTATTGGTACCGTTCGGAAATGTAGTTCCGTCAAAGTGGCTTGCTAATGTTGCGTGATGACATAGTGGCTCGTCAAGGAAGCCGTCACCGGCCAGCTTCGCATCGTGACTCTTGCAAACCAGGAGGCGGTTGTCGTAGGCGACACTCCTCTCTTTGGAGTGGACATGTGGGAGCATGCCTATTATCTCCAGTATCTCAACGGAAAAGCTGCTTACGTTGAGAACATCTGGAAGGTGATTAACTGGAAGACTGCCGAGGCGCGATACGCTGGAAGTAGGGATGACGCCTTCAAAGTTCTCAAAGCCAACATGTAAAGGCGAATAACTAATTAGTTGATGGGTATGTGGTGGATGTTTGCCATATACTACTAGTCAGCTCGAAGCTGTTGGCATCATCGGGATGATGTGCCTGCTGACTCTTCGCTATGGCCTTGAGACCATGGAATACGCTCAGATTGTTGCGTTGCAGCTAAATGAATCGAGAAACGTACTAAACAAATCTCATCTTACTCCGTAACCAAGCCAAAATACTTGGGAGACTTCTGCTCTAGCTTAGGTACGTAGATACCTTCTCAGGTAGGTAAATTACCAACCTTAGAGTTTTGCATCACATCTCCGGCGTCATAAGTGATGTAAGTCCTTACGATAGAGAAAATCGACCTTAAACTAGTTATGCTAATTCATACATGCGTTTTTCAATCAAACATAAACGATGGTTGGCGACTTATTAGCAGGAGGATATGGCTGTAATACATAATGAAGCCGGTAGAGGTTACAGGTATCTATCTTATCAAGAGGTACCTTAGGTACCTAGAGGTAAGTCGGTACTGCCGTGTAACGTCAGATCTGCTTTAGTGGTGCCCCACGGAAAGAGCTAATCACCCCCACCACTCTGATTTACATAGTGCCGTTAATAGTATTTCTATTAAAAACTTGCCGGGGATTGTTTGTCGCGTTCCTTGACGTCTTCACGCGTTAAGCTAGACTCGAGCCCGGATTCTACCATGATGCCACCGAATAAGTTACCACTGAGTTCCACCCCTCTTTCTTCACCCGATTCCTATGCGACAGCAACAGAATCTCCACGGAAGCCATCGGACGGTACGGTGACAGATATTAATAACCCTACCGCCAACGGTGTAGATGTAGCAGATAAATCGTATAGCAAGGCTAGCCAGCTACCCCCGGAACTCAAGCAGCACTGCCAAATTTATTTGGAAGAGAATTTATGTATGCCTGTTTCCTCCTGTGGATCAATCGCAAATGGTTTCCGCTAATCCCATACCGTTCTTTTTAGATCTAATTACTCTTAATCTTCTAAATAGCCTGTTGCCATCAAGTCGTCTTGGTGCAAACGATCCTTGTTACTGTCCTCCGCCAAGCCAATTGTCGCTGCTTGGAACCGCCGTCGTGCACCCGAAATTTACAACCAGACCGAGAGAAGAAGGCTGGTCCGAGGTGTCTGCCGAGTCTCTTGTCTACTTGCGAAATCTTCTCTCCTGCCTAGGACCTATCAACGGTCGATTTAAAGATGCTTTTCGTTTCGTTAGCACCTCGCGAAATGGTACACCAGATTCCTATTCTGAAGACGATCGGGATTATGGCGACGACGAAGACACCGGGGAGGGCACTTATGCGCAGATGCGACGTCGACATCACCAAGATGGTCTGTGGCGGCGAGGCCAGGACTTCTTTCATGTAGTCGGCTGGGCATTCAATTGCAGTGTCCTCTACCCGAGTCGCTGGCGATATTGGAGACATTGGCTCAAGTTTATGATGGACTTGTTGGAGCAAGATCTTGTTGAGCGCCATAGACTGGACGTCGAAAATGATCAGCCCGATTGCCCCATGCTTCGGGATTCAATTCTGGCGGGTTACATTGCTCAGCGTTCTGGACGGTCTACAGGAGGGCTAAAATCGATCATGGAAGCTATATTCGCTGATGGAAGTGTCGCAGCAAGTTCTCGGTTTCAGGAGATCTGGCAAAAAGAACACAAAGAAGCTCCCAAAGATACCGCCAAAAAAAGGAAGCGCGAAACAGTGAACATTGAAAAGGGTAACTTTGGGGGCTGGCTGGACGACGAATCGGTCTACTCTTCTCAGACATCTGAACCGCCGACTCCGCAAAAGCGAAGGACAATTTCAGGCGGTTTGGGGGATCCGGATTTCCAAGCGTTGGAGCCGGCCTACGTAGAGTCAATTTCTCTTCGACAGCGCCTGTTCTCTTTGGTATGATATTCCTTAAGTATTACTAACATATGATTAAACCTTAGGCTAATGACATAGACAGCTATCATACCTCTGCCACTACCTCCCAAGACCTCCGCTGGACCTCTCCGAGCTTTATCAAAGATATGAGACTACAGTGAAATCACTTCCTCTACCGATCTTTACTGCGTTTGTAAACAATCGAACGTCAGTCTTAAAACTAGAGTCGCAAATATCAACGTTACAAGGCATCATATTACTCCTAATGCCTTCGTCAGCTATTTCACCAGCTAAAGTTGACCGTACGTGGCAAGATGCAGATGGAATTACTACTGAAATCATGGAACGATGCTTTCTTCCTTATCCTGCAAACACTATTGCAGTTGAAGACAATGCAAAAGTATCTGTATTGCTTGAAAACCTGCTCCAGATCCTATGGTGTGAAGGTGGTGGAGGACTGAGCAAAGGTCTTAGGCCAGCTATTGAGAAAGGAATTGCGGCGAGGGAAGCGAAGGTTAAAAGGAAGAAAACGTCAGCTAGAGGTCGAATTAATACAGAGGATCCGGATGTGGAGGCGCGCCTTGTCTTAGAAATGTCAGGGGAAAGGTTGCTCGCGCTACTCGAACTCATCGAAATAGAAGGCAGCGAAAACAACGCAGCAGGAGTAGATGCGATGGACGAAGATGAAGATGAAGGTATGTGCATCTTTTTTTTTTTTGTGAAGTGTAACCTCTCTATCACTCTGTCGATGAGTACTGATTACGTATCTAGGTGATATTGATGCAACTTTCATGACAGCTGCTGATATGATGGAAAAGGACGAAGAGGAGGACGAAAGGTTATACTGTTTATGCAGGCGTAAGGAGTCCGGTGACATGATCGCCTGCGACAATCGAGACTGCTCGTACGAATGGTTTCACTGGAAATGCGTGGGTCTTAAATCTAAGCCGAGAGGCAAATGGGTATGTCCCGAGTGTGTACGACCCAAGCGCGGAAAAAGGAAATAATCTTTGGTTGTAAGGTTTACGATATGGTTGAAGAGGGCAGCCATCATGGGCAGGAGTATACACCTAAGGATGGAAAGAATGGTGTGTTTATTTCATCTTATCCTTAGGTGGCTCTAATGGTGACATCAGTGTGTCTATTAATGTAACGTGGAACCCCTGGTTGCTGTTTTGTTACGCTATTTACATGATAACGTTATTATGCTATACAAACATAAGGTAATATAGAGCTATATCGTCTAGGCTCTTCGTATACCTCTCACCGTTTCTTCGCCGGCGTTGGATTCCATGCTTCTGGTTGCCAAGTTTCACTGGGCCCACTGCTCCGTGCGCGTTTCCAGGGGTCGTCCTTTTGTTGAGTCATTTCTTCGCGCTCGTTCCGCGTGGGGGATTCGCGGGCCGCACGTTCTTGGGGCTGTGTCCTCCCGGTGTTGAGTGGAGGCACCGGTTGACCTCTCTCGCGGCCCGGCACATCAATAAGGCTGGGTTTGGCTTCCCACCGTGCGTCGGCCTCAGCGGCAAGAAGTTTAGTACGTTCTTGACGAGCAACATCTTCGACCTGCTCATCGAGAGTTGGTGGGCGGTCTCGCATATAGCGTAGCCACTGATGCCACGAAGGTGGTACCTTGACCTCGCTGTAATGCGTGGAGCGCGGATATTGTACAATGCGCCGGAGCCGGGACTCCGGAGCGGAGGGGTCGCCGCGAACTAAGCGGAATTCCCAATATGTATTGCCTTGAAGGTCGAGGCCTGGAGAGTTAGAAGAAAGGGGAAAATACGGAAGTGATTTATTCTTCATAAGTATAGAGAAGGTTTTATGAAAAGACTAGGCGAATAAGTGAATCGAGAGGATATAAAAAACTTACCGACAAGAAATCGCTTCCTCCACGGTAGACGGAGAGCTTTCCACTGATACCAAGCCTTTCGTATAGGACCTATTTGCTTCATGGTCGACATTGAAGTAAGGCTATGTGTATATACATATACATAAACGAGTGAAACCTGGTAGAATTTAGATGTCTTGTTGAGGTTTGTCTTGAAAGATGAGACACTATGAGATTTAAAGCTACCAAAGCTATCGACTTCTTTAATTCTTGATGATAGTCCAAGCCGAAAGTCGACGTCAGAATTATTGAAGATGCGATAAGATAAAGCATCATGCACTGCCACAAGGACATAAGGGTGTACCTCTCTAGGCCTGCGATTTTCCAATAATCTCCATAGGCAAGCCACATCTGTAAGTAATGCCCAATCAATTAATGCCGATGGAAAACGTCATCCCTGTCGCGCAGCTTATTCCCCAATTATGCAATGGCAGTAGTGGGGGCGCGGAGCCCTGCCATCTTCATATTCCTCATTAAGACGGCGCAACTGCTATCTCAAAGTTCTTTTATCTTTAATGGACGCTTGGTCGCTAAAATTAAATTTGTTCAAACAATTAAACAATTAAACCATTAAACAATCAAACGCGTCGTCGATACCCATACCCCTAATTTATGACGTTCTAATTAATATTCCCAGATATAGCATCACTTCTTACTGCTCCCTTTTCACTTTCGCATACCAATCACGTCGCTAGTAATGACGTCTCATCTCATCTTACGCATCCTCCATTCCAACTGACTGGCAATTCTCCGAACTGCAAATCACTACTACGACTACTACCTTCGATACGTACAAAGTTACTTACGTCGCCAATAATTACTTCGTATATATAACTAGTTTATCTACTTATATTGATCATCGATACCCGTTAATTAACACGCGACAACTATTTGCGCATCGGAGCGACGCGAATAAAGTTGTAAAGATATCATGGCATCAGTAACGTCCTTGGATAAGGACTTACGAAAGTTGCGCCTCGAAAAGTACACGCCTGCTGCGGCGAATGAGGCTCGATCGTGGATCGAGAGCGTCTTAGGTAGCAAACTTCCATCCAACGATCTTCTCGATGGACTCAAGGATGGCGTTGCCCTATGCAAGTATGTTCAAGCATACCTACCCACATACTATTATATGTTCTTGTTCGACTAATAACTTCTCTTCATTCAAGACTTGTAAATCTCGCCGTCGGCCCCCCTGGGGTTAAATTCAAACAGTCCTCTATGCCATTTATGCAGATGGAGAATATATCCCATTTCCTCCGCGCCTGCCAGTTGCCACCCTTAAATCTACAAGATCACGATGTATTTCTCACTGTCGACCTATATGAGCGCAAAGACCCTGCCCAAGTTCTCCAATGCATAGGCGCTTTCTCTCGCGCCGCGCATGCTATTAATCCTTCCGCATTTCCCGCCCCCATCGGACCGAAAGCGAGAGCCTCTACGACCATGAGCCCCCAAAGCACTGGCCCGACCACACCGACACCGCGCAACAGAGGAATGTCCAATGTCAGCAACAATTCATCTACGTATGGTTCGCGGTCGGGTATAACTCCTTCGAAAACCGGAGACTCGGGTTCAGGACGTTGGAGCCCTACCAAGAGTCCAACATCAGCGAGCGAGCGTGTGGCGTCACCATCCGTATCTAGTTGGAGTAAGAGAGACCTCGAAGGGGTTACAAGCCCCGCGTGGAATATTGCGCAATATGGTTATCTGGGTGGTGCCAGTCAAGGTAATCTAGGTATATCCTTCGGAGGCCGGCGGCAGATTACGAGCGCTAGTCCCCACGTCCCGACTTTGGCCGATAAGGAGCGCAAGCGCAAAGAACAGGAAGCCGAGGAGGAACGGGCACGGTTGGAGGAGGAGCATAGATGGGAAGAAGAGACAAGACGGCTGCGCGCGGAGGAAAAGCGTAAGGCGGAAGAAGAGAAGCGTCGGTGGGAGGAAGAGGAACGCCAGTGGAAGCTAACGGAGGAAAAACGAAGGAGAGAAGAGGAGGAGGCAGAAGCAAGGTTAGCCGAAGAACGTCGTCGTGTGAAGGCTCAAAACGATAGTCGATTACAAGGACAACTCCTTAGCCAATACCAAGCCGAGCACGGTATCACGCCTCAAAGGAGTGGCGAAGGCAGATACAGCGATCGCGTAAAGCAGTTAGAACAAGAACTAGAACTAGCAAGGAAACGAGAAATGGAGTATGAGGAAGAGCGACAGAGGCGGTCACAGAACCGAGCGCGGTCTCGCAGCCGGCCGAAAAAGGCAGAATCTAGACCACCAAGTCGCCAAGACTCATGGCGACCGAAAGACGAGCGCGAGTTCCTTAGTACACAATGGAACAGACGTCAGCAAGAACAGCGAGAGCGAGAGCAACAAGAACAACATATCGAAATTACGCCTTCGCCTCCACCGCGTCCACTACCTGTTCCTGGATTGGCCGCACCGGTGAAGGCCCATCGTACAGGAGAGCAACCACCGCCTGTTCCAGTTAAACCCCAAAGAACTGGAGAGGGTAGGCCCCTCCCCATTCCGGACCGGCTTAACAACCATGTAACTGGTGGTTCGAGTCCAAATCCATCGTCACGACCTCTCCCTGTTCCATCTCCAAATCCCAATGGTAATCGCACTGATCGCTTCCTCTCCTCTAACCCGGCACCTGCTCCGGCCCCCCCTCAGCAAACTTACACCCGCGAGCTCGAGGCTACAGCAGAGCGCGATGCCGAAGACAGACGACGAGCGGAATCGCAAGCCAAGACGAAGGCCGGGGGCTGGGCTAGCAAATCGCTACTCGAGCGAGAGATGGAGATGGAGCGGCAAAGACAGCGCGAGTGGGAGGAAGCGCAGCAGGAGACGGCCAAGGCGGTCAGGACAGGCGATGGCGTAGATGGTATTGGCGGTGGGGTTGGGGGTCGCTGGGACGTGAGCCAGTGGAGCGGGTATACCGGCGGCGACAGCCAAAATAAGGGGTCCGCGGGCATCGGGGCTGGAAGGAGGCAAATTGTCGGACCTAGGCCGTTACCAAACAGGCCTGGATCGTGAACTACCTTTGATACTTTTCCACTGTGCGGGATTAGGTTGAGTACTTACCTCTCTGTTCTTAAGCAAGTGTACTTGAGATGATTGGAGGAATAGAGAACGAATAAGGGCATCTGTGCTGTGCAATGCAATGCGTTCCACTGTTCAGGCCGATGATGGTCTTATTGGCTGAAATAAGGGCGTTTGTTGACTTCTTTTACAATAACGCCTCTAATGGGGATGAAGGGCTTATTAGATTTGAGCCGTACTTAAGTTAAGCTAGATTTCATTGGAAGCGGAATGTGAAGGGGCTGCATTATATGCGGTATAAGTGATTCCCTGTTTTAATTAAATTTTATTATAACTGTTAAGTGTAAGCTGAGTTGCGACTACGATACTAGTGCTTCGTTATGGCGACTAGTTAGTCTATAAACTACATTGTTCCATCAACGGTATAGAATTATATGACGCATTTGAAGTATGCTCATTTGGTTCTGTGAGTTCTTGAGAGCAGATCGCTAGCCATACGACGTAGAATGGGCGTCAACCTTTATGTACTTATGTACTAGCAACTCAGCAGAGTCGAAAGGAGCTGCTCTTCATACATGGGTTCGATCATGGTGAGACGCTGTGGTTAGAATACAGTCGTGAAATACACAGATTCCTACACTAATACTGACAAGTAATAGGCAGGTAATTTATAAACTAGCACCGGGAAGTCAATATGTGCGGGTCTCATCCCCTGCGATGCTAAACATTGTTATCTTTCTACTTATAACTTTACCACGGATTGTGCGTCCGGCGTGGATCTTATATCGCTATCATCCATGGAACTCTTGAGCCAGCAGTAATTAAGATCCGTCCCCTGTGGTCCAACGTCGTACCATATGGCGCCCGTGCAACGCGTGTTCTTGGCGCATAGCGAAACGCACTCCTGCATCGTTTCGGCCTTAAGGTTTTCGATATCGCGGCCTTGATGCGCTACGAAACACTCGATCCTGAACTTCGCTCCGGTGCCGGGGTCTGTGTATGTGCTTCCGTCGGTGCCTAGACAGCTGCGTGCTGGATTCGGGGTAGCTGTAGATTGCCCACTGGCACTCGATGATGTAGGAGTCGGGGTTGTTGTGGGATTTGAAGGACCTGTAGACTGGTTCGAGTTAGTAGTGGGCGGTAGTCGTCTGTCGTAGTCCTAAAGGATACTACGAGACTGTCACTTACTTGGTTTTCACCTACGGCCGGTGAGGGTGTTGCCGACCTATCGGTCATAAGGGCTTGCGTTAGCGGGTTCTTCGTAACAAGGATGAAAATGCCAGGAGATATTAGAAGGTATTCACTTACGATGCCTTCATAGATTGGTTCCTTTGGGTTACTCCTACTGCCGCTCCAACTGCCGCTCCCACAAACGCCACTATAAACATAGATATCAAGAGTAACCAGAATACTCTCTTTCGAAGGCCGAGGATAGTGGGTTGTTTAGGGGTGGCAACGGCATCCTGGTTTGATTCTGTATTCCAGCCGTTATGTTCGTCCTTGATAAACGTATCTGGCGTGTTTATAATCTGCGGCTCGTAGAAGACCTCCTTTCCCGGCGGAACGGTTCGAGGATCGGGGGAGCCGACCTCGATCCCTTCCACGGGCGGATGGACTTCTGGTGCTAAGGGTCCGTTGTCAAGTATCTTACTCCCACCACCCATGAGCACGAATCTCTTCTTAGTCTTCTCTGGAGCAGGCGAGTTCTCTCCGGACCGACCGAGATGGCCTCCTTCAGCACAGTCCCAGCAAACAGGAGTGCCCCTCCCGTCCGAATAATGGGGACAGACTGCATTTAAGTCGAAGCCGGGAGCCGTGTTGTTTGCCATATGGTCCTGGTCGGTGTGGTCGTACTGCGTCTACTTGACGAGGAATAACGCACGCCAAGCTTGCGTCGCGCAAACGTGGGAATGATGGTATTGTATCCAGGTAGTTACCACCACCAGAACACTCCAGACTTTCGAAGCGAAGACGCAAGTAAAACTACCTACCTACAGCAAATTACCGAGCGCGACTTTGAAGAAAGGTCGGAGGGAGAAAAAAAGAAACTAAAAATAACCGCTCTTCTTCTCGCTCCCCCATTGGAAATCAATTGAACCAGAGAACCAAGGTATATTTTACCCATGGCAAGTCTAGAACCGTCACAGGACGCTACTGTCGGATGGCTGGCCATTCGATACTACCTCCGAGGTTCCATTGGGGGGGGGGGGCTAAAGGATTTCAGCTCAACCCATGGAAACTCTTCGTATAATATGCAGGTAGTTACCATTGAACTACGGTCATACTGTGAAAAGGGAATAGAAAACTGTACAAGGAAGAAGATAATGGCGCTAATAGAATTGCACCTAGGCTCACTTATCAGTGCAGTAACTGTTGAGAACAAATGCGCAATTAGTATTCGTGTAAACGCCATACCGAGTTGTCCTGGATGTCTTTTACATTGCCTCGGAATCGAGTAGTTTGCTACTTTGTGTATCCCGTCATGGCAACATATGAATGATACGATGCTTTAAGTGTGTTTGGTATTAGTATCTATAGAGTATAGCTCAGCTCTGATGATATGATTTCCAATTAAGTCAAACTCATATAATTCAATTATACTATAATTATATGGGGTTAGATGAAGAGAGAAACTATTCGTAAAGTAATTGAATTGAAGACTTCAACAACTTAGAAATGGCTATTCATTGAAGTGGCTGGACGTGGCTGAGCTTTCCTCTCCGGGGAATTTTGCCCGAGCTAGAACGCCATTCCGTAATCAGCGTGATCTGCAGGTATCCATCCAATCTACGCCCGTACAGGGATCTACCTAAGTCGCCAGGGTATAGAGTACTAGTGTACATAGTACATAATATGTAAGCGGAGATGCGTCTGCCCTGACATGTGGCGTCCAGTAGCGTCAGGTAGCGTTAGGTAGCGTCGGCTTCGGTGATGTCAGAGCATTAATTTATTTGTCCACTAATATCGGCATCAAGATTCTAACTCACCAAACAACCCGTGGACATTGGCATTCTGTTTCGGACGTAATTTACCTATATTCTGTTACAATCTACTTTTCTTTACTATCAATCTACTCTTTAGATAACTACCCTTCTAACTAACTAGTTTAATACTATTAACTAGTTAACTACCTAATTAAACATGTGTTTGATAATATCACGAACTTTTAGAGGGACAATACCTCAGCATTTAACTCCGTCTCTACACCTGCAAACTGCAAATCACGGCCTTGAATAACCCTATCTTAAAGCTTGGCTGAAGCCAATAATGACTCGGTCTCAACGTCACCGTTAATTGTATCACGTTCCCAGATTTCGTGTTTACCTAGGTACCTACCTAAGATAATTCCCAGCCAAACCCCCCAAATACTTCGATCGTGGGTAACGCGTAGTGGAACATTAGCAGACGAGATCTGGACTCAAATCGCTGCTGTATTCGTAGTCTCATCTACAATAATAGCTAAGGAGGCGTCAGCTTCGTCTCCAGAGAAACTAATCTAATCATGCCTCCAATCGAATTAGACAAGCCTTCAATGGCACCAATAAATGCCGACGCATCTGAGCAAGATGAACTTCGTATACGCGACATTTCGCAAGACGGGCAGCCCCGGACTATCGTTCAGGATTCGCATGGTAACCTCGTATATCCCAGCTATGTTCCTCCAAATATCGAAATACCTGCCTCGCGTAAGAGAGCCGTATCGGAAGGAGTACCAGATCAGTTCAAAAGCCCATTGCCAACCGACGGTCGTAAGAAGTCTAGGACAGACCCTATGAACAAGCAATCTCTCAAGCTATCACAGTCTTCATCCAATCTCCAACGAAACCAAAGCTCGACTTCAATGTTTCCAACTTTCCCTCTCATGAGGCGAGCGGGAACCAATGTTTCCATGCTTGATATGGCACTGCGACGTGGTTACGACGAGAAAAACAATGATGACACATCAGAATCGTCATCGTCTGAAACTGAAGATGAAGGCACAGTTGTGAGGACGCGTGAAGAACAATCCTCAGAAAAGCCGAAGCAGAGGATATCCAGTGATAGATTTCGACGCTTTCGAGTAGCGAATGACTTATATCGAACGAAGGGCAAGGTGTCTAAGAGAGACGGCCGATTGAACATCACGGTGAATGACACCAGTAATACCGGATACCTCGCAAAGGCGCTTGGTACCGCTGTAAAAAAGGTTGCACCTAAGAGGGTCGAGGAAGGGAGATTCAGCAAATGGCTAGCCTCCTCGCCATCATCACCAGCTGCCACGACAACACCGGAGAAGTGGAAAGTACCAAAGCTGAATATAGTAATTATGGTTATTGGCTCTAGGGGTGACGCTCAACCGTTTTTGAAGATAGGAAAGGTGCTTAAAGAGGAATATGGTCATCGCGTGCGTATTGCTACTCATCCTGCATTTCGCGACTTCGTCGAAAAGGATTCAGGGTTAGAATTTTTCTCCGTCGGAGGCGATCCTTCAGAACTGATGGCCTTTATGGTCAAGAACCCCGGTATGATCCCGACCCTCGAGACAGTGAAAGCTGGCGATATTGGAAGGAGACGCGCCGCTATGGCAGAAATGTTTGATGGATTTTGGAGAGCTTGTATTAATGCGACCGATAACGAAAAAGACACCCACAATATCAAGATGCTGGGAGAAAAGGATCCATTTATTGCAGACGCCATCATTGCAAATCCGCCTAGTTTCGCGCACATGCATTGTGCTGAAGCTCTGGGCATCCCGCTGCATCTCATGTTTACTTTCCCCTATACATCTACACAAGCTTTTCCTCACCCTTTGGCTATTATCAAGAAATCCAATGTAGACCCTGGGTATACTAATTTCATATCTTACCCCCTTGTCGAAATGATGGTCTGGCAGGGACTTGGAGATCTCGTCAATGACTTCAGAGTAAAGACCTTAGGACTAGATCCGGTATCTACTCTATGGGCACCCGGAGCGACATACCGCCTTCATGTACCCTTCACGTATTTATGGAGTCCAGGACTGGTACCAAAGCCTGAAGATTGGGGTGAGGAAATCGATGTGTCTGGTTTTGTCTTCCTCGATCTAGCATCTTCTTTCAAACCACCAAAAGACCTTATAAAATTCCTCGAAAATGGCGAAACGCCAGTCTACATCGGCTTCGGGTCAATAGTAGTCGATGATGCCGAACGCTTCACAGAGATGATTTTCGAAGCCGTAGAGTTGGCTGGGGTCCGAGCTGTGGTTTCAAAAGGCTGGGGTGGTTTAGGCCGGGTTGACGTTCCCGATAATATTTACATGCTGGACAATACTCCACATGATTGGCTTTTCCCAAAGGTTCGAGCCTGCGTCATCCACGGCGGTGCCGGAACTACTGCCATCGCACTCAAATGCGGTAAGCCGACCATGATCGTGCCATTCTTTGGTGATCAACATTTTTGGGGTTCGATGGTTAGTAATGCCGGTGCTGGGCCGGTACCGATCCCGTATAAGAGGTTGAGTGCCAGTGGACTAGCAGAAGGAATTAAATTCTGCTTGACTGATGAGGCACTTAAAGCAGCACAGAAGATATCTAAAGATATCGAACTAGAAGGAGATGGTGCTGAAAACGCGGTGAGAGCCTTCCATCGAAATTTAATGATATCCGGAGAGAACTCTATGCGATGTTCAATTCTTGATGACCGTGTGGCAGTCTGGAGTGTTAAGCAAACGAGTATTAAGCTTAGCGCTTTGGCAGCCTACATAGGCGTTAGCAAAGGGTTGATATCTTGGCAGAGACTACGCCTGCTTCGACATAAGGAATGGAACGACTTTGAGGGACCTGGTGAACCTGTTACAGGGGTTGTCGGTTCCCTAGCTGGAACAGTTGGCGATGTATTTAGGGGGATAGGCAGCGTTCCATACAGACTGGCGAAAACATCACATAATAGAGCCGAGCGGAAGAGGAGAAAGGAGAAAAAGCGGCAGCAAAAGCAAGCTACATTAGCCAAAAATTCGAACGGATACCCATTCCCAAAGCAAGAAGAGGGGGTAACGGAATCCAATACAAACAAAAACGATCGTCTTCAACGCGCTTCTACTTGTGCGACTACACCCGGATCAGCCCCTCTTGAGCCCTTCCAGGAAGAGTACCTGAATGAGATAGAGGAGGGCATAGGGAAAACCGGCCGAGCCTTAGCACATGCGCCTGTCGATCTTTCACTTGCGCTAGCACAAGGCTTCCATAACGCTCCTCGTCTATATGGCGACGAAACCGTCCGACGCCCAATCCGGGTCACCGGGATTCGATCGGGACTCAAAGCTGCAGGATATGAATTTGTATATGGTATCTACGATGGGTTTACTGGGCTTGTGCGATTGCCAGTCCGTGGAGCTAAAGAAGATGGGTTCAAGGGCGCGCTAGCGGGCGTCGGTATGGGACTTACAGGATTTGTATTGAAAGACATATCGGCAGTGGTCGGACCAATAGGATACACTCTCAAAGGTATTTCCAAACAGATCGACCGTGGCAAGCAGCCTTTGAAATATCTCCGGCGCGCGCGTATAATCCAAGCACAACGAGAGCTCCACGTCTTGACCGAGGCCGAGCGCAAGGCGGCAGCCGATAAGGTATTTAGAGGCTGGCAGGTTATGCGTCAGTTAGCCGATATAATCCTACGGGAGAGGGAGAAGCGAAGATTTATACCACGCTTTAGCAGGAAAAGCAAGAACGCTAGGAAGGTCAAGTCACTGGGGAAGTACGGCAAAGTCCCCGCATGGGAGAGCGTTACGGCCGCGGAGGAAGCTATAAAAGCTATTGGACGAGGAGAAGATATCGATGTCGTCCTGAGGAAGCACAATAAAAATACCGGCACATCAGAGAGAATAGATAAGGACTGACCATGTAATTGTCGCGAAGTCACCAGCAACAGGACGAGAAACTAGGGATATCAACTAATTAAAACAGGTACCTTTGGAAGTAATTAATGAGCAAATTTTGGATTAGGAAAGATATTCCCACGGTTTATACGGATACGTGCTAATCTAACAGTAACGATACATGTTAGTAGACGACCTAATACACAATTTCATGTAAACACAATAAGTATGTGATAATATTCGAGGGGCAGATTCGACCCCAATAATAGCTCAGAACCTCAATGGACATGAAAAGCTATTCACATCTCACACCTAAGACAGCTTTGGAGCAGTCCATCCGATCCACTGATCAGCCCACCAAGTAAACTTCCCATCTGTCTTGACCACGTCCGTAGCTATGGAAGACTGTCCGAGGAGAAACTTATTGAAGAAAGCAGCGACCTCGGGGTTTTGCGAACTGGGCATCTGGCAATGCGAGCTGCCGTGCGAAGCCTGCGATATTCCCATCGCGTCCTTGGCCCCCAGGCTCTCGTATACCAAGCGAGCGGCAATCGAGCATCCGTACGTGCTGATGGGCCCAAGATAATCGATGCCCGAGTTCTCGATGACGAGCAACCCTCTCGGCGCGACGAGAGCCATGAGCATGTGGTGGTCGTACGGGAGGACGGTGGTATCCGGAGCGTAGGTCGTGAAGGCCTTGGCGAACCACGAGTCCCCGTTGATGATCTGCGTCGCGTCCTCCGTCTTCGTCCCGTTCTTCTTGATATCCGCCACGATGCGCCAGCACCCCGGCCCCCCGCTACCGCCTTCCTGCGGGAGCACCAACGCGATGCGGTCGTCGAAGGCGCCGGCTATGAGCGCGCCTTTGCCGTTGCGCGAGCACCCCGTTACGGCGAGTCGCTTGGTGTCGATTTTCGTCGCGTCGGCGCCGAGTTGCTCCAGCGCGTCGACCACGCGGCTTACGCCCCAGGCCCACGCTATCAAGGCGCCTGCGGAGTGCGACGACCCGTATAAGTCGTAGAACTTGCCCTTGCCGCGGGGGTCGTCGGCGGCGACTTCGTGGTTCGGGAAGGTGATTGTTGCGACGCCGGCCGGGACGGGGATCGAGGTGCCTTCGAAAGCGATCACAGCCGGAAACGGCGCCGAACCTCCACTAGGTAACTTGATCGAGACGGAGAAAGACGCCGACTTGCCGCCTTCGGAGCTGACGATGTTGATTTTCCCGCCGGACGCCGTGGCGGAGACGGTGGGCTTCGCCGGCTTCGGGCCGAGCTCGTACCGCTGGATCTGGTCGCGGATCTCAACCCTCTTACAGGCCCACTCGTCTTTGGTAGAGAGACGCTTGCCGTCTGCGAGAAGGAAAGGGTCCGGAAGCTTGGCGGATTTCGCGTAAGTTGCTTCAGGGTCGACGGTGCATCCAGTCGGGGTTGGGGATACCTCCTGGGCCGTGGCGAGGCTCGCTAGGGTTAATGCTGCGATGGAAGAGAACTTCATCTTGAAGGTTTACGATTGCTGTTTGAGGAATCGTAAGGAGTTTTTGAGACCGCTGGGACGTGTAATAATAGTTTCTACCTTCTTGCAATGATTTATATAGGAAGTAGGTACTTATTTACACAACTACGAGAACGCCGATTCGGCGGCGGATAAGCTCTCAAGCTGAACGGCCTACATTACTCCATTTCGAGGTTTAAGCCGCCCGGAGCCTACCTCCGACGCCGCAATATAACTCAAGTTAAGGTACAGATATTCGGAGGGGAAGTTCGATAAGCGATGTTCTAGGAACACATTCACATGCTCCCCCACGTATCAAGCAATATGTACCCTACCTACATTACCTTGTAGTTCCCCCTATAAAAGCCAGCTTGACTATAATTAGATGAAAAAACGCCGTCATAGCAGGGCTCAAAAAAAGGCCCGGTTGGTGGAAAATAGGCAGTAGCTTCACGATAAAGTAGGAGGCTGAATTATACGACTTTATAAGTATAATATGCCGATAGGGCTGGGTGTATAGGCTATGGGCGGCTATTTATTTATGTGGCTTGTGACATTCGGAACCTTCCGTTCTCTATACAATAACCCCTAACCTAACCTAGTTCTTTTCAATGACGGCCAAAAAGCTACCTTACCTCGCCTACAAAACATACGATAAAACCCTATTTCGGACCAGCCGCGCTTGTCGGTCAGCCTCCACCCAACGACCACCCGAGCCTTTAGAGCTGTAGAGCTGAAGTTAGCCGAGGGTATAATCAATCTCGACACAGGTTAAGAGCTCGGTTACCCAGGTAGCTCGCGATCGACATATAGGTAGTTAAATGTGTCCCCAGGCACAGCGGTCTAACAGTGCTAAGCATGGCGATGGCTGTACTCCTCTGGCAGGTGACTGGTTCCGAGCTCTGGCAAAAGCCCTCAAAGCATCTATTTGTTGGTACTTCAAACATGATATTACTTCACAACAAGAAAATCTCGACCTTAACTGAAATGAAACTTTTGATATTTTCCGTGATTGGGCTACAAGAAGGTTGTTGATTCCAAAGTCAATATCCTGGACAGGGGTAAAATGAAAGCGGTTTGGTTTAAAGCCATGGTGCGATATCGCTCGAAGGCAACTATGGCGCTCGAAAGGGGAAAGGGGCTTGACTATAGTACCTGGTCTTTTAGGATGACCAGGACGTATGTATCTTAATGGAGGTATACATACACTCATGGGGGAAATGCGATCTGGTTGTACTATTGTCTTTCGAAATGGCTAATTGCCAATTCAAATGAACTTAGTTTATGTGATATCTGATAATATTGGTATAGATCGAACTCGAGGACGGAGTAATAAATATGCCCGAAAACTAGGTAGAGTCTGTATTGTTGAATGTGTACCTAGGTGATACGAACTTGGAGCTATGGGCTGGCTATATTGCCGTCCTCTTGTCTGGATTCTCTATGTGGTATTATATTTACCCATGTTTTGACAGCCCGTGCGCTGATATGCATATAATCCACTTCTGGAATACATTGGCTACCTAATTATCATGAGGAGCAGATGTGGAATCAAACTTGCCTAGTTAGGTTAGGTAACTGATAGCAAGTGAAAAGAAAGCCAAGTGTGTAAACTGACATTTCGATGATATATTTAGAATTGACTGCGTGCCGATTTGCTACTAGATTGTTCTTGTCTACCACTTGATCGTTTGCAACGTTACCCGTGTCAATAAAGTACCTAGGTAGGTAGTTACGGTTATGGATAGAATCGAGTGGTTAAAGCAAGTTACTACTGCTTTCTCAAGGTGTGGCAAATAAGAGATAGTTTCAATACTTCTGGACAATTCAAAGTTGAGAGGAGATCATGAAATAATTCTTGTCCAAGGTAGGTAACTAGTTGAAAGGACTAGTCTACTAGAGGTGTGATATATAAGGAGGCGTGCAGTGCCCTCGCCAGAGGAGAGAACCTCAAGCGTTAATAGTTCCCCAATACTACACTGCTGCTAGCTCTAGTATTTACTCTACGTATGACATACATCACGGGATCTCTCTGACAGGGCCATCAATAGGTAGGTAGTCTCTCAAAGACGTCTTAGGCCTGTTCACATCTTGTCTTAACTCAAAAGATTTACCCTAGAGCTTTGCTATCCTTAAGGAACTATTACTTTGTCAAGCTCTCACCACAGAGCTTTCTACTTGGTATTGACCAATCACGAATACGATGAATAGAACCCGGTTTATAGTCGGTAGCTGGCTCGACAAGGGATATTCATGCGATCTTGTCGTATTCGTACAAGAGCTTAAAATATCACGTGGTTGGAAGCTGGTCCCTTCTCATGTAGCTGAAAGATGCAGCCCCTGTATGCATGTTTCTTTGGACTGAGGACCCGGGCTCTAAAGATAATCTCCGATCCAATAAGAAACGTATGATATTGTCCGCCGAGAATACCGGAACACTACGGGTATCTCGCTTTATAATGTCGCGGAAAATACGAAGAGTAGTAGGTTTTACAATAGGACATTGAAGTAATCCCCTACGAGCGTAAAGACTGAAAGTCGTGCGATGCGAAGCTGGTGTGCATGTCAGGAAATTCCATCAAATCGCTTTGCCAAATCGGGAATGAGTCATGCTGTGCTTATGCTGATTTTTCTTCTTTTTTTTTTTTTCGTTCGTGATCCTATAAATATACTCAAATATGACTGCTGAGCCTCGAATATAAATCATAGTTTTAACATCCCCCATGTTGACTGAATTATACTCAGGACCCTATCTCTTCAACTTTATCATCAAATTCTCCAGCTAGGAGACCATCATACCCCCCCACCATGGCAGATAACGCCTCACAGTCCATACCCGCTCCAATTGTGAAGACGGACGAATGCATCATTCGCGCATATGCCCCGAGCGATGCTGAGCCCATGGCGGCCGCGGCCAACCACCCGGAGATCGTGCAGTACATGCGCAATACCTTTCCTCACCCTTACACTCTGGAGAGTGCTAATTATTGGATCAACCTATCCATAAACGCCTCTCCCATGGTTAACTTCGGCATTTTCACCCCCGGTGGCGCCTTTGTGGGCGGCATCGGCCTTATCCCTCACCAGGATATTGAGTACCGTACTTGGGAGGTCGGCTACTGGATCGGGAAAGATTACTGGGGAAGAGGCATCGCGACAAGTGCTCTCAAGGCCTTCTCTGCCTGGGCCTTCGGGGCGTTCCCAGAGCTTCTGAGGATCGAGGCTGGCGTATTCAGCGAGAATATTGCTAGTCAAAGGGTTTTAGAGCGAGTCGGTTATACCAGAGAAGGGCTACGAAGGCAGGCCATTTTCAAGAACGGAAAAATTATAGACCAGGCGACGTTTAGCTTGCTTAGAGACGACCTGAAAGATTTACAATGAGTCTCAAAGCGATATCTCAGCGTATTACCAGAAGGACACCCTATCTTAGGCGAGTACTAGGAGATTAAATAGGCCTAGAACATAATTATAGAGTTCCAAGAGTCGTAGTCGCCGAATCAGAGTGAAGCTAATAAAGGAAACTTGCATTCAGAAACCCTCAAGAAGAAGAGGAAACCAAAATCGAAACCTATCGAATTAAAATACCAGATTAATAGTCATCATAGTCGTCGCAGCTATAGTCATCGTAGTCGCTATCATCGTAACCGCCATCGTAACTATAATCATAACTACCGTCGCAACCACCATCATCATCATAGCCGTCACAGTCGTGGTAGTCGCCATGGTCGCCATAACCACTCTGGTTATCGTAAGCTTCCTCACCATCGTGTTTGTCGCAGTACTGTTGTTCGTCAAAACTACGACCTTCAAATTCGCCTGACGGGAAGGGTTCTACTTCTGTGGAATCCGAGTCTAGCTCCGTAACCAAGCGGTCCGATTCCAAGCTGCGGGACGAGCATCTGGAGTCTGTGCCTCGAAAGGTAGCCGTCATTCTTACGTACTCCTCATGGTAACGAGCAGGGAATCCATTTGATGTACCATAAAGATCACATAGCGAGTGTTCTACACGGGCACTGACTGCGCCGTGACAAGGTGGGTCTCGGGATTGGTTTCGTGCTAGAGAGTTATTCGAGATATCCCAAGGGCTCTCGTACGTGATATCGCTCTTCTCAAACCTGGCACGGGATATTTCAAAATCATCGAATCCGCATCTCTGTAGATTATCCATAGCTTGCCACGAAGGATCTCGATTCATGGAATCTTCCTGGGGGTCATTTCTGTCGGCCTCAGGGTATCGGAACTGCGAGCCCAGGCTTGGATCCCTGTCGTATTCGGAATAGCCCGATGGCCCAACATAGCTTTTAGGGTACCTTTGAATCTCACGTTGACTTCTGGTGATCCCGCTTCGGGATTCACTCCGACCTTGTTACAGTACGGTCCTTATAGGTCGAGATAGCAACGTCAATCCCTCGAGTTGACAACGTTCTACCTTTTGGTAGTGTAGCGGTTTGATAGCTATCTCCCGAACCATTACAGACCTTGTGTTGTAAAGGGATGTATGGTAAAATTAGAACCATGACCAAAGCTGATCTGGACGGGAGCTTGTGAGGATTTTTGATCGTATATCTGGTTGGAGGGAGCTTGTTGGGATTGGAGGTAGATATGTTGGGATTGGGGGTAGATATGTAGGGATTGGGGGTAGATATGTAGGGACTGGGGGTAGATATGTAGGGACTGGGGGTTCTGTGCATAGTTATGCTGGCCGGAAGAGACAGGTGCAATTTGATTCTGGGCCGTAGGTTGAAGGTACTGGGGTGTATATATGTGCCTAGCCCTTGCCAGAAGGACACTCTCCCTCTCGCTAATCTGCTGGAAGAATGCTCCGAGGGTAGTGGTATGCGTAGGCTTTGAAAGCTGGGATTGGATTTCGACATCGAAAGCCTCAAAGACATACAGCAGCTGGATGTTAGGTGGTATGTCGCAAGCCCTGGCATCTTGAATGATACTGTAAACAAAAGGCTTGAATTCTTTGCCTCTTTGAAGGTCCCATAGTGTGAAAGAGGCAGACTTCAGGCGCTGCAAAGCCTCGCTGGGTGATTTACGAAAGGCTTTAATGAGTTGACAGATGATCCAGTCAAAACTCGAATTTTGAAGAGCATCTCTCTCCATATCCGTGAGCTCCGTGATGTACCATGCTAAAGCCGTCTCCTGTAGACAGCTTACCCATACTGCCTTGACTACGTTTTCCCCATGAGAGGCCGCAAATTGTCTTAGGCGATCTGTAAATGGGAAGACATTTGTAAAGATCGTATATCTTCCTACAGCGACGATACCAGTATTATGAGGGTCTTTGAGGGAAGGATTGAAGTATCCAATTTCCTTGGGCTTAAGCGTTCCTTTATCAGAATTGGCGTTGGGTATTCGCTCCAAAGATTGAGGTCCTTCATTGCTAGTCGGTTTGCCAGGTGTACCAGGCCCCTGATGTAGATAGCTCATTGTATGATGCTCCTATATCCTCAATGCTTCAGAGGCCCTTTCTCTGTGATGGGCAGGTTGGATATTCGGAACAAAAGGTTGTCTCGCAGGGGGCAAGTTTTGCAGAATTCAAAAGGGATCCTGAAGCTCTACTTAGCGTAGTTATAGGCAACGGAAAGTTGAGTTAATAAGAAAACCTAGGATTGAAGCTTCTCCCCTTTAGAGTTGCATTCTATAGGTAGATACTGTGGGGTAATTACCCGAAGATTAACCATACACAGCAAAAAAATATCTAGCTTAGTGAACTTTAGTTTAGAAATTTATTTAGAAAAAAACAAGGAATCATTATTTGATATGAAGAACGACTGTCTCAGTACCTAGGTTAGGTAGGTATTAGGTTATTATTTATTTATGCATGGTGCGAACAGTAAAACGATGTAGAAGCTGCTGAAAGAGAAGACTAAGTGGGACTGGGACTTTTAGAAGAGGTAACCACGGGTAACTACGCTGAATAGACTTGGAAGGTGCTCCGCAGTTATTATGTACTTACTTGGGTACCTAGGTACTTAGGTGACCCATCCCATACCCCACCACTTGTGTAACATTAGTCCCCTCAAAGTCGAAGTTTTAAATACAAACACCGTGACTTGTTCAACCCCACCATCGCGAGTAATCTCAACTCATCAATACTGAATTGGAAAAGTGAGAGCAAATGAATGATGCACTATTCTGTGAGAATATCTAAACATACTCCGTTGCTGACTTGTAAATCTGGGCACATCCTCACCTATATGTGTGCATCATTGGTGTCGTAAGTCCTACCTAACCAAGACGTAATGATTCATACCAACGAATCATATCCGTAAGGTAGCTACCCCAAACAGTGAATGAACTGAGTATATAATGCATGGAGCTTAATCCCAAGTAAATTCTAAATAAAAGAACATCACAGGCGTACGTTATAAATTGTTGCTAATAGCCATCCTATGAAATGGTCCGATACCTAGCACTCCCTCTTTCACGTCCCTCTTCCATCTCACAAGGGTTGCTAAGAGCGCAACCGTCCCCCCCTTTCCTTCATCATTCATTTTCTACCACCGCAACAAGATGGGGTCCCCTTTTAAACACGATAAGCCACGACCACCGCGAGCTCGAGGCATACTACCCTCATATCATCGACAACAAGAGCGCCGATGAGCGGACAAGATACCGGAACCTCTTCGTGTGGGAGCTGGCTCGTCACTCCGTAGCCGAAGAGATGATTATCTACCCGGCGATAGAAAAACACGTAGAAGATGGGAGGAACATAGCTAATAAAGACCGTGACCAGCATCAAAGTGTACGTTGAGATTTGACTATCTATCTACCTATTCATCATAGGAAGATAACCGCATTGTAGAGTTAACTAATGGAAATTGCATAGATCAAAGAACACTTATACCGCCTCCAGAACCTAAAAGCAGAAGACCCAGACTTCGAGCCGACGTTCAAGAAGCTATTCTCCGACCTACAGCAGCACGTCAAGGAGGAAGAAGAGCACGACTTACCGGAACTCGAAGCCAAGCTCGATAAAGACTCGCTGCTGCAGCTAGGAAAGTCCTTCGAGCGCACCAAGGTCCTAGTCCCCACGCGGAGCCATCCGTCGTCGCCTAGAGCGCCGCCGTTCGAGACCGCCGCGGCCCTGCTCTCGGCTCCCATCGATAAAGTCGCGGATATCTTCCGCAAGTTCCCTAAAGAGGACGGACCAATGCTGTGATGATTACCTACCTTGGTAGAAAGAGTATGACAGGTGGAACGTAAAAAGGGGCATTGGAGTAAATAGGTATTGTTAACTCTTATAGAAATTGAGTACTGAGTATCATGAATTTACGGAACGACTTTATAAAGAAATATGCTCTAACCTAACGTACGACTCGACATTAATAAAGGCCAGTTAGCGAAAGATCCGTGGATTCCTGATAGTTATGCTGTCACGAGGTGGGTTACGAGGGCATGAGAATATTCTAATTCTTCATCTAGGATCTTGTCACTCCTTAAAAACGAACGACACGGGGCCACAGAAGAGTTTAGGTACTTGTTTTTGAACCTAACCTAAGACTGGTATTTATCTTGTCAAGATCGGCTATTTGGTAGCTGCCATACACACGCCCCTTGCATCAAACTAGTTTCCAACTACCCCGCTGGTTTGCCAATACGTTACGTCCAAAATAACTCAAACCACAAGACACCTATTGCAGGCCAAGACTACGAAGCCGATCCGTCAATATGCGAAGTTGCATCCGGTCCTCGCCATCTAGGCCCTCCGCCTTTTCAAGCTTCTCCGCCGCGGCTAACAAAGGTTCCACAAACCGTTGCCCCACCGCCGCTCCCATGCCGGCTGGCACGAGCTCCTGGAGGCCGGTAAACAGAAAATAGGCGAAATTCGCAACCTGTAGTAGGAATAGGTGGTTTTGAGCCCAAAACTCGATCAGCGCCTCGGGGCTTGATTCGTTTAACGACAGCATATCGGGGAATAAGAAGTATTGCAATCGCTCGATGACGTCAGAAGAAGAGAATTGATTGGATCGCTTGCTCGACTTCGCGGCAATGAGTTCCTCTTTTAACCATGTAACTGCGCATGCTTTGAGTGACGCAAACATGCAGTTTTCTAACAAGTCCTCAAGAATTTCTAGTCGGGTGTGGTCGTCCGGCTCGGAGTGGAGGAGAGTGCCGGCAAAGGATGTGGCAGCATTCCTAACCTGGATGTCCGGGTGAAATACTGAGATGAGAGTTAGGTTATGGTGGTAGGCCATTAAATTTGTATAATCTTCGGCCTTTATTAGATTGCGATGCTCGAGTCCAAGTCCGATGGCGAGTAAAGCATCGGCAATTCCCGGACTAGCAAGAATCTCAGACTGTACGTCCTGGCCAAGAAATCTCCCAAGCATCGAGGCGTGATCTGGGAATATGTGCATCTCAGGCCATGGGCTATCTGAACTGAAGACGTCCCTTGAGAATAGCCAGTAGGCAATGAGACACACGGATCCACCCGGCGAAAAATGTATGTCATCGGCTGAGGAGAAGTTGTTAAAAGCTGCAAGGGGATCTCTATGTACTGGCCCTTCATAAATACTCTTCACAAATTGGTTCGAACATTTATCTAAACCGAGATCGCGAAGTAAGGCCTTGGCGAAGTTAGCGTAAAAACAATGCCAAGTACGATGCTTATGGGTAAACTTACGACGAGTTGTCCTACTATCGCATCCCGCTTTTGCAGCACCTCATTCTCCCGGAAGGCCTCGATCGTCGTCTTCTTACCTGGGACATTCTTCTTCGGGTTGTAGACCTCAAGCAGTCGGGGTGACCATAGCATGTCGTGCGCATTTACATAGCGCTGTAAAATACACGTAACGAATGCTTGCAGCAGCTTCCGTTGCATAGCTTCCTCTTGCGGATCCTCTTGCTCAGCCTCAGGGTCGGGTGCATTCTTAGAAACATCTCCATCTTGATCAGGATTGGCCACATTAATACTGGATGTCCTAGAGGGTAGAGGTGGGCGTTTACGGCCGGAGAGCGAATAGACTAGATTTATTACGGATGCAGTCATCTCGGGTGTGGGCTGATAAGCTTCGAACACCTTCACCAGCGAGGGCCCCAAAAATCGAGAGGGGTACTTCGTCTTGATACGCTGATGAAGAATTGCGAGCATGCCAAGTAGCGTAATGAACTTCCCCGGTATTTTGGAGTCCGGAATGACTCCCGGGTCATCCACATCAACCACTACTTCATCATGCCAGGCAACGGTGAGACCCTCTAGCGCTTCCATGACCTTAATGACAACTTCGCGGGGGTTTCCCAAGCGGGCCACCGTCTCAAGACATGTTTCTGAGCCGTCGATGTTTAGTAGCATCTGTACCAGATCCCAACCAATTTCTTGCGTTAGATCTGCATCTTGTAGGACTTCATTCAGAGTCGGTAAGATTTCCGGAGAGGTGACATGGTATTGGAGGATAGTGAGATATGTAAATCGGTCTTCTTTTGAGGCTTCCTTTATGGCCTTTATGGATTCCGATAGATTAGACATGTTACGGTAATATTTAGGCGCATATATACTTTATGTAGGGGTATAATGTGTACTGTCTCGTCGAAGTGGAATGAGTATTGAAGTGTGGTAAGAGATGGGACAACGGCGGGCTAGAAACGAGGCTTGTGGCTTGATGTTGAACGGACTGAATGCTACGGGGTGGTGGTGGACTTGTGGACTTGGCTGACTAGAAGCTGTTAGCCTTATTCGTAATGGACAATGACGTGGGTGAGGGGACAGTGCAAACCGGTACAAGAAGGAGCGTCTACAATGGAACCCCACCATGGAAGTATGTCGTACTGGTCAGGCTGGCCGGGCTGGTCGTAGTAGCCTAGAACTCATTATACTATGGTGCTAGTGGCCAATTAATTGGCTTCCCTTGCAGTAGCGCCCGCAGCTCGCAACTTGCAGATACAGTTTGGACAGTGCGAGGGGAAATGCAGCTATCCGTCAACGATCAACTCTTATCAACTCTTTTCATAGTAACTTGCAGGTAGATCAGGAACCTATCTTATTCATACCCCTATTGCTACAGATATCCGATAACATAACGCTAATAAATTCTCAATAAGACTCGTATACGTATACCTATCTTAGTCCAGGAACAAGTTAAGATCGCTTAATAGTACCTAGTGGTAGTTTGCTAGTTTAAGGGATGCATCAAGGTTAATCCACCAACCACGCGCCTCCTTCAAGCTTACAAGATGCTCTTTGAAAAACAGGGCCCGGATGAACGGCTGTTCTGAGGAAAAAAAAAAAAAAAAAAAAAAACCTATTGAAGCAACATTCATTTCTTATATCTCACTTTCCAATAAATTTAGAATTCACCTAAGATAAAACTTTTTGCCAGCAATCCAACGCGGATCGTGTTAAATGGTATCCGTGCGTCAATGTAAATATATACAGCGAAGTGTTCAAAATGTTCAAAGCCAACATGACAAACTCCGATCCGAAACCCAAATAAGAATAGCCGATCTTATATACTTGATGATTTATGTTCCAGCAACTATTCGCACATGCTCAAAATCTCCATACCCGATTCATACCCATATAGGTACGCTCGCAGGTTATGAGGTCCTGGCCTCATTATCTATCCGACTGTAGAGATTACAGTCGTCGATATTTTCGATTCTCGAAAGAAATCTTATGATCTTGGAAATCATAAGAGTAGAGGCAAAAATGCACAACTTAAGACAAGGTACGTCAGGGCCTTAGTCGACGAGGCACCTGCTGTCGGTGTCGGAGGTGCTACTACTTGAGTCTGGCTTATCGACGGCAGGGATGTTGGTGGTATCTCCCATGCGATGCTATACGGTTCATCGCTCGGTGATCCGGCCGCAGTTATCAATGTTGTCAGGCCGGGAGGCACAGACGCTGTCTGTAGTATACTTACATCGGAGAGTACGTGGACTGTAACAACCGGCTCGTCGAAGTCTCCAGAGTCTTCAGATGCGGATGTGTGCGCAGGTGGTGTAACAACGCTCCTCGTCAAGGCCGTAGTAGCAGTAGGGACGAATTGCTTTGTTGTCGAATCCGACTCCGGCTCCGGCGGATTGACGACTTCCTTAGCCTTAGCCCAAGTATCGACAAGGCACTCGGACATCAATTGGTTATCCACTAGACGTCCATCCTTCCTCGAGGGTGTCAAGCTTAGAATGTCGGAGGTCTCGAAACTACCAGCACCCCAACCAACTATACCGACAAAGACGTCCGAGTTGTCGTTGATGAGTTTGTTTTGCTCACAAAACATCTTAAGGCACTAGCCAATATTGTCAGTAACATGAGACAGGCAACACAAATAAAGTGAGAGGCAACGCTAGAAAGACTTACGGAGGAATCTTGCGACGCTCCCGTTTGACTGACAAGACCTTTCCTCCCCCTTATCCTCAGGTACTTCGCAAGATCTTTGAAAGCATCGGTGTTATCCGTAGTACACTGCTTATTAGTCCCCGAGGCATCCTTATCCAGGTATGCATGGATATCTAAGAGCAAGTTATCCTTGGATCCATCAGGGTTTGTGATATCTAGCAACTGCTCTGCGCCGTTGTCCTTCGTTAATGTGGCCACGCCATCGAAGTTTGAGGCGGGGAGCAATATCATCTGCTTGGTCGCGCCCGCTTTCCTGATAGCGGTGACGACTTTCTGACATGTCTCTGCCCATGTATCGACGTCGACGTCATGAGGCTCGTTCATGAGCTCAAAGATAACCTTTTCCTCGTCGGAGTACTTCGTAGCCAACTGCTGCCAGAGGTTAACGAATTGTTCATCCGTCGGTCCACCCTGCCCAATGATCTTGCCGTTCCATCGTCCATAGTTGTGGATATCGATCATGCAGTATGCGCCGGTAGCAAGACAGGCCTGCATCAATCGGTCATAGTCGTCGAAGTTGTTGCTATCAAGCTTTCCTCCCAAATTGTCATCGACGAGAAACTGCCATGATACCGCTGCATAAGCTAGTTAGTCTTATTTAGATCAAACACATTTTAAATGATGATCTTACGCATCCTCAGTATGTTTATGGCGTCATCTCCGACGAAGTGCCACATCTGAGTAACTCCATCATCCGGCAGTTTTGCTGAGTCTATAGGACATGAACCCTTTTCGTTATGTTAACCTAGGACCTCAATTTTGCCTTCGATTTTCCTTACATCATCTTTACATCCGAATTCACCCCCCGCAATGGAGACTCCCTTGAAGTATTACGTTAGTATTGAAGATTTTGTAAGAGGCCAGTTCGCTACGCACCAGAAATTGAACCTTTGCAAGAGCAACACGCGCCGCGGCCAACAGGAAAACGGACTTCATAAAGTACATTGCTTAATATAGGCTTCTTACGAATTGAACATAGGAAGGAGAATCAAGAGGCAAAGAACAAAAATGAAATGAGTGAAGGTCCCGCCGACGACTGAATGCAATGAGATTGTACCAAAGAAAATGAAAATGCCAAAAGGAAATAGAACGACAGCTGAGAGTGAGGCTAAAGGAAAGAGAAAAAAAAATAGACTCAAGGAAACAAATGCAGGAGATAATCCATCTTCTCGGCGAAGGATGGTGCTGCATCACTGGGCATCAGGAATATAAAGGGAAGAATCAATCCATCAGGCCTCGTAATGGGGTTAGAGTGAGCCCATGGTCGGTCACTTTGGCTGGTGGGATTTAAGGAGGTTCAAACCTGCGGCGTCTCGTATATAGAGTACACTTACCTAACCTCCAAGAACTACCTGACCGAATAGGTTAACCTACCAAGGTATAACAATTCCATATATCTACGGCATAGCCTCCGCGTTCTTTGTTTTGGTTGCGAGCGATCGTGCTACCAACGAAACATACATCTCAAGTTTTGTAATTCCTTGAAAGTTACAGCTTAGTTAATTCATGCTGTAGTCAAACCAAAGAGAACAAACTTTTCTTCTTCTTTTTTTTTTTTTTTTTAATAATATTTCTCACCATCTTCACTCTTCACCTAACTACACGCCAAGAATATGAATTGAGTCTTAAATAGAAACAAGTTGAGAACACGTACCTTGGCTAGGTACTTGGGTACTTTTACGAGGCGGTTCAGCTCCAGGCCTTGAAACATTGAAACATGCTAAAAATTCCCAGCTTCCCAAGACATACAAACTGCGCCGCCCGGCTGCAGTAGGCCCAAAATCAAGCAATGCCCAGAGCCCCGATGTTTTTTTCCCTCGTGCCTATTGACTTTACATGCAAAATAATACAAACATAAAGTAATTACACATGTAGTACATAATTCCCACATGCACACATATGCAGGTAATACTCCGAAGTTAAAGAAGAGAAAAGAAAATAAGACCTAGGAGTAATACTCATACCACGTAATTTCTATCCGAACGTCTAGTTCTAATAGTACGGCCAGATCATCGTCTTGCTAAAGATCTAAACCTAGGTGATAATTACATGCAAATAAAACAAGAAAAAACCAAAACTAAAAAGCTAAGAATAAACCCTTTTGAAAAAAAAAAAAATTCCATCAATCCTCCCACTCCTCGTCGTATTGGTCAATTAACCGGTTTTCGTCCTCGCGGTTACTTCGACCCCTTCCGGATGGTGATCCCGATACGTACCGGTACCCTCTACGATTCGGGAGGAACCGAGCGCAAGAAGAGGTGACCATGACGAAGAGGTCCTATTTTTGGCAAATATAAGTCAGCTTCATATTCTGATTTATTCCACTGCAGTGGTTGTTGTCGTGAAAAAAAGATACACTTACGCATGTGAAACTCCAAACGCTGGCCCAGAGCGAGTAGTTAGGCAACTGTTTCCAGCCTCGGGCATGTGCTACCGTGCGCTGATAGAATATACCTCCGAGTAGATAGACCAAGACGGCG
The DNA here is from genome assembly GCA_002120325.1 of Daldinia sp. EC12. Classification (NCBI taxonomy): domain Eukaryota; kingdom Fungi; phylum Ascomycota; class Sordariomycetes; order Xylariales; family Hypoxylaceae; genus Daldinia; species Daldinia sp. EC12. The sequence continues at coordinate 129,127 of KZ112946.1, forward strand.
ATCGCGAAGATAATCAGGAAAATAGAGCCCGGCCCCACGCTTCCCGGCTTATGCGGCTCCACGCCCGCGCACGCATGCTGTGACTTGACTTTGAAAATATAAGAGCACTCTTCCGGGTCCGTCGCGATGAAGGAGACTTGGGCCGCGCCCGCGCTAGCATCTCTGTCGCAGCTGAAGAAGATAGTGGTCGACTTCCTTCGCTTAGGCTCATCCGTCTCTTTAGATGATTTCCAGGTCTTGGTTGCGGCAGCCGTCTTCGTAGGTCTGGGCGTATCTTCTTCGTGCTCAGAAGGACTCCTGCTCTCCAGATCCGCTTCCCTCTTTATCTTCTTTCCGCACGGCGACCCCCCCGTATACTGTAGGACTAGCTCTTTACCTCTCGATATCAGAGCGCCGGACTCTAAGCCCAGGCTATATACATCGCCCTTCGAGGTGTAGTACGCGCTGACATTCTTCCACAAACTCGGCTCCACGCCAATCACCTCGTCAACCGGCTCTACCACGGAAGCGCAAATATTCAAGGTGAAGTTGAAGCCGTAGTCAAAGCCCTTGGCATGGTAGTCCACTAGCGGGGCTCCATTACTGTGGGAGGGTTTGGACCCATCTGGATTTTTCTTGAGGGCTATGTCAGGCCGCAAATCGAAGAAGGAGCCTGATGCCGAGGTTGCGGTGCACGCTGTGGAAGTTGTCGTCTTATCGGCATCAGCGGCAAGCGACGTAGAAGTGAGGTAGAGGAAGGAGAGTAGCGTCGGACATATAGACGTCGAGCCTGGAGAGAAGCGCATGGTTGCGAGATAGGTGATGGTTAAATGTTATGGAGCACTGCTTTTTCCTTTTTAGTTGAGAAAATGCGCCCGATGCGCTACGTGAATATTGAAAAGAAATTGGTCATAGACTTTCGTATATCAAAGCTTTTAGTATCGCAACTACGAATTTGGATGGTACGTAGAATCAATCGTTCGTTTCTTCATGCAATTCGTGTCGTTTCTTTCAAACGTTGTCTAAACATTCAAAAGATTCAATAAGCCAAGTTGTCGATTTGCCGTCCAAGCCGCTGTTACCTATTCTTAGCGCAGCTTCGGCGTCCGTGGACCCCTGAACAGAAGATCCTGGAGATTAATACGTACTACATAGTACATTTGTACACGTTTTAGTTTCCGCTCCTGAAAATTCTCTTTCTGTTATTGGTTAATCCGTAGTGGAGTCTGAGTATTCTACTCTCTTTGATTGGTTGAACTGGCATTGAAACCAGTAAACCTTAAAATTGCGTAGGCCCAAGGTGTATGTGAGATTTCCTGGTTAAGATTCGGTCCCCCATTTTTGGTTAAGGCACTTGGGTAATTGACGTCTCCACATGAGCTTGGGGAAAATCGACGTGGTAATGAAGTCAAAAAAAAAAAAAATGGTGTCACTCGGAAGCCAAGATTTCCGGGAAGCTCTCCTATCTACAAAATTCTATCGTACCATGCGGGATGTTGAGAGCCGGTCATTCCTCATATAGGTAATCACACCGTTCTGAGTATATGTGTATTGAAGTAAGAGGCGGCCTAAATAAGCCAAGATAAGAAGTCGTTGGCTTATAAAAAGACGTCACAGGCGCGCTCTTCGATCATCACAGGAGCAGAACAACAGCATCAACGAACTTTTCACCTTCAGACCATCGGCCAATTTCTTAATCGTGACGAGAATTCAACATGCCGCCCAAGGCGAAACAACCGGAACCAACTCATAGTTCACATGGCTACGAGTTTGGTGGCCCGTAAGTGTTTTATCTCTTAGCGTTCAACTTGAAGTTAGTAGAGCTAACCACCTATAACTGTTTAGATTAGGTACCGCTGCCATCACGTTCGGTCTCCCCATCCTCTGCTACGTCTTCGCCTTCGGATGTAATGATGTTTCCGGTTGCCCTGCGCCGTCGTTATTAAGCCCCAAAACTTTATCGATCGAGCAATTGAAGGCCGAGGTGGGATGGCCCGAGAACGGTATCTGGGGTCTGGCTAGTTGGAGAGCCACCGGCTGGACTCTCGCATACTACCTTTTCAGCGCTCTTCTATATCGTATCCTCCCTGCTACCGAAGTCGAGGGTACTGAATTGTCATCTGGAGGAAGACTGAAGTATAGGTTTAACTGTGAGTTTGCTCTGATCCGTTAGACACCCAAGGGATAGAAGGGTAAAACTTGGCTAACACGGTTCACCAAAGCCTTCTCCTCGCATTTGTTTACCCTTTCTCTCTGCCTTGCCGGTACTATTGCGCAGGGTGCCGAGTTCCCCGTATGGACTTTTATTGCCGACAACTACGTCCAGATTCTGACCGTCAACATCCTGATTGCCTACTCGCTTGCAATATTCGTTTACGTACGTAGCTTCTCTGTGAAGCCCGGAAATTCGCAATTCCGGCAGCTCGCCGAGGGCGGATGCTCTGGGAATTTGATTTATGATTTCTATATGGGACGAGAGTTGAATCCTCGTGTTACACTTCCGTTCATCGGCGAGATCGACATCAAGGAGTGGATGGAGCTACGCCCTGGTATGCTCGGCTGGATCCTTCTGAACTGTGCCTTCATCTCCAAGCAGTACCGGACCTTCGGATACGTGACCGATAGTATCGTATTTATCGCGGTCGTACAAGCAGTCTACTGTTTAGACGCAGTATACATGGAGCCGGCTATTCTAACGACAATTGACATCATTAATGATGGTTTCGGCTTCATGCTGTCCTTCGGAGATCTCGTCTGGGTGCCTTTCATTTATAGCCAGCAAACCCGATACTTGTCCACACATCCCGTGACGCTCGGCTGGTTGGGTATCACAGGCGTATCGGTTCTCTTGATTGTGGGTTTCGGTATCTTTCGGTTAAGCAACCTTCAGAAGAACATATTCCGTACTAACCCCAACGACCCCCGCGTCGCGCATATTAAGTATATTGAGACAAAGACGGGTTCGCGACTGATGACATCGGGCTGGTGGGGTGTCGCTAGACATATTAACTATCTCGGTGATTGGCTACAGTCATGGCCATATGCGTTGCCTACTGGATTTGCCGGATACGTCATCCTATCAGCTGGCAGCAATGTTGAAGGGGCTATCAAGATGCTCGACGGAAGGGAAGTAGTACAAGGGCCGGCTAAGTACTGGGGTATGCTATTTACTTACTTCTATGTCGTGTACTTTGCCGTCCTGTTGATTCACCGCGACGGCCGAGACGATGAAAAATGTGCGAAGAAGTATGGAGAAGACTGGGAGAAGTATAAGAGCGTTGTGAAGTACAAGATTGTGCCGGGTATTTATTAGGTCTGCCTAACGAAGGTAGATACCTACCTACATGTAGCCAGATAAAAGGAGATGTAACTGTAGGACGAATAGTCCAGATACAGTTATAAGTTGATTTAGGAGAAGTTAGGTAATTGTAAGGTTAATGGGGACCTATGGGCACATACCTTAGTAGGTAGTAGGAAGAAAACACTTAATGTACCTAGGTACGTAATGCTATTTCCATCTTACACGTATCCGTAGGAGGTGCTTGCTGTCTCGACTGCCTCAATGTACACATAAGGTACCTTATTCAGGCAATGGCGAAACAGACCATGGCTCTTGCATATTATATAGGGGATTATTAGCTGAAACCTTAATAATATTTATAGATGGGCATCTTACATTTTATATTTGTATTAAGCGTGTTTTGGTTACTTGGGGAAACAACGGCGTTGATGCCTTCCGTCCTAGTCTCTCTTGAAACCTAGCATAACATTAACGGCAAGTCGCAACTACCGTTGCTATGAACTAACTAGCAACCGGCAGCAACGACTCTCGATTCACTCACTGAATTATTAATGCTCGAGTTTTTCAGGGCCAGAACTTCGCAACATTCCTTTTCTTAGCAGTCATTATTCCTTTTCAACCATCAAATAACTATCTCAACGTCGCTGGTAGTAAGAGTCGTCTAATTTCATATTTTTGCGCTGGATAGGTACTCATCCATTTAGTCGATACCCTTCAAATACTAACTAGCATCATGAAACCAGTTCCGAAACTGTTCTAAGACGTTACTAACAAACATAAATCGCAAGAATAATCATGGCGGACACGAATAATAAGCGTGCGGGTTCCTTCACAGCTGAGCTCTACGATGAGCCCTCCAAGAGACGCAGGCCTGAGCCCCCTTCTATAGATCAAGAGCCTCTCCAAGAGCCTCTCCAGGAGCCTCCTACCGGCAACTACTTTACCAGATCTTCCTTCCATACGGATGCTCCTTATTACGGTCTCTATCCTGATCCCCTTCATCCAGAATCGCCGAGGCTCCGGGACTCAACTAATGCGCATTTCACACGGCATATTGACCATCTCGAATACTTCCCTATTCCTGAGGAACCAAGTAATCCTCAGCGACAACATTATAGGAGGGTCGAACGTTCTTTTCACCCGTTTCCAGCTTCTCGTACCAGCCATCAGCCCAGATCAAGCACAATTCCACCAAGACAGGATGAACCTACGCCCGGTCTTCAGACTTCTTTCGACACTGAAAGAGTTCAGGAGGATCTAGACTCTCTTTTTACCCGCGTTGAGGAACTTGAAGCCCTCGTGGAAGCACTGAACAGATCATATAAGGACATCAAGCTACCCAGAGTCAGTGCGATTAACAACTTGCGTCGAGAGATAGATAACCTATCAATGCTTGAGGGTCAGACTAATAATTTAGAGGCACGGATGCATGATATGTCGTGTACGATCCGCGACCTCCAGGCCTCTGTTGATGCTACCAATGCCTTTATCAAGTCAAAAGAATCTAAAGTCGGCCGAAGCCCAGCAGCGCAAGCGCAAGCAAAGGAGCGGAATCCAGACAAAGTCTCCAAGGGAGACAACGAAGATAGTGATAGCGAAGTTGTCTTCTTGGGAGAACTACGCATTCAGGGTGGTGCTACAAATACTAATGAAAATGATGACAATTATGACCACTACCAACCGGATGTCATCACTCGCGCCAAATTCATAGCTTATCTCAAAAGTCTCGACTTTCGCGTACCGTACGGGATGGAAGCATTCGCCAACACGCCGGTCAGAGCGAGAGACTATTCTCTGTGCACACTGAAAGATGGCACGGTATATTTTGTACGCCTAGGGGCCAGCGAGAATGGATGGTGGAACGTTGAGAATGAGCCTTATGAGCGAAAGCCCCTAATGCTGCCACGATGCAAGCGCGGGCACCTCGATGGTGACCAACATTTAGATTCGACGCGACCATCTTCACTATTACATTATCGCAGTAATGTTTGCGAGATCGAGTATCCTGACTCGAATTTCGTTTTCGCTCCTTCACTCCGTTATGCACTGCCGCTAGGAGAGATTCACGTTTACAAACCCCGAGTCGACAGAGTACCTTCTAAATCTTTCAGTACCAATTTCTTTCTCTTCATGGATATCACCAGCCCCCAAAAATCACTATGGATAGTGTATGCATACGAATACACCATAAATAAAAACGGTGGCGACGGTCCTGATAGCTCTGATGGCACGGTCGGAATAGGCAAGTATGAATTGGACCGAAATTCGCCTCTCTGCGCTGGTTTTGGCCTCTTTGACGTGGCGTGTATCGCAGACAGCCTGGACGATTTTGTCGATTCAACCAAGGGAAGCATGCCAGCGGGAAACAACCCTCGTGGGCACCAAAAGATTACTTTGTTTCCCCAACTTGATCCCAACAAAGTCCTACAAATGCTCCGCTCCACTGCGTGCATCGCACAACCTGTGTTGACAGAACCGAACCTGGGCAGTTTATCCCAGGCAATCAGTCAGGGGTGGAGTAAATAGGGGTTCTTGTTCACCTTGGCTACCTTCCATTTTTATCTTCCCTTTCAGTAGCACCTCCTGAGATACTACTAGCTTTAGCCAATCTGTTTTACAGCATATCGGTCCAAAGGTTGGTAGGATTACAACACAAGGTACCGGAAGTTCGATGGAATGGAAACCATTGGACAATGGGGGTCAAAGGAAAAAAAAGGAATATCATTAAGTATCGGAAAGGAGCTACCAATTCGGATCAAGTTTATCTGCCATAGGATATGGTCTACATGTTGGATGGACTCGGTTTGGAGAGGGGTGGAGGGAATGACGTCTATTTCTGCAACATTCGACGAGTTACACTGTAACTTAGCTACTGATTTGTCCTCAGGATGACTGCTCAAGTTAGTCTGGTTACAAGGATTCATTAAGTAAATCTGTCTAGTTAATTAATGTGCTGTTGCTTAAGTGCTTTGCAGAATATTCGGACTGTAAATCCCTGCTACATCCTATGGACCTACCGAAAAGGGGCTCTTGTCTATAGCATACTAGTTTGTTACGAAATTCATGGCGGAACGAGTAACAAAAGTGAGGAATTAGGAAGTAGGACATGTCACGACTCATATTTGATCTCGAAGTGAAGGAAGAACTTATATTGCCGTTCTCGTAGACAAACATGTGGAATGAGTTATCTAAAGAATTTTACACCGCGTAGAGAAACCGATGAAATAACCGCGCCATCGCAGAGAAGACAGACACCTAAACCAAACCTCCAAACAGGCTTTAAATAGTTATACACCGTATAAACTCGGCCTCCCTCCGACCATCCATGATCCCTCGTTAAATCCTAGTTCCCCCTAGCACCATATCGTTTCGCATTAAAGGTAGGTATCGTCGCCTCATTTACTGCAAATACTTTAGAATCTCCTCCCGCTCGCCAACAGGCATCATGTGCAGCATATCCTTCAAGCCCTTAAGAGCCGAGGTCTTATCCGATCTCAGTAGATCAGCTAGTCCGTGCGCGACTGCATCGGACTTCATTTGTTCAACCTTAGTGGAGATTGTGTCGGCATTTTCCTCGTACCATGTCACCACGTCCTTGTCGTTGTGTTCGAAGTCGGTGACACCAGACCAAGCTGCAAGGAGGCGGAGGTGGTGCTGTCGGCTCTCTATAGCCGCGGCGCTGTTCGGATCGGTAGCCTTTGAAGATGAGGCAGCAGCCATGCGCTTGAGAATGTGTTCCTCATTGAGACGCCTACGGACACGCCAGTAGAAGAATCGGCGGGTGTTCTTCCATTCCAGGGCTTCGCGAATGGTTCCCTTGGCCTTCATGCGGCCTGCGCGGTCGTGTAGGTCTGCAAACTGCAGGCCAATCTGTGCGTAGATCGGTAGCAGTTGCTTTTCGCGCTCGACCATCCTCTCCTTGATCTCTTCATGTTCCTCCTTGGATAGGTTGCTATCGGCAACCTGCTTCTTAAGCGAGGCATAAACAGGGTCTAAGCGAGCCATAGTCTCTAGCTGTTTCTCCTTCTTATATTTAATACCGATGATACCCTCCGGCTCTAAGACACCAGCACGAGACTCGACATCGGCATACATCTCCATGGCCACGGGGTTGATGGTAGGGTCAACCACAACCCAGGAGCCACCACGTAGCTCACCAAAGGGTGGGATATAAACGAAGATAGGCTGCTCGAATTTGACGAGAGCGTCGACAATGTACGAACCATACTTCAAGACTTCATTGTACATGTCTCGCTGACCACCGGAGAAACCTCTCCAGTTAGCAAGGATCATGAGAGGAAGCTGCTCGCCGTAGTTGAAGTCGTTGATGGCCTGAGCCGTCTTGAATGCGGAGTTGGGGTACCATACACCACCAGCTTCATTAGTGACTTGCTCCACGGAGTCAGGGTTCGCAGGGTCAGCGGGGGTCACATTTTCGACGGTTCTGGTCTCCACACCAATAACACCCATTGGTATACCGCCAAGTCGAGCACGACCGACAACAACAGTACGGGCCCAGCCACCAAGAGTCTCGACAAAAGAGTCCTTGTCAAAGAGACCCGGCTGGAATCCGTCATCGTCTTGCTTACCACCAATGAGCCATCGGACATCGTAAGGCTGCTTGTTAGGTGGGGTATAGATCACCTCACGGTCCCAAGTGTCGAGACTGGGTGTAATCGGCACGGGTAGATTGCGCTGAGCAGGAACGAAAGAAAGCCACTCAACAATCTTGCATACACCGGCAAAGTCATCGTTAGCAGTTAAGTGGGATACACCATTTCGGTACATGATCTGGGTGCCACCGAGCTGTAGGTTAGAAGTGTAGACTTCACGGCCAAGCAGGTTGTTAAGAGCCTGAGCACCGGTGAGAATAATAGGCTGGCCTTCAATCTGAACGGCACGCTGACCGAGACGGACGAGATATGCTCCAATACCTATAGAGAATTAGTAATCAAAATCAAGAAACTCAAGAACTGGGCATAGCTTACCAATAGAACGGCAAGTAATGAGGGTGACGGTGAAGATGTCGTTGTAGGCACGGCTTGTGGCACCGGCAATCAGACCGGAGCCCCTCAAGCACTCAACACCAAGACCATCCTCAGCACCAACAATAGCGACAATCTTGTAGCGCTTCTCGCCGTTCTCAGTGATCTCCTCGGTGATGACATCGCGCTTAGCACCGTCTTCAAACCGTTTCTTAGTTTCCGCATCCAGGTAGAGGTACTTGAAACCCGACTCTTGCTTCTCTGGATCATTCCAAGCCACCTTAAAGTGCGGGATAAGCTCTTCAGCAAGACCAAGTCGTGCGCCAGAGTTTGCAGAAAGATAAATTCGAGGAATGCCGAGGCTGCGAGCCAATTCCGTGCACTTGTTGAAGAAATGGTCTTCCTTAGGGCCAAATGATCCAATCTTGTAGGTTATATCGTTGGCAACGACAATGAACTTTCGTCCCTCGGGATACTCGGGTGTACGAGCATTAATGAGCCACCCAACCATACCACACGAATTAGTACCAGGCTCACGAGAAATCTCGATTAACCGATCGCGGTCGTCGAGAACGAGCTCGCTGTAGTCAATGCATTCTCCTTGCGCAGGTTTCTTTTCATTCAACGACGGCAAAGCTTTTGTAGTCCTTGACCAAGTGTTCTCTACAGCCTGGCGGAAAAGCTCAGGGAAGTCATATACATACTGGGTACCCATCAAATGCGCCCTGTAACGCTTGGGCTGGAGCCAGTTCTTGGTAGGGTACGGCGTGCAGACAGGCAGTAAGTGCATCGATCCAATCTTAGTTGTGCCGCCAATTGAATAGAAGACCATCTCACCCTTCTCTGACTTCCGCTCTGCGTAGAGCTCAATCTGGATAACATATCCAGAAGTGTTGGTAATAATAACACGCAGAGGATAGGGCATTCCCGTAGCCGTATCTGTGCAGATAATACGGATTTCAACTTGAGAAACACGAAGACGCCAAGCGCGAGGACCAAAGCGGTCCAAGAAGCCTTGAAGAGACTGCTCGACTTCCTGGGGCTTCAACTGGAAAACAGGGGTGAAGTTCAGGAACATGTGGTTCAAGTCAGAGTTATTGTTGCCAATAATCTCAAGGGCATCGAAAATATCGTTAATGACCCGGTCAGCTTCAGACACAAGGTATTCAGCTGTAGGAATATCGTCCCGGAGACGACCTGGTCGAATGACAGCACGAGTAAAGTATCGCTTATCTGTGTCAACGCCCTTGCCTATGCCCTCGTACACGTGGATATTCTTGTTCTCCGTGAATACAGGGGAGAGCTTGAATTTAGATAGACGGGCAAGCTCCAGCTGGAAGGCCAAGGCGGGTTCGACGTGACGGATACTATTGTCTTCACGGAACTCAGGTGCACGGAAAGTGTAGTAGCCTGGGTAGGAGCCGTCATTGTGGCCGCAAACGAAGGTAACACGACGGACCCGGTGGTTGACAAGCTCATGCTTCAATGAGTCAATCACAGGGCGAATGCGTCCGAGAATATCCTCATCTTCGTACGATTCCACATCACGAATAACCACGTTGATGACGTTGGTTAACTCCTCTTCGATAGGTTTTTGGGCAAAGGATTTGCGCTTGCCAGTCAGGTCGGGAATAAGTCCAGAGCGCTTCCTAATCGGTAAGACCTCCAAAGCCTTCTGGAGCATCTCATCGGCGTCGTCCAAATACCTACAAGGAACAACAACACCCTTACGAGTTGGCTCCTCCTCGGTACGGCGATTGAGATAGGACATGTCACTGACCGAACTAATCCGGCCAAAGGCACCGGGCTCGGAGGTAGGAGTGCCAGGGACGGAGGGATTGGCCGACTGTAGAGGGACAGAGAACTCAGTCTGGCCGATCTTCCGGAAAGAAAAGTCCCAAGACAGGAAAAGGGGAGCTGAATCGGACTCGTCCTCGTGATACTCCAATTTCGTCAAGTTGTACGCACGGTAGGCTCGGCGGACATACACCTCGAGGGCAGCAACGTTAACCCAAGGGTCCTCATGGGCAAAGAACGACGCTAGCACATCGAAAACGGTGTACTTGGAATCAACAACTTCCTTGATGATATCAAGGTTGGGCTCTCTATGCTCCCAGCCAGTTTCACCATATTTGTTCTCAACCACAGAAGAGCGCAGGATGTGTTCCATCTGTGCCGTTCGTTCTTCAAGAGATGGTAGCGCACACTGAATGAGAATTTCTCGGGCCTTCAGAGAGACCTTAGCTGTCTGACGCGACTCGAGCTCGGTAAGCTTTCGCAGAACCGGTCGTAGGTACTTCCCAACGTTGCCGACATTAGGCTTATTAGGACGGTACTCCTCGAGAATCGCCAAAATTAAGTGATTCTTGGAGCCGACACGGCTGTGAGAAAGGACGATGCTAATGACCTTCATATAGTCTTCTTTGTTTTCTTCACGAAGTTTCAGGATGACCTCTTCATCCTGGCTACGACGACCCGAAAAGCGACCCTCAACATCAGCGTACATTTGCAACAGGCCAGCAATGACGTTCAGTTCCCGCACTTTCGCGCCATCGGCATACTCTTCGAGAACCTCAAGCAGAGGAGCAATAGTTGCTCGTAATGCATCAGCCTCGGCAGGCGAAGTATTGTCATCCACGAATTTCGAAAATGTCCTTGTTAGCGTCTTAGCAGGAAATTCGGAGCCTCGGGCCTTGGCACGCTCAACAACTTGTGTGAACTGGGCGTCGAGTTTCTGCGGCATTCGAGAGTGAAGAGCAGCATGATGGGATGCCCACTCGCTGTATGGAAGCTCTGGGTTTCGTAAAACTTCGATCATTTCCTTCAATGTCTGCTGCATGATTACTGAATTATCGTAGCCCAGCAGGATATTCTTAAGAATGTTATACGTCAAGCTGAATCGTTGAGCCGGCTTGTTACCAACAACCTGGGGGGGTCCAAACTCGGGTAGACCTCCGAGATACGGTTGCGCCTGCTTCACTCGGGAAGGGTCATCAAGAGCAAGGATACCGAGAATATCACCAGCCTCGATAGTAACACCAGGTTGCTTGATCAACTGCACGAAACCATCCTCTTGGGCTACCAAAGGCATGAACATCTTCATAACTTCCACTTCGGCAAAGGTTTGTCCAGCCTTGACATGGGCCCCATTTTCTACGGTGTATTTGACGAGCTTACCAGGGCTAGGTGTGCGCAGCTGTGTAGGGTCGTTTTCTTGCTCCAGTAGACATGTCTTGCTGTCCACCGAGATACGAGTTGCACCAACTTCCTCCTTCCAGTAGACGCTGTGACTTCGTCCATCTAAAAGGATGAGAAGACCACCGTCGCTAAGCGCGCGAACTCCAACGGAGCATTTGGAACCGTTGATGAAGAGATGATAGCTGTCAACGGCCGCGCGAGTAGCGGTGAACTTGTATCGGTAGCCTTCGTAGATAAAGTCGATCGGGAACACCGTCTTCAGGATATCCTTAGAAGGGACTTGTCCTCTCTCGAGTCCAGAGCGATATTCAGCTATGCAGGCCTCGCTAGCAATATGAGCCTTGGTTGTGGCTCCGCAGACCACCGCAAGCATGGGATCAGGGCGCTCAGCGGTTAGCTTATTAGAAATGAGCTCATCGAGCCAGCCAGTAGTGATAGTGTTCTCTTCGAATGCTTCTGTCTCAAGCAACTTGATGAGATACTCCACTGTGGTTCTAAAGTCACCACGAATACTCAACTCCTTCAGGGCTACGACCATGTTCTTCCGTGAGGCAGCTCGGTTCTCTCCATAAGCGAAGATGTGACCAAACTGACTGTCAGAGAAACTGTGAATACTTGAAGCAGTACTAACAGAGAAATAACCCCAGACATTAGCGCTACTCCTGAAGTTCAGGTCATGCATTACACCATTAGAAGGCTTGAAACCCTCACCGGGATCTTCAGATGTAATTCTGCAGGCCGTACAGTGGCCACGAGGCTGTGGCCGCCGCTGGGTTTTCTCGCTCTCCGGGTTCTTGAACTCGAAGTCAATTGGCGTAGTAAGTTTCGGGTCGACACCGTATAGCAACCGGATGTCACTAATGCGATGTAGAGGGATACCCATGGCAACCTGTAACTGGGCTACCGGCAAGTTGACCCCGCTGACCATCTCGGTAGTAGGATGCTCTACTTGAAGACGGGGGTTCAATTCCAAGAAATAAAACTTGTCATCCTCGTGCGAGTAGAGATACTCAACCGTACCAGCAGAGACGTAGCCTACGAGACGGCCAAGACGTACGGCAGCTTCCTCCATACCTTTGAACGTAGGTGGCTTGGCAATTGTAACAGGGGCTTCCTCGATGATCTTCTGATGTCTTCGCTGTACGGAACAATCTCTGCCAAATAGCGAGATGTTATTACCGTACTGGTCAGCCAGCAATTGCACTTCCAAATGCCGAGCATTGCCGGCCAACTTCATGATGAAAATGGGCGAACCAGGGATTTCGTTGGCGGCAGCTTTGTATAACTGCTCGAATCCCTCCTCAGACATCGCTTTTCGAATACCCTTACCACCACCACCTTCGGAAGCCTTAATCATGACAGGGAAGCCAATCTCTCGAGCCTTTTGCAGACCCTCTTCCCAAGAACCCACACATCCCTTCATGTATACATCATCGGCAACGGTAACAATGCCCTTATCGTCTACCTCGACCTGATCAACACCGGTTCCCGACCACGGTATACAGGGTACTTGTGCGTGCTGTGCGACAATGGTGGAAGAAATCTTGTCACCGAGCGACCGCATAGCGGATCCGGGGGGTCCAATAAAGACAATCTTCTTAGGTGATGCTGCTAGAGACTCTGGAAGCTTGGGATTTTCTGAAGCATGACCCCTATCAATGGCAAGTCAGACTCCAATATTACTACATTCCAATTTCGAGATGCTCTTTAACTTACCATCCAGCCCATACAGCATGGACATCCATTCGTTCGGCCACATCCACAATCAACTCAACATTCGCATAGTTGTGGTTATTCGTTCCTCCGGGAACCTCAACGTAGTGGTCAGCCATTCGGATGTAGTCTGCATTGGCTGCCAGATCTTCCGGTGTGGCCATCACCGTGAACTGGATAGCTCTCTCGTCGCCAAAAACTTCGTACGCCCATTTTCGCACTGATCGAATCTCCTTGACGGCGGCAATACCGTTGTTGGCGATAAGAATCTAGGTATCAATGTTAGCAAATCTGCCGTTGTCCTCCCAAAGCTCGGTGTCGGTCCTCTTACGTTTGTGATGACCGTGTGTCCGTCATGTGAGGCGACGAAATCCTTGACCTTGGATGGGGGGGCATTTTCTAATCTGTTGCCGCCAATGAAATGCTCTGGTATCTTGTGCTTTTCAGCATAAGTGGGCTTGCCATTGGTGACGGGCACCGTCCGGGCACCGTTAGGGGCTTCTGTGGCAGACATTTTGTCGGATGTGGAGGGGTAAATGTGAGGTGTTTCGGCGGCGCAAGTGATGGTTACCGGACTTATGAATCGGAATAAAATGTCTAAGGGGTCATCAAAGTACAATGGACGCCCTAATCGAGCTCCTGAACAACGCCAGAGACTCGCAATTGTGCCTTAACGAAGAATACGTAGGCGGGGAAGAATCGGAGTGCGGGAGGATCCGATTATGGTACGTGCGTTATGACTGGATCTGGAAGCCAGAGAGTAAAGAGGTAGGAGGGTTGTTGGATGAGTTTCGGCTGACCTCCCGCAATTCTGTCCAAAGCAGAGTTAGTGGTGGAGTTTAGGGAAAACCAAAAGTGAAGTTCTAGGGAATAGAGAATATCAGGATCATGGTAGAAGTTGCGAAGTTCAGCAGGAACTCAGTAGGAATGGGTCAGCAATTCTCAAAATCTGAGAGAATTGCTGGGTTCCTAATCTGATCCACAGTCAAAATAATCGTTGTTGAGCTGTGTGCAACCCTCGTCCATCAAGAACGGGGAGACGCGGCCGCAGGAGTAAAGGAACGGTAAAGCTGATGGGGTATAACTGAATATTTAAGTTATGCATATACAAGGATTACCACTTACATGAAAAGGCTTGGTCGTGTGGTAGAAGTCAAAGTCAGGTCAATCTTCAAGACCTATAACATTTGACTCTGTCCAAAAGAGTAGAATTAGAGGGGAGGGGGATAGGTATCAAGTGCGGAAGCACCAAGGTATTACAACCGGCTAGCAAGCAAAAAAGTTGAAAAGTTCGGGGAGAACAGACGAAGAAGTTGGCCGGACATGCGATCCTTTTTGGATGGAACAGATATCGTAATGTAGGTACATATCCTAAGCAAGCCCAAGCAGGTCCAAGCAAACCCACCCCAAGGACAAAAGAAAAATAAAAAAAAGAGGATCGGAGCTTATTACACTAAAGTGACGGGCTAGCGATTAGCTCGGACGAGCCAGCGAGGCTGATATGGTTAAATGAACCTAATTGTGCTGTTGTGATCGACGCCTAAGTCATTGCCTCAACCAATCACAGTTTACTCCAGGATGTTGGGGATCTCCTAGCGTTCTCTAAAGTTTAGGCGTACGTCTCGGGTCAGGTTCAATTGCTACAGACGCGGGAGGTGCGGCCGGGTACAGTACAGGTACGAATCTAATGACATCTCTGTTGTACTTCCTCGCTTAAAATTTGCCTTGGCCCCATACAAATGGATACTAAGTATCGTACATCGTAGTAAGTACAGATCCGACTTTCCAGATGGCTGATTAAGATTTTAGAACTTATTGGGGTCGCATTGGATCTAAGGGCGGGGCATTTCCAAATTTGCTTTTGGCGTCCTTTAAGTCCGGTTAAGACATGGGAAAAAAAAAATCAAGTGAATAGAAATCCAGCTGGCAATGACTAGTCGTGATACACGTATTGATGCATGGGATTTTTTCTTCTCTTTACTGCCATTATTACGTTGACGTTAGTTACAATCCGAACCAGTTGCCAAGTTCATCCAGACTGGAAGTTACATAGAACAGAGGAATTAGGCCTTGACGAATTATGTAATGTACCTCAAGGTCTACACTTAAGCCGGAACTCCATCATCTATTGTCGTATACTACCTACCTATATACGTATGTAAGTGCTATATAAATGTAAATATTTTAGACTCTACCTAGTTAGTTAATTCTCTACTTGAAACATACATGTCAATACTAGACTATTAGTCTTGGACTTTGCTCCATGAGCGCCTCCGATGCATATTTCATATGAAGTTGACTCAGTAGATCGGTGATTCTCGACTATATCTATCAGTTCCCCAGTCCCAATCACAAATATTTTCCTATTTCTTCCTCTTATTTCCGCACACTCAACAACGACAGCCACCTTTACCAATACGGTCGACGTAGTATTATCTAAGGAAACAATACAGTAAGAGGATGTCTTTTCTAATGATTAGGTACTCCCTGGTAGATTTTCCTACCTCCACTTATTGCCGAATCTCAACAAATATTTCCTGATTCGGTAAGAAGCTATTCGGGAAGTGGGACGAATTGGGTGAGAATCCCATCTATTTTATTTCAAAACTAGTATCTTTATATGGCTTTTGTCTCTGTTCCGTACATATTCCCCTTCGGCCGGCACCAGGGACGCCACATGTATATACACCCAGGATCACTCAAAAAGACCTCCGGGCCGTGGCCAATGCTTACTGTGCATGATCCATCCACCGGGGCGCTATCAGTTTTGTCAGTGCACCTATCATCCATCATCATAATCATCTTGGGTCATCGTCACGAAATCGGCTTACTTTTTTATTTCTTACTTTTTTTCTCCATGTTAATATGTATTTAACAGATTTCCAGAATGATCGGCAAATATATACTCGGACACCGTAGTCGAATTTTATAACTCTCCACTCTCCATCCTTTATATTATTATTATTTACACGCCCGAATTGACATCTTCAAAGTTCCCATCTTTTTTAACCAATTGTGTTTATGATTATATCATCGTGCAGGAGACAGTTCAGCATGTACCTACGTACCATCGAGTTACAGATCTGAAAGTAAACTCAATTGTTGGGGTAGATTTTAGCACTAAAAATGGAGCACCACATCGTCCGCAACGAGCCGGCCATCCAGTGGTCCGGTTCAAGTTACGGTTCCTGAATTTGGCCAACTATCTGATAGGCGAATTTAGCGATTTATCGAGTTGGGTCGCTTAAACGAGTTAGATCCCCAATTTCAACCCGAGTCCGCGTGGAACACGATCTTGATTTTTGTTGTTTTGTTCGATTTGCTCGATTCAATATACCGGACAGCTAAAGATACTAAATTGGTCTAGCATAACAAGCCGGTATTTCCCAACTCCTAAACTATTACCATCTAGTTTGGTTTTTTTTCCCTTCTATTCTCAGCCATCTATCGTCATATCCATCGCTACCGAAATACAGAAATTCTCATCTCCACCAAGTCCAGGTCCAAAGTCCAAGACAACGCAGGTCCCCAACATCATGTCCGGCGTTATTCGGAATAATCAAATATTACACGCGTAAGCTTGCATAATTCATGCCCGTTTGCGCCTCGATTGTGCATTCGTATCTTATCTGCTATATTCTTTTGGTTTCGCTGTCTATTTAGAATAAACTATCTCCTAATCCAATTTAGGTATCATTTTTAGACGACTTCATACGTTCGTATGTAAGCAAAATCCTAAAGGATCCTTCGACTATCCGCGATCCATGTCAGCAGGTGAAACGTCCCGGTGGCCGAAGAAATCCGGTCTTATCAAACATTTCACCGTGAGAATATAAGCCGGGAAATGCTTCTCACTGGCTAGTTGTCAGCACCGGGGTTAGACAGCCGGCTTCCTATAAAGCCTTCGGGTAAGCAATAAATGATTCCAGCATCTTCTTTCCCCGAGAGCAACCCCGTTCAATCTCGTCTTCGTACTAGACTCAATTCCTACGGGATGGAAGACCGTGCTTTGAGAGGTAAGTTCCCTGATCATAGGTATTCAATAATTTCCCATCTCTTCCGGATCGCCGTCATCGAGCCGCATCTTCGAATCGTATAGAAGAGGATCCAAGCTTAGATCCAACCAAGGCTAAGCTCGGCGTGTTTATCGAGAAAGCATGGCCGCTCAGCGAATGAGGTGTCGAATATTTGTTAGTGGGGTCCCGGCTCCAACCCAAAACCTGGTTGGAATTATCTCTAGAACAGACGCAGCAATAATCAGATGCGGCTATGGCCGAGCTAGAAGTATATCTAAAACACCTAGATATAGTCTATTAGATATAGTTTAGTCGTCAAGCTCATTTCAAGCTCATCTCTCGCTGCACGTCGACGGGACGAGTCCGCGTCTAGTGCCGCTACTAATACGAAACTGTCATCTTGCAGCAGCACATCAGAGCTGTACAGATTAAAAGATCCACACCTCAGGTTTTGTCTCGGACGCACCTATGACGAACAGAGAGATGTTTGCGATGTTTGTGATGCTTGCGTCTATCACGTGTAGTGGACCGTTCCCCATCTGTCCATTCTGTCATTACAGTAATAGTATCAAGTTACAGTAATGCCAGCCTTACGCCATCCCCATTAGGCATGTATCATCATTGCGTTCTGCAGCCATGTGCGACGCTTTTCTAGAACACGAAAAAGTTAGCTTCGACTAAGGATGTCAAAACGTGGTAAAAGAGCCGGTCGGTCATGTCCCCAGACGTGTGCCTGCATGAACTCATCGTCGGACCCAGAACGCGAGTATCTGGAGAAAACACGCGATATTATAAGCGACTTACTCAGCGTATAGATCAGCATTTCAATCAACCTAAATAACTTCCTAAGCAATAGAGTACTTTGATAGGATATGAAAGGATGGATCATTTGGCAAACACTCGTCCATTTTGACATAAATACGCGTATGCATCTTCTACACGGCGTAGTACTCGGCGAAATATAAAAAGTTGAACAGAGATGTCTACTTGCTCTAATATTCTACAATCTCGTAAACCCTTGGCTCACTTACTAATATGCGGCCATCACTTGTTTTTATCGCTATTCATCCCTTCTCATAATACAGATACGGATATTAAGCCCGGCATATGCATTCAATACGGTCAGCTTAGTAGACCTATTCTTCTAAGACACTTCCCGGGGGAACTCGAAAGATCTCAGACACGGGCTTTTACAGAAAGGAAAAAGAAAATAGACCCCTGCGAATGAAACCACTATACACTTCGTCACCACTTCTATGTCATAGGGAAATTATAGGTGGGACGAGCGTACGGATAAAAGTCCCTTGATTACCTACACATATATCGTGACATATATATCCCTTTTTTAAGAACCGGAACATAGAATAGGGGGTCTCAAGGGGAACCCGTACGTGAATGTCTGTGTTCAATTACTTCAACCTTATACTTCGGAAGGACTATTATAGGTACTACACAAACTAGTACATCGCTTTCCTCTCTTATACGAATACTACTAGCGAAGGGCTATGCGGATTGGAACATCCCTTGCGACACTAGATCGATACACTTTCACCCTTAGGTAGGTACATTTAGAACTGGCATCTTGGGGTACATGTAATGTTAACAAGGAACTTCTGTTTTATGACCCTCATAATTCCACGCACGACATGTTTCCATGTTGCCTAAACTCGTCGAGTGTCAAGCTTCAAATTGCGTAAGGAGACGAAAGAACGATTTCGTGTCCGAAAAGTCAGTTTTGGTAGGCATAGGACCAGAACAGGATGTACGTGCAGATCATGTATTAAGGGTTCACATAATAACGTCTTACCTGCCTCGGTACATCAACTATTTGAAGAATAAATCTTTTATAGCAAACGCTAGGTTGATATATATATTGCCACAAAACTACAACACCCTAGGTCTTCTATACGGTTACCCTTATTATATAGGCACCTTACCTACCTACCCACCATACTCTACATGCGAATCTCAACATTTACCGTATCCAGCATCGTCTATATCTAAAGGCAACCATAAATAAGTCCCGAGATTGTCGAAAAGCGTGCAATTTAACAAAGGGAAGGTATTTGCCGCTTCGGCTCGTATTACTACTACTGCTACATCAACAACAACAACGACAACAACGACAACGACCAAAACAGGTTCCTAGATCCTCCGACACTTTTTCTGGCTGTCTTCGGTTCTTCGAATCTCGTTTCATCTCAAGCCGTACATATATGTACACAAAGTCTCCATTACCACGCTCGCGATCGCGAACACACAACTCGACACACACAACTCGACACGACACAACACAATACAATCATCACCAACTAGCCCCCCTTATCGGTCACAGCCGCCGTGGTAATGTGTTATGTTTTTTTCAAAAAAGTAGTGGGAGGAAGAAGAAAAAAAAAGGCCAACGTCAATCTGAGGAGGCCGAAGAAAATAGGTATCGCCCCCTTTCTGGGTTTCCGTAACGCCCCGCCTGCCTGGAAAACATACCATTCATTCACCTTTACCGGGCAGGATGCGTTGCCCAGCACCATCCGGCCGAAAAAAACAGAGATTTCCCTTTGCCCATAATGATGAAAATGCAAGCACGCATGCTAGCGAATATGATATGCAAATCCCGTCCGTAACTCGTAACGCCCTCGGCTTCAACGCCGCGACGAAGGTATAATGCTGGTAGCCCCTCACACCCCCCGTTCGACAGTGCGATATGCGCGGCACTTCAAACAAATACAAGAGAAGAGTAAAATGTTAGAAACCGGGGGGGTTCGACTAGTAAGTTTCTCCGAGGTCGCTTAATTTCCTGGGCCTCCCAGTGGCGGAATCGTTCGACGTGCCATTACTAATTCTGCGCGCCGAATGCATCCCACCACTCTGTCGCCTGGGCATCGGAATCCCACTAGGAGCCGGTATGCCACTCGTGGAACCGTCGTTATCAAATTTACTATACGTTCCTCGGCGACTTGGAGTACGATCTTCGAATCGTTCGTCGAATTCTTCGGGGTCGACACGGCTTACACTCTGGGAGTGGCCATGTAAGCTACCAGTAAGAGAACTTCTAGGTCTCACTCCCATAGGAGTTCTCGCACTGGAGAAACTGGTACGAGACATTGGGCGAGCGATTTCAGTACGGCTAGCTGGTCTTGCATAGCTCGTGACACTCGCCCGACTACTAGGTCGCGAGATGCTAATCGCGGAGCTATCAGGGTCATAGGCACTGGTCCGGTTGGGTAATGGCCCAAAGGATAACCTTGATACGCCGGAAGTGCTAAGTCTAGATACGTGCCGACTAGTGCTGGGGGTTTCATCTGCTACCGAAGAACAGGTGGAACCGACGGTACGCTTCCTGGAACGCATCGTAACAGTGGGTGGCACTTGGCTTGCACTCGTGAACGATGATCTAGGAGATGCGCGCGGAGGTGTGCTAACGGGTGCAGGTAACTTAGACCGCGCCGATTGAACACGAGCCTCGAGTCGTTGCATTTGGGCGGTTAGGGAGCGGATATGAGTAAGGGAAGTTGATGGCGGAACTCTGTGCGAGGCTGCGCGGTTTGTGGTGCGGGTTGGCGCCGGCGTGCGCGCGTTAGTAGCGGAGCGCATGCCCGTGGCTCGTAAGTTAGTTGAAACAACGCCCTTCGGCTTTGGCGTGATGCTGCGATCCGCAGACGGAAGACGGGATTTCTTCTGTGCTGACGGTCCGGGCGTCTTGGAAGAAGGTCGGGGTAGAGGGGCCGAGGCATCGGACATAGGTGGCGACGGAGGCTCATTAAGTAAAGGTGCGTCTTTGCTCGGAGGAGGCAAAGTGACATCGTCCGGAGGCGTAGTGATGAGAGGCGAGCTTGCCGTGGAACGAGGAGAGGATTCGAAAGTAGGCGATTCGGGGATAGATATATCTGTAGAGATAGTCGACAGGTGGCGGTTTTCTGCCTTCTTGATCTTGTCCTGCATGATCTCGGCCTCGACCTTAAGATCAGATAGTTCCTCGCGCAATCGTTGAGCTTCGATTCGTAGGGCTTCTCGTTCCTGTTCGCCTATCTTTATCTCTTCCTCCATCATGACGGTTCTCTCGATAGCGACATTATACTTGGACTCCAAATCTTCGAGAGACGACGTAGTATTTCGCGCCTGGCGCTCAAAATCATCGTTGGCTACCTCTATATCGCGGAGCTTTAGCTGGAGGGTACGGTTGGTATCACGGAGATTCGTAATCTCCTTCTCTAAAGCGTTCTGCGCCGCATTGGCCTCGGCCTTTGCTTTTCTGCATTTTTCCTAGGGGTATATAGTTAGATCTAGAGATTCATGGTTTTTTTTTTTTTTTTTTTTAAAAAAAAAAAAAAAAGTGCCTGGGGAGGATATGATATTGTAAAAGAAAAAAAAAAAAAAGCAATAATGCTTACTTTCCACTCGTCAACCTCGAACTGCAGCTCTTCAGCCTTTTTCTGAAGTTCGCGCTGCCTCTTGTCTGCCGCATCCAAGTCCTTTTCGAGTTCAGCCTCAAGCTCGTGACTAGATTCACGAAATTCTGCTAGCTCGTCGCCTAATAATTCATATTGTCTCTTGTACCAGGCTAGGGACTCTTCGGGAGTGGCGGACTCGTTCGGGGGAGACGATGGTGGTTCGGCCATGATAGATTTCTACGTCGGTAAGACTGCGGTGTGCGCAAATCAATCCCGCTTAGAAAAAGTGTTGTCGCATCGGCGGTGTATGGAATTTCACGGATACTTAAAATTGGTATATTGTGATTTAACGCGATATATTATTATCCGACAATTCCTTAATCGTGTCGGCGTTCCAGAAGAAGAAATGAACAATCGTAATGTAACAAAAGAAATACGAAAAAGTTGAAGAGTGTCGTCGTCAAGTTAGAAATCCGATTGGATACGATGAATGGTAGGCGTGAATGGGATGTGACAGTTTCTACTATGAATTTGTTTCTTTTAAAAAATGTTAGCGATATTTACTCCTCTTTATTCGCACACTCTTTTTCTTTCTGAAAGACGCATAAGGAATACATGCGACAGATATGCGAGTACAAACTTACGTGTCTATTTTCCTCCGCCGGGGTACGTGTTTTTTTATGAGTCGTGTCGCAAAGAAAGAAAGAGAAAAAAAAAAGGATTGAAATAGAATATCCGTCGGGGTGTATAGAAAAGGTCGTAGTAGGTTGTCGAAGTTGTTGTCGCCGTCGCTGGTATATCGAGTTTGCCGATTCACTTACCGTCTGCCATTTGTCGTTGTTATCCGTCGAGGTGGGAATGGACTCGGGTTGTTGACGATAAAACCGAGAATCAAGATGGGAATTGTTGGCGGTTTTCTTCAACTGTCAACATTCAAATGTCTCCCCCCTTCAGACGGCATCGCGCTAACCCTTTTAGGGTTTAGCGCGGGACATGTGTTCCCGCTACCATGACAACCCGGTCATTTCTGCTGCCTTTTTTTGCTTGCTTCTTTGCTGCCTTCCCCACCAAAATACGTAAAGATTTCGAGAAGGTACTTGACATTACGAGTATTCGCACCGCGTATAAAATGTTGCTTATCTTGTTGATAAAGTATACTAAGGTGTACCTAACTATCTATGTCGCATGTTTACTTTACTGTTATTGGGTCGAAATGTATACCTACCTAGGTAGGTATGTACTGTAGAATAATTCTTTTCAAGAGCGATTCTATGATCTCACGATACTGCACTAAACAGGTATTGAATAACTACTAGGTAGACTCATACGAGAGGTATAAGAGGTAATTAGTGCGTACCTTATATTTAGTAGGTATTTAGTACCTAAGGTATCAACTGAACAGATGAAGCAACGCTTAGCCTCCATGTGACCAGGTGCTATGACTTACATTCTATCCTCTAACTACTGAAGAAGTAAGAATCTACATAGTTCAGTATTAAATATACTACCTTAGTACTACCTTTGTATACCCTTAATAGTAAAAAGACTCGATAGCGAAGACAAAAAGGCTAAAGCATTAAATCGCTCTACTCCACACACAATCTGGCTTGATCTGACCTTATTATCCCCTATTAATATCCCACTCCTATCTCTTATATATACCACTAGTACAATAGATGGAAAAAGAAGTGTTAATGCGAACGGGCGTTTAATCACGTTTTATCCCATGCTTGCAGAAGCGTGAGACAATTTTATATTAGCCAGAGCGGTGAGTCATGCTCTGTGCAGCGTTTCATCAATACCCAACTTCATGGGGTCCTCATGGACATTGGATAGATGGGGTAGACCACTCGGAACCACTTTGCCAGTCCGGGGGGGTTTTAAAGAAAGCTCGGCCACAAGATCGGAACGCATTGCCAAGTCTACAGGTCTGTCCGTATTAAGCCAGCAAGCCTGGCACGGATCCTCAATCTCCATTATCCTTGGTCCCCATAATGAACCAGTTTCATAATTGTTCATATTTATAGCTGATATATCGTCATCCCACAAAAGGTAAGATTCTTAAAAAAGATATTTAGATAATCACTATTTTAGAAGTTACGTAAGTCTTAAGTTTCAATACAGATGAAGACAAAATAAGACACTATGGAAAAGAATATAACTAACAGTAACTAACAGGTAGTTTAACTAATTAACTACCAAAAGAATAAGAGCATTCGTCATACGTCGTCGGTCATCTGCGGCTCCACTCAAGCAAGATCTCACAGGCGACGCTAGAAGGAAGTATCCATTGTATTAACCATTCAACAGGATACTTTGGTAGAAGATAAGTAAACCCGTAAAGGCGGGTTCGTTATTTCGTTCAATTCCATCAACCATTTGAGGATTCCAAAAGCCAATCTCCGCCTTTTTGCATCGATCTAGAAAGTCTACCTTAGAAGGTACCTATCAAATTGTAATTAGTCTAACATCTATTAGGTGGTTACTTACTTATCTAACAGCTTCTTTCTGACTTTCAATGTTAGAGCTTGATCAATAGCAAATGCTATCGACTGGATAGTCTAGAATCTGTTCAGAAGCTTTGACACTAGAGAATACACAGGTAGGGCTGATGGGGTTCCCCAGATAATAATAGGTCAGTTATATGCTAAGTCTCGTGCTCGTGCTTCGTATTTTTGCTTGTACTTTTTTTTCAGGGCTATAACAGAATCAAATATATGATACCTATAACTGTATAAAAATTCTATAGGTACTTTTGATATCGATTCTCTTTCTTGAAGAAAAATATTTGTCGTCGGAATGATCTATATCAGAGATGACATGGGATGGTCTTGGGGAAAACGTCATGTGGTGGTGGGTGCAATTTTCGTCATTTTCTGTTATTAATATCAATACGTTAAAATACTATTGATCCCCACTCATGGTCACAGATCAGCATTCGCCCTGATACCTATCTCATAACTCTCAAGTCGTCGTTCTTTGTTCCTCCGTTCAGGAACCTCATAACTAATAGCAATCCAAGTTAATATATACCTAACCAGAGACTATAATTCAGGGCAGTCTTTAGGCTAGGTAGAAGTTAATTATGTGTAACCCAAAATAAGGGCTTATTCCTTAGGCTTATTACGAGTTGCTCGCCATGATGATGCCCTTCTTCAAATATGTTTACAAAATCGGAGGGGACGAAGACGTAACTAGGGTAGATAAATACTCAGCGCCACCTCATTTCAATAGGTTATAGACCAAGCATAGTAGGCAGTAAGTTTTATATTGGTTATGATGGTCTTGGCATAGTTATAGGATTTTCATAGCCCAGTAGCGCCTCATACAAGCATCTAGGAACATTCATCTTAATAGCTTAGGAGGGATAATCAATCTGCTCAAGGAGTTTAAAGTTTGTTATATGCCTAATATTGATGCCTAGTCTTCTAGTGATAGTGGGATGCGCCTAATAAGATACTCATGAAGCAGCTAGTTATCCAAATTAAATAACGTACGGTTAGTATATCTTGGCTAGGCGCATCAGCTCAATGCATCAGCTCAAAGTCCTAGCCAGGATATCTGACAAATGACATAGCCCCGTCCGTACGGGGCTAAGGCTACCTAGTCGTTGCTCATACTTGACCCAGCAGGTGTGTCTATAACCCTACCATCCCCATTTCTCAACTGAAATTCATTAGGGCCGCGACGATAGACAATTTGACAATGGCTATAATCTGTCTAAAGTGTCGTAAGATTGGCCATAATATCTCGGATTGCCCAACCCTCAAAGGGCATGACCATGCCGGTAACTCCAAAACGGAGTTAGACCATCTTGCTATTGAATCGTCCACGGGAGAACTCTCCGACCCAGGTAGTCGCCTATGCGAAAAGTGCGAAGGGTTTCATATTATAGACTGGCTCACGAAAGGAGATGTCAAGGACGAAGTAGTTATTGGTGAAGACGGAGCAAATACTCGAGGCTGGGAAAATAAGAATCACAATTCCAGCCTTTGGTTAGATCTAGGTCCGCTCCGTTCGATTTCCTTGGACTCATCATGTCCGCTCTGCCGAATGATTTCCCATATCTTTCCTCTAGTCCCAGAGGACGAAGATGATTGGAAAGCCGAGTATTACATACGACCCATACGAAGCTACAATCGACTTGGTGAGAACCTTGCGCTGCCTGAGGATCCCTCGAAGGAATCCGGGGATAACTACGCAATATACGCTGTAGTCAATAGTCGAGAGGAAGCGATGACCACCATCGGTCGATATTTCGGAGATCCTAAAGACCAAGCACTTTATGGCTTTGAGTCGGCTTTCGCTCTCTCTAACAAGACACCCGCTGCCTCCAGACCGGGATTCTCCGCTCGTGAGAGAGGAGTTACGTGGGACCCAGACGTTGTCAAGAGTTGGATGAGCCGGTGCGAACAAGAACACCCCCGATGTCGAGTGGAATGGTCAGATGAACTTCTTATATGCAAAATGATTGATGTTTCATCTCGTCAGATAGTTGATTGCCCTCCACAGTGCCGTTACATCGCCTTGAGCTATGTTTGGGGCGGCGTGAGTCCCAAGCCTGGAGCATTAGAGAATGGCGAACTCCCTCAAACCATCGAAGACGCCATAACGGTTACCAAAGCTCTCGGATGCCAGTATCTTTGGGTAAGTTAGCTCACGCACGATAACTACCTAGCCTAAGGCAGATGGTTAAATCTGGCTGACACTATGTCTAATCTAAGGTGGATGCGCTATGCATTGATCAAACCCCTAGCCTAGAGAAGATCCAACAGTTGAGCATGATGGATCTCATTTATAGCTGTTCTTGGGCCACTATCGTCGCCCTTGACGGCAACGATGGTGCTGCGGGTCTTCGTGGAGTGAGTGAAAAAAATCCCAGAGAAGCCCAAGCTAGTGAGACTATCGACGGCAATCAGTTGCTCAGTCTGTTTCCAGCTCTGAACCAAGAGCTCACTGGGGCGACATATTGCACACGAGCTTGGACCCTACAGGAGTACTTACTATGTAGTCGCCGTATCCACTTCGGCAAACATCAGATCCATTTTGTCTGTAGTACTGGGAAGTACTGCGAGTCGATAGATGAAACTCTGGATCCAGAAGGTATTCTGACTATTGATACAAAGCAAATCAATCCTCTTCAAGTAAGCACCCCTGGGTATACCTAGAGATTAACCAAGCTGGAACCAGCAACTCATTCGTTTATAGCCCGATGATGAGGAACATGCCAAAGACCCGAGATCTCAACGTGAATTCGCAGATTCCACTTTCCGTAGATTGGTCGAAATGTATACGGACCGGAATATGACGAACGACTCAGACTCTTTAAATGCAGTGAGAGGTATGTTGTCTTCTCTGCAGAGATCTTTATTGCCACAGGGATTTCTCTGGGGTTTACCCATAAAGGACTTTCCGCAATCCTTGCGGTGGTATCACCCTCGAGCGGTCAAGCCCCGCCGCCGTCCAGATTTTCCGTCCTGGTCCTACGTCGGATGGGAGGGCACAGCACTATATACCGACAGATTAGATTTCGCAAATGGGCGTAGCGACGGACGGTTTGACGAGACGGCCGATCTCATCTTGCGTTACGTCGGAATTGAGGCAGAAATTTTGTCTGTAAATGGTGCGCTTGTAAAACTGGAAGTACGGAATGAGCCGTTCAACAACGCCTACATTCCCGGGACGGAGTTTTTTCTTGGCATGTTGCAAGAAGGTAACTTCCTTCATAAGAACACCCTGCCTCAAGGGGTCTTTGACTTTTTGGTGGTCGAAAGACTATCCTTTCGGTATGCACCCGACGGCAATGTTCGTCACGTATTGTACATGATAATGCTTGAAGAAGGTGAGGGGTTTTACAGCAGACGTGCGATGGTACGCTTGTTTGTTGAACCTGGACTCGACAAGGAGCCGGAATATTCAACGCTCCTTGAAAGACGCCAGATTGTTCATCTTGTGTAAAAGGTATACACGTTATATGCAGCATATAAAACCTAGGTATGAATTCAATGCCGCCCCCAATCAGACCGCAGGGTCGATTAATAGACCGCTTGTCGTAAGAATGAATGAGCAATAAGAGTAAAACTCATGTACGATCCGCTTACTGTTTGTAAGTAGGTAGTTAGATTTGTCTAGTAATTGTTCCGGGTACCTAGTGGCCAACTTACAACTCCGGTCCTAGTTTCGGCAACGTCACCGGGGACGCCCAACTACGTAGAGGTATGACGCTTACCCGATCCCGAGGTGATTGGTACAACCGTGAAAGTTAAGCTCCGATGTCCAACGGAGATAAAAGCCCTATGTACAAACTATGATCGAGTCTAATATATATTTTTAACAATAAAATACCTACCTAGGTTAGCTTTAGACAATATGTTAGACCTATGACCGTTTAGTGAGACAAGGCCGAATGAGACAAGCGTATCCGTATCATAATATTAATTGAATTTCGCCTAGAGAATGTCGAAGTCTTCATGCATGGTTAGGGTAAGTACAAGGTCACCATCACGAATCAAATTCTCCGCCTAGGTTTGCGAACCACAGCCATTTCAGGGTCCCCTGTCGTGAAACTACAAGTGTCATCTACATACACACTCTATCATTTAAAAAGAATTTAACAGGGAAGATTTAGATAGCATCGGCTGAATAGATTCACCTGCCAACCCGTTAGTTCGTCGGCAGTATGCCTTCCCGGCGATAGTCGAAAAGAGTTCTATAATATCTAGGATAGAAATATGGGTTAGCTATATCTTTACATAGCTCACACCTACGTACCTAGCTATCTCTATGTGGCTACCTACCTAAGGTATCGTATCCCCTTTTGGTTATTTGCGCCTCCACGCGTCAGCCCTATCTACGATCGACCCTGTCATCGATCTTGCCTGCAGCGTATGCAAGATCTACACAGAAAGCAGATCAATCGACTATCGACAGCCTCAACAAAGCTCATCGGGATTTGTTTCATTGGCTCATAGCTTCTCGGGATCTGGTCAGCCTTGAAAATTAAATACGCTAATGCATATCCGGCCGCAAAAAAAGTACTGTTAACGAAGGAGCCGTTCGAGATCGTCAAGCCTTCTTCGAGTGCTGCATAGAAGTATAAGCCTGTGCCCTTATGTACCTCGAGATATATCACTCTACCTACACACTATGTTTCGGATAGTATACAACGTGAATCCATCTGTGGGTGATACATACCACGGATTTAGTTGTTCCGATCCCATAGTCTTGAATGTCTCTAATTGAGAATGCATCTATTAAGACATAGCATAGAAGGCATCGTGAAACTTTTCGAGTAAGTGTCTATGTACGACCTATAACGGAAGCGGCTCCGTGATGGAGACAACGAATTATCATTTTTAGAACTAGGTCATGCGACCATCGAATAGTGTTCCAAAATCCCATAAGCCGTAATGGGAAAGTTTAGAAAATGCATAGTTTATTTATGAATGTTTACGTATCATGAATACCTGTTAGGACGCCTCCCAGTCCCGCGGGCCGCTCATCATGAACGCCAAGCGCAGAATTAGCCCCGCTCTAGCGAAATGAGGCTCTACAATAATAGCGTTTTGATCACTGAGGCAAATCATCGGGCGATTGTATTGCTCCTACAAATGGTATTTCTCTACGCTTTGTCGCCTAACTCTTGCTGAGGCAACACAATTGACGTAACAAAATGCCAAAGCTCAATGGCAAATTTTTTATATTATATCACCTATATATTATATTTACACTATGACGGTCTAGACGAAGTTTTGGACAAGGGGGGAAGTTTAATGATGGGCCCAAACTCCTTGACGTATTTCCGTGCCCCGGTGTCCCGGTGCCCCGGGAATCCCAGGAGTGTGGTAACCCTTGCAACAAACCCTGCAGATATCATTACCCTAGGACCCTTGTCAGCAAGTCCGTTGTACTTCCCAAGTTCCAACGACAAGTGAAAACCTCCGATTTAGACGCGCCAGAGATCTTCAGAGATCGTACACAAGGGACGGGGAATTACTATAATAAACCGCTAATTTGCTGTACGATTGGACCTAGTAAATAAACTACTTCATGACTGATTACTGATCATATTTTACTAGTCTTACACCATTTTGTTCTGGAAGAACCAGTTACTCTGCCCTGTTTTACAGACTTCAGCCTTGGCCCAAGCCTGAGCATGGCATATCATAGCATATCCCTTGATATTCCACCTCGTACGTTGTGATTACAGTATCATACCATAGCTGTCAGTGCATTCCGTATTTTATGATCTCCGCGGAAGAACTGAGTATGCCAAAATAGCTACTGTGCTTCACGAAGAAACAAGTAGTCACTTTTCTCCTTTTCCATCTGGTATAGGACCATCACATCTGGAGTAGGGATATTCCAAATTTGGTGAGGAGGCAATACTGGATGACTGTCTCTTCCAGGGCAGGTTCCGGGCTCGATACTCCACAGTAGAAATAGATACCTCCTTATTTAGAAGCCAACCAATACTGCCATTGTTTGAGTCGTGTTTCTGGAAACTCACGCCCTGTGGATGGTGATATGTCAAGAAAGCCCACAAGTCGTTGACACGTAATAAATGACACAGATATGGATACAGGTTCCTGCGGCAATGTCCGCAAGTAACAGAGCTCATTGGAATGATTGATTCATCCTTGCTAAGCCTATACGGGGGATTATGTCACAGCGAAGGAAATCACGGCTAAAGTCTTGCGGTGCTTCTGAGACTTCGCTGGTGCCACTCAAGCACTCGAGATTTAAAAGCTCGAGCAAACTTCCGTAAAGATGGTGGGAATGTTCTCTCCCAAGCGGCAACGGCATACAGGTTTCGCTGCAGCCGAACAAGTTAGGAACGCACAAGACCCTACACCAAGTCAAGTCGCCGCAGCCATGGTAACGGTCGAAGTCCAACCGCCGACGCAAGTCCAGGCCGGAGCAGTCATGTACCCGCCACTCGTTATAAGTTCGGGGAACGAGGATGCTTACGACTTTGTACAAGTTTGCCTTATCGACTCCTACGGGCGTATCCTCGAAGATCAGTTGTACGGCACGCTGTCTATGTCAGGCAAGAGCTTGGATGACAGACATGCTTCTCGGAGCACCCGTGCTAGGGAATATACCGTCTTCCCAGATCTCATCGTGGGCTATGCTGGCGTCTACGCCCTACAAGTAAACGCCATCCGCATGGATTATGCATCCCCTGACGGGGCGGCGGCAATCATTGCGGCGTCGACGATGACGTCGCAGATTATTGTCTACGACGAAAGCGTCGCTGCCGAAATCCCATGTAAGCTAACAAATACTCCAGTTATATGTTGCTAATGAACAGAAATGCTAATGTGTCATATTCATAGCGCCGGACGAGCAGACCCTTCTGCGCAGACTACGACGGGATGGCGGGTTTGGCGTTCCTCGCGCGCCCAGATAGTTATAGCAGCAGATTTGTTGTAAAGGTACTAGTTAAACTAAAATAACTACCTACCTACCTATCTTATAAGATTTCAAAATGGGGGCAAATCAGAACGGGCAACTTATAGAAACGGTGGGATAGAGGTAGAAGTGAGCAACAGCGGGTCTACAAGACGCTAGAGATGTTTTTAAAGCCAATCCTTTCAATATAACTAACGATTTAATTGCTGAAGCAAGCAACACACTTGCATCATATTCCTAGAATTCTTTTGTAGGTAGCTACCAATTAATTGTATTCGTGTGAAGAGAACAAATTGGTAAAAGATTACCTGTGCAATACTCTAGATTATGGAGGCAAGCTTTGGCTAGGTTTCTCAGTCGTTCTGTGTTAGAACACCTCGTCCGACTAGTTATATTTTCCTTCGTGCTCCTATATTCTCCTATGTCGATGTTCTAATTAGGTAGTTTTAATGTGTCACCTACAAAGTATTATAAGCCACGTTATGGAATGTTATGATATCCTTTCAATACATAGGATGCCCACCTACTTGATAGACGTAATCATGCTTATTGTTATATTTTTAACCCTAGGTACTAGTACCCCTGAGTCTGTTTTGGTCGCTTAATAACTAGGTATACAGTAAAGATACCTATCATTTAACCATTTAAGTCTTTCAAGCACCTATTTCACAACGGAAGTTTTTTTTTACAGGTAAGCGTGGGGACGTTCAAAAACAATAATAAAAGAAAGAATAATCTCTTGATATTGGGATCTCTCCCTGAGATATTGTTCCTTTGTAATAAAAAGGAACTTTGATATAAAAGCGGTAAGTGGGTTGTGATTGGAAGTGATTTACTTTTGATCAATTCTCAATTGACTTTGAAAAGCCACTTAAAAGGTAACTAGCAAGTAAGGCGATTATATGTGGATGTCGCTGCATATGCAAATGATCTTGGCTCTTGCGGTCTCAGATTAGTATTGAGTATGTGATAAATGCAGTACGACGCCGGGAATTTCCCATTCCGTATCTATGTTAGCCACTAGAAAGTGAGTGGTGAGGCTTTCGATAGGAAGTATGGAGTAAAAGAAAACCATTAACTCTGTTCAATGCTCATATTGTTTATACTTGGGCTCAGATCATCTCCACTGAGGCTTGAAGTATAGACAGTGGTGAAGGCTGTGTATTCTAGAAAGGTTCTCCCGGTGAACCGTAACCTAGCAGATGTCACGTTGCGTGATACCACTGCTTATTCGACAAGCAATATATAAGATTAGGCGTGGATGTGGCTGTAGCCGACG
The DNA here is from genome assembly GCA_002120325.1 of Daldinia sp. EC12. Classification (NCBI taxonomy): domain Eukaryota; kingdom Fungi; phylum Ascomycota; class Sordariomycetes; order Xylariales; family Hypoxylaceae; genus Daldinia; species Daldinia sp. EC12. The sequence continues at coordinate 161,400 of KZ112946.1, forward strand.
ACGCCTCAGGATAAAGCACATGTCAAACTGCCTCTTATACTTAGACATAGTTGTACATCATCATACTCAAGACGCTAGGCATTCTAGAACAATAGAAGCCAAACTTACCATGCAATCTTACATAGGTAAGGTATTCATGTGTTTACTCATTCTAAGGAATATTGTTCCTATAGTAGGTATTTATACTATCAGCAAGAATGGGAGAGCTTGGATTCATATGACAGGTTGACTCAACCGTGCGCCAGTATCCGAGGTATGTACAATATCCCCCCTCCTGAGGCGCCAAAGGTATACACTATCCATATCCATATCCATATCTTCGTATCGACATGTCGTATTTCTGATGCCAAACGCCTCTTAAAGCCACGTGGCTTGCCACCACCAAATATATACAGCTACAACCGTAAATATGACAGCCCCTTAACTCCTCTCCTTAAGAATCGGGTCAAGGTACTTTGGTACGTAACTGGACGCCATGCCAGCCTTTCATCTGATCACCTAACACAGCATTAACCATTCTTTGCTGCTTCAACATATTGACGCCTCGGAATTTCTCTGAAGCGATCTCGATTCCGTACATTGACCCGCAGCCACCCGAAATGTCTTGAACCATGAGCTCTGTCGGCTCGAATTCGGCTGTAAGCTTGTCCCATATTGCAGACTCGGCCTCATCAAGGTAGTCGGGCTTCTCGGGGCGAGGTGATTGTGTCGGCGGGGTATTGGCTGAGCTTGTTGCCGTAGAGTCGGGAGAGGCGGAATAGAGTCGGATGATGGGGAATCGGGCTTTAAAATTTTCCTTTGATAGTGGCTGAGCTAATGTTCTTATTTGCGTTTGTACTGGGGATATATGTATAGGCCGGGCGTGATGTGATAACGATGTGGTAGGGCTTCGCTTAGAAGCTATCGCAACGAGGCGACGGCAACGGTGACACAACATGTCGAAGAATTTTATCAGATTCACAGCTGAGAAATTCAGATATTATCACCAGACGAAAGCACGAAACGAAAGTAAAACAGCGTTTGTGTGTTTATTACGTAGTGATAGTTATATGAAGTTGAAAGCTGAGATGATGAAGAATTACATATTAAAAATCCAAACGAGCGATAACGGGTATCTATCGATTAGGTACATGTATGGATTACTTTTGGTAGGTACCTATGTTTAGGTACAGGTACGTAATTGTCATCTTCAGTTCACTGATTGGTTGGATTATTAAGTGAATATCAGCGCTAATGTAGCCGAATTAACGGGAATAGGACTAGAATATTCCATTGAGGAGTGTATTCATTAAACCAACCATCTAAAACCACTCCGTACTATACCTTCACTGCTTCATCGCTTGGACAACGTTCTTTTCTTCAAATTAAAGCTCATTTTGAGAAGATGCATTCTTCTTCTTATTTCTTCTCTCTCCTTTTTTTTAGCCAACCGCACACTCTTCAAAGTTCTGCAATATTGAACAATGGCTAAAGCATAATTATAAGAATACAATATATTCGAAGAGGAATACAAGGATTCTAAGCTAATACCTGCCTATACCAATTCATGGATGGCTAGATCCAGTGCCACCAGTGGGCACAATGCTCGCTATGCTTTCATTGCTAATATACACATCTCATGCCTTTAAGTAAACCGGATGGAGAATTCTACAGATTCATCGATGTCATACTCAGCCGGATTGGAGGCATCACCGAAAATATGCAGCGCCTCGAAACGCAGTTTGTATGACCCCGCTGGTGCCCACGTACCATCCGCAAATCTTCCGTTCCAGTTCAAAGTGAAGGGGTCCCGAGACGCGTAGCGAAGTGGCGAACCAAAAATATGGTTACCAACATCCGCACCTGCGAAACCAGTGGCGTTTACCGGGACTGCTTTGATGTTGACTTGGGGTGACCCGAATGCCAAAAGCGCTACGGCAACCGGGTATGTGGCGTTCACGGCCGTGGTGTTGGTTCTGGGTAACACGAACGAAGCGCGGCTTGTGATGGGGTCCAGCTCTTCATCCGTCGAGATTGAGAGGTAACCCACATCTAAGACTCTTGTGTCGTGCAGGCTGCCCACAGCTCCATTGTACGGCAGAGACAAACTATCGCCATTGGTACCGTTTAGGGTGATGTATCCGGAATAGACAGGTAAGCGGGTGGCATTAACCGCAGGCGGGGTGACTGTGACGGAAACGACTACTTCTTCACCACCTGGAACGGTCACCTTAGGCTCGCTAAGCGCAACAGTGGCATATTCATCTGTGAACTCTAGACCTGGGAAAGGATCCGGGTATATCGAGTCAGAGAAGGTGTAGCCAGTTGCAGCACCCACGCTTCCTAATTCATATGTGACTTCTTCAGTGCCCAAATTCTTAATAGTGAAGTTGAGCGTATCGACGAAGTGGTCCGTGTCATTGAAGGCGAGACTGGACTTGCTCAGCAAAGTGGTCGCGTAAGCAGCATCGTACGCTTGGACTATGCCGGAACCGAGTTGCGCAACAGGTGCAAGCGACGTATAAGTATTGGTCCCGTCGTTCAAGAACTGCGGGTTCGAAGTTGCCGATAGTATGTTTTCTAAGGTAGCAGGATCGAGAGTACCGCGGACGTTTGAGACGAGGGCATAGATAGCGGCAACTAAGGGGCATGCCATCGAAGTGCCAGATAATACCGCATAAGTACCCAGAGGAATTGGGTAAGTCGATAAGATATTACCTCCAGGAGAAGCAAGTTGGGGTTTGACATCTAGCTCGAAGGTTGGGTTCCAAGTAGTGTACGAACTTGCGAAACCACCAGTAACGGTGTTCTTCTGGTAAGTCAAGCTATTACATATTAGACGAATATACTAAAAATATTTCGATAAATTCTTACCTGACAGGCGCAGTATTGGGATCCAGCATGTTGAGGACAATCTTGGATCCATTTTCCAACGAGGCAACCCATGATTCACCTTGATCAGCGGTCACCTTATTCAATGTTAGCTATGATACTGGACACCAATAAGGTACAAAAGCTCGCCGACTTACCATGCCAGTTCCCAGGACACGAGCAACTTCAGAGGTAGCAGGGCCTATAGCTCCGACTCGAACATTGTTATAGAAAAGGACGTATTTCGCTCCAAACTGCGCCGCGTTCGTTGCTTTCTCTACAAAGGTACAGGTTCCGCGACGAATCAGTACAATATAACCTGATAAGTCAGGAGTATCTTCTGGAAATGCCGTGCACCCCTGAGCAGGGTCTGTGGTATTGAAGGAGGGAGTCCACAGGGGAAGGCTGACGTTGGTCCATTTTCCTGGTTCTCCTAAAGCGTACCCAAATCGCTGTTGTTCGCCGCCATCTACGGTAAAAATCGAGTCTGTGAGGAGTAGAGGCGTGACCTCGTTGTCTATTGAGGCAATCGATGTAACTTTCTTGCCGTTGGATGCCGTGCTAGCATAAAATAAACCAACTGCTCCATCGTTACCCGCCGAGACAGTACAAGGAACACCGGCTTCGACAATTCTAGATACGGCGACAGACCAAGGGTCTTCGCTCCAGCCAGATGAACCACCGATTGATGCAGTAATTATGTTTGATCCAGCTTCGAACGCTTTCATATAAGCATCAATCAAGACGTCATTGCCAGCGCCGCCAGTACAACCGAAGACCCTGAACATGCCAAGGGTGACGTCGGGAGCAGCGCCAGTAAAACCTAATTCGTTTGCTTGCGCTGCGATGATTCCAGAGACATGAGTACCGTGGCCACCGCAGCCATCATAAGGATCATCGTCAGGTACCGGTGTGTTGTCGCCATTGTAGTCATCTCCAACGATATCACTACCAAACGTGAATAGGCAGTCAGGACCACCAAAGCAGCCACCCAATGCGGGATGAGTATAATCAACCTAAAGATGGTAAGCCTCGGAAATCTACCATTTAGACAAATGACCTACGCCCGAATCGATGATGCCAATCTTGACACCCTTTCCGGTGATTCCCTTTGCCCGGAGCTTATCCACTTGGGTCATCACATGTGGTGTGAAGGTGTCGTTTCCAAGCTGCCTCTTAACGTTTTTAATATAGTCGACTCCACCGCTTCTCCCCGTCCAGACAATTTCATCCTTGGGTAGCGAGTACACCCTATTCGGCCATACCTGCTTAACGCTAGGAAGTGAGTTGAGCTTTCCCGCCTCTTCCTCTGCCGTCTTCAGGTTGTGAAACTGGATAGACACTCCTTTGAATAACTTATAATCCAGGTTCATGCGCGTCTTCGCCTTTGAGCTAATGTGGTTGAAGAATTCTGCCGAGTCCTAACCCCCAAGTCACAATCGGTTAGTACGGCACATACGTCTTATCACCGCGTGTTCAGGCTAAAATACCTGGGAATCTTCAAACTCCACAATGTAAGACCCAGGAAGATGTCTCGTTTCCCCCGATATTTTGGCTTCAGTTGAGAAAATGCTCAGCGCGCTCGCAAGAAGCGGCAGCAAGTGATAGCCCCGAACCATCTTGAGCAGATAGCACGGCGACGGGGCGAAGCCGGTAAGGGAGTGTCTAAAAACGAAAGACTAAAAGAGAGTGCGACAACACCGAACCACTCGATGAAGGAAGATCGAAAAGAGGTAAGGACCTGAAGCTCTAGCAAAAGTGGGAGTGTCCATGAGTATTTAGGTCCATAACCCGTCAAATGGAGGATTCACGCATGCAAGATTGGACGTGCCATCGCGCCGCGCACTCGCGTTGCATTGCGAAAGTAAGAATTGATAGCATCTTTAAGCTGTTTGGGCCGCTTGCTAGGTCGCTATTATCAACCCAGCTTCCGTAGTAGTATTAGAGATGCAGGTGCGTGACAGGGGGAGGCGGGTGGATAGCTACAGAGATTCCTTGACCTGGAGAAGCTTGGCAGGGGGGGCAACGCGGTTTGCCAATAATTAAATGGGTGTATTCCCGGGTATGAATTAGGCAATGCTTCATCGGTTGGTGGAAATAAACCATGTTCCTCGTGGTAATTTGTATTTTCTCATGAAAAAAGAGGTCGGCCTGAGTTATCATATTTACCTGGGTAGGTACCTATATAGGTACCTAATGTAAGTGAAGACCGCTGGTGAGCTTGACGAATGCACGACATTCTTAATGAACCACAAATATTAACAATAACTACCAATTCTTCATTCTACGTAGTAACGATTATCGATCTAATGCCATACCTTGCTCGTCCCGAGCGTTTGTGTCGAGCCAAGGAGAGATAAGCAATCAATATAAGGCACAGTCCGGGATCTCATCGCATCATTCTTCGAACCCAAGGGGCAAGGTGATCATTTGGGGTAGATATCCCGGCGCTTGTTCAGTGACATGGTGACGTAGTCTGAGCGAGATAAGACCAGAAGCAACAAATCGAAGAGGATCTTACAGGTTACACATAGAAGGTTGCTGATTATGTTGTGGGATATTAAATGCGCACAATGCGGGGGGAAATTGCTGATCCAGTAGCATTGAGAAGACGTAGATGTTGTAGACGCGACGCTTGGAGCAATTGGAGTTCTTGAAGAAAAGTCTAGGCATCGGCAATGCGTCCCGGTCCCGGGTAAGGACTACGTATTAGGTAGTTGGCGATATAACGGGAAAGGCTTATTAAAAGCCAGCATCCTCTTAGGTCAAAATGCAAATGCTACCCCGTCAATGTCGTGCTTGTGTTGATGGTCTAAACAGTTGCTTAATTTCACCCACGAGGCGAATACGACACTGATGGTGGTACTATCCATCATGCAAACGCGTTTGTTAAACATTATATACTCGATTTGAGAGACGAGGTCTGGATTTCTCGACCACGATGTTGTCGCGAATTTGCCACATGCGGCTCTTGGAAACTCTCACAAAGAAAAAGAAAAACAACGTGGGAGGACGGACCTTGTACCAACAGCGCACGCGATCAAGTCAAGTCAAGTCAGGTTCAGGAACAATATGGGGACCTCCCTATTTAGGAAGCCGTACCAATGCAGCGGTAAAATCCGACACACTATCGGCAATATGATTTAGATCTTGGCCATGCCCCTTTTGTCGATTTCTACTACCTCTTCTCGGTAAGGCGTATAAATCTAGAGTTCTCGGCGCATCCTACGAATTTAACATTACGATCTTAAGCGCCAGATTAGAGGATGGATGGATTTCTTTTCTCATGCTAATTTCTGAATCCAAGCATACTAGCTAGCATCAACTGCGTCCAATGATCGTCAAAGACGTTAAGAAGACATTATATGACTTACATTCCTACCTTAACCTTACTAACACCGGATCGATCCTCGCCCGCCGCTTAATTGAGCATTTCATCCAACAATTCACCTAATATAGAGTCTACTCTTCCATCTACAACTAACAACACTAACAGTTAGCCCAAGCATTTTAAAACCCAGAAGATTCTTACTGACAAGAGCTAAGCATCTATGTAGTGTAGTTCATTGTGCTATACCTATCCGCCAAACAATAAACGACACGACGCCGTACCGGACATCACTGCTATAAATACAACCCCAAGACGATCCTCAGTCGCTGACATATCTAAGTGGTCTCTAAGCAAAGAGGGACCGAGTCTATCTATTGCTTAGACTTTTGTGACACGACGCAACGGAAAGATGCTGATACTATATTCGATGCCACTTGACATGTAGGAAGCTGTGGTACATCGACTAGAAAATGCGCACAACCGACTACGAGAATGCCGTGAATAAAAGTCTCCATAACTGGGGGTTGCCGCACCTGGCAGGACTTAGAAACAAACCAGCACTCTACAGCTTCGAAAAGCGCGAAAATATCATAGAAATCCTTATAACCTATTTGACTAATACTTCTATGTGGCCTTATTAGATGGGCATTTATCAACCTAGATAACTTACAAAGCCACTGAAATAGAATATTGAATCTCTTTAGCAAGGCTTCATGACATGGTGTAGATTTTTCAATTTAAATTTCGTAAGAGTATCAAACTATTACGCTTAGCCATGTCTCACCAGCACAAGAAGTGCAAGTTTATCTCCGTATTTGTAGTTGGGTTCATTAGAGACTGTAGGTACAACGCCAGAAGACAAATCACCGTGTAACAGGCACGACTTGTCACTTATCTCTGAGCAAGCTGATATTTCCAAAGCTACTTGTAGAACCATTACGCCAACTACATATTCTCGGGGTCGAGTTAAGCTTTTTGATAATAAGGGCTAGTGTGAACATTTAGGACATGAGTCTATTTAAGCCGACTATAAAAGCCTATTCTACACTACAGCATACTAGAGTTAATAGTGTCTAGCTACCTCTTAACATATAGAAACTAAAATCGCGGACTTACACATGATGTTAAGGCACGTATCTTACAGCCGTATCGTTTTACTGACACTTATGACATATTAAAATTGGGAATTTCGCAAAAATTACGATTTTATTTTTTTCTAACCATGCTATATGTATTATGCGAAAATATAGACTTGGTCCTTGCCCGCCCCTTGTATTTATAGGGCGATAAACCAAGGAACCATGCCTCTCTAATATGCTAGGGATATCTCAAATGCCAAAAGGAAAACCAGCCAATTGTTTTAGGTGTCCGACCAAACCTAGCGCCCGCCCGGACACCATTGAATCTATGTAAAAGAGAATATTCTTTAAAGTGAGTGTACGGTGATAAAGAGGGAAAAGAACATCATACGTCATCTGTATAGCCTCCTTTTTTTTTGCCTCCTCTGAAAATTGTGATTATTGAATGTGTGTTTTTAGTGATCTTCGACATCCTCGTCCCGTCCAGGGTACATAATGTCCTGAACAATTACCGCCCTCACATGATTGTAGAGGACAAAGAGATATGTGGCCAACAAGCAGATGGACATACCCGTCGTGACCCATTTCACCGACTCATTCCCGAACTCGTTTGATATCGAAATAGTTGCCAAGATGAAACCAGTGTTAGGGAAAACCATTGCCCACCATCCCAAGTGGAAATATTTAGGAGGGGAGCTAATAACAGCAACCAATGCGATACCAAACCACCAGAGAGACAAAGCCCACAGGAAGATGGCTCCGATAACAGCGAAAGTTCTTATCAAGTGTACGTCGATGAACCCGTCCATCTCCCTATCGAAGGTATCGGGAAGACCATTCGCCATACCGATAAAAGCAAGCGCAGTGAAAGCCGGGGGTCCTACGTTCATGAATAGACCAGGTCGGTGCTCACGGTTAGGAAGACCTGTTTCTTCGATTAGCTTTACTATATCATTGGGCGAGTTTCGTAAGAGTTCCAAGTACGTACCGGCTGACATCAGGCGTCCAATCATATGGGCGTACATCATAATCGCAACAAAAAGTCCCAGGCCTTGACAGCTCATACCGGCGATCACGATGGGTATAGCTTGGATTTCAGGCTGGGTATCCGAGATGACCGAGGCGATGGTTCCCGACAACATAATAGGGAAGATCGGGAGGATCCATGTTGGCATCATCGTCTGTAAGCCGAAATTATGAGCCGCAAACACGAAGCTGTATTGTCCGATAGCCACTATTAGAGTAATAACAACATAGCCCCAGAAAGCTAGCTGAATAGCCCACACGAGCGGTGTATCGTTATCCGGAATCGCATACCGCTGCGTGCTGGTAATTATAGTGGCAATAGATAAGAAGTACGTCGGAAAGAAGAAGCCTTCCCGAGGGTGGGACAGAGATTTGTAAAAGTCGCCATGGTGAAGGAAGAACCGTGATAGCATAGCAAAGGTTAACGTTGTGAACAGGATGAGATTGACGATATATACGAATAAACCGATCTGTCTAAGCCCAGGAAATTGATGAGTCTGAGCAAAGATAAGAAGGGATAATCCACCAGTGCTCATGGGTAAAGTAAACCAGGCCCATGTGAAGTGGTGCATTCGCTGACGGATTCCCAGCTTTGGTCGGTTTGGGTCGTAAATATCTACATGATCCTGTCCGTGCTCACGGGCACCTTGCTCTAAGTCGCCGGCGTGGTTCTCCTTACCCTCGAGTATCGAGTTGGCAGCAGAACTGGCTTGTGTCCCCGGTAATTGTTCATCATGTTTCTTCTCGTCTACGGGGAATTGCGCCGCCGCCGGGTCCGAAGTGGATAATGATAAGGATGGAGTTGATGAGGCTGGATACGAGAGTGTCTCCCGAGAAAGGAGAGCATCAGTCGTCGACCGCTCCATTGTTTTTTTTTTTTTTTATGTTATGAAAAAAAGAAACAAAAGCTTCACAAATAGTTCCGTGTCGAAGAGGCAACGGCGAAAAGAATAGAAGAGGGAAAAAGGAGAACTGTACAGATAAACAAAAAGCAGATGAACCAGACCAGAAGGAAAGCGGAAAGATGCAAGGAAATATAGGAGAATAAAAAGGAATTAAACTAAGAAGAGAGTACCGGCCTCGTCAGAAGAAATGAAAAACCAAACTGTCATCCAAATGGAGAAGCTCTTGGTATGAACCGGAGTGACTGGGCAATTACGAGGCCTTTATGAGTAATGGGTACTACAGCCACCCTTGTTGGGTCGAGCCAAGAAACCAGAAGGCATCTGGAAGTAGGAAACAACTAGGAAACAGCTAAGGATAGAAGACGATGGGCTTTCCTGGGGCCCGAATCACACGGCAGGGTCTCGATAAGGTTGATCGTCGAATGAAGGCCGGCCGTCTACGACCGAGCTTCCATTGTGATCTTCAACGCTGCCCGACGAGACATGTCTACAGGATCCACAGACACTTTAACCGTACATACACCTCCGACGTACAGAGTTATACAAGTCTTGGTATTTGAGATTCAATCTAACTAACCCACCAAGATTCGAGCTAAGTGACTTGCTCCCATGGGAAGGTTTTGCACACCCTGCAGCCATCAGACGAAGGTGCGAGGAACTAGCTACAACTACAACCACATCAAGAGGATAAACGCTTCTAAACACTAAACACTCTAAACACTCTAAACACTTCCTCCACAACTCCACTAGAGCGCGCTATGGGAAACGACGACGAGTTCAAAAATAGAAGCTATGCCCTGTCTAGCTTTATCATCTGCAACGGGTAAGGAGTCGAAGTAAAGGAGAAACAAAAATTTCGTCAAGATATCTCGTTTGGATATTAGTCAAGACAAGGCGGCGACTTGGCGCAAGGGAGATCGCCATGGAGCCTCATGGCACCAAAGGCACGACCCTATTGGGCCGCAAACAACGTCATCCTTGTATAGGTACCTAGGTAGGTAGGTATGTTTCTTTACCGCACAACGTCAAACGTGTAAATGATTGAGGCCGGTGGGCCGCCTTCCAAGCAAATTAAGATCTAAGCAGTTGCATGGCCCTGGTCTGCTTAGGCATGAGCCTCAACACGGAAGATAGATATCGATGCTTGGCGGGCCTGACTTGGCGTTTCTTGGCTTGTCGGCGCAGTGGGGGTACAATACAAAAAGGGTACGGTAAAGGGGGGGGCTTGAAGAAGGGCAGAAGGGTTAGAAGGGTTAGAAGGGCAAAGCCACCCGAAAAGATCCGACCAAGCCAAGACGATATCGCATAGAAAAAAAAGAAAAAAAATCAGAAAAAAAATTGGTTCGTCGGTGAATTCGGCCAAATTTACAATGCCAACGCTGACATTGTGGTCTGCCTGTTGTATTCTGTCCATCTAACATCTACATCTACCTACATGCACACTCACTCGCCTTCTTGCGCTATGCGCCCGTTGTGTAATGTGGCAACGTTCTTTCGAATATCAGTTCTGATCAGCTGTGGCAGAGCAAAATGCGACAGATAATGATATACATGGACAGTGAACACTATTTGACACTAGCACAGCACAGCACAAGCATGGGACGCGCAAACCAATGAGCGGGTGAATAGAGCCAAGACCTCTTTTTATTTCTTGTCCATTCGATAGTAGCGTTATCGGGTCCCACGCTATTGAAGAAACGCCTCGCCCGGCACTTGACAGGCCCATGCTTCCTATCCATGCCCATCCAAACAAGCTCTTACATGTACATGCCAGCCAGCAGGGTACAAGGAAGCTGGAAGAGGTACCTACTAAGGTAGAAAGGACCAAAAAAAAAAAAAAAACAAAAAAAAAACGAGAGGGCATTAAAAGCCATGTGGATCAAAGGGCATGTAAGCTCAGATGTCAAAGCCGCGCCCGCTGTCGTCACCAGGGGTACCCTTGCCAATATCTATTTCCTTCTAGCCAGGGAGTTTTCACATGCGAAACAGACGATATGGATCTCGGAGCGTCTTCTTGATACATGAAGCAGATATTTTTATCTTCCCAAGCTTCATCTTTTTTTTTCTCTACCGATCTACCATGGTACGTATAATGCTTATCATTGTATTTGCTGACACTGTATTGTATTGTATTACATTGCATTGTATTGTTGTGTTGTATGTATGTCTGTGTGTATGTGTGTGTGTGTACAATATGTATATCCAAAAATCATGTATAGCATTAATACTGATATGGTATGGTTTTGGTGTTCTGTGCTTCCCCAGGGCCACACGTTCATCATGATACTCCAAAGGTCGCGGGCCTTCTATTTTTTTTTCTCTTATCTGTACTACGGAATAATGAACGTTAATTTGACATCTGCGCTACGTAGGATGCCCCCCAGTCGACGATGCCCCATAACCTTCGCGATTCTGGCCTTCTCGAAACGGTAGGTGGCGTGCTCATGGAAGCTAATGGCGCCGCCTCTTAGGGCTTCACGCCAGCCAACGTGGCGATGGGCTTGCCGATTAGTGCGATCCGTACCGCTCCTTGCTGCGTTCGCTCGTCCACGACGGCGGTGGGGAGGGCTGACAACCTGACAACAAGGTTGGGATTGCTGTGAAGACTTCCTGTATCAGAAGCCGGTAACCCTCTTCCGTTAGAGTCTTGGTGTTGTGGACCGCCATGCGGGTGAACAAAATTTGTGCAGGTCTGTCTCCATTGTTTGCCCGTTGATACTATTGACAGACGCCCTGTACGTGCTCTCTAGTCCGCGCGCGGATAGCCTTCCGTCCAAAGAGCCTCTTGGCAGATTCTTTTCGGTGATAAGTTTTGGCGTGTACCTTGCATCGGGGTTTGAGCGCTGCCGCTGCATCTCGAGACGATCTATCAATATCACAGTCTTGGACACCTTCCCGTCCAAAAACCTGTTAAACAGTTGGTCAATGACCAAGACACCTCTTGCCCGGCAGTACGGCACCGCCGACGGCTACACTCGCAGGCTTGAAGCTCACGAGGAGGTTCGCTTCTATGCATTGTTGAAAAATTCTCAACTATCACGGCATCGATGGTAAGCTCGACCTCGTCCGTCTACCTTATTTCGGCGATAGAGCCCTGAGGCTTCAAGTCTTGGCCCGTCCTTGATGAAGTGTGAGTGCATGTATCTTGGCGCTTTCTCTCATCTTCGTTCGTCGATGCGCCTGACCATGAATCTGTACCTTATTTCGATATCGGCCATCCTGGTCACCAATTCCTCAACTTATCCGTACCTCGCTTGCCGCGGAGGCGTCTTGGGTTGTCTTGAGTATCACTCAATAATGGAACGTCTTACGCTCGTATGTACGAGTCGAAATTGTTGTTGTGCGCCGAGACTGAACGCTCCGCAGAGAGACCACGGATAGGATGGAAGTCGACGGGGCGCGACGATCGGCCGCGGTACCAGATCAAATTGCCCTTGTCGTTCTTGGCCTCAATCCTATCCAACTGTAAGCCCGTATTCTGAACAGCGCACTTCTTTCCAGGTCCCGTTTGGTTATACGACCAGTAACAATTGCAAATTCCAGTATATGACGTTCGTAAGCATCGAGTTCGCGATACTTTGGCAAGCATTAGACTTGACAAGAGATTGTCATTGCTTAGCATGATCCCTGTGCCAGGTCCGACGCCGTACCAAGACTACGGAGAGGTTCCGATCTTAAAACTCGAAACGTATTGCATACGCCATTACCGCATTAGGTAAGGATATGTTGGGCTCGAATGAAGCAATCGTCGGGTAACTATAAATGGCTATACCACAGAGATCCTCAGCTATAAGATAGAGATAAGCAACCTTGTAGGCCAAGCAGCGCTACTAACGTTGAGAAACATATCTTGAACATCCCGGTGCAAAAATAGATGGGCGGACATGTCCGTTGACACGGCGGAACTCCCGGACTGTCTTACCCCCTTTTCATCTATGCGTGTGTAACGCCTTCAGGTTATGCGATTCCGCTCTATAGAGGTCTCGCTTAATAATTGTGCCATTCAGCAGGCTGATGATGAGTTGTTCCTTGGCCCGGTAAGTGTATATTAAGCAGTTTCGCGTAGAAACGGTTACAATGAAAGGGGGGCGAATAAACAGGTTCAATTGGATTTTTCAGAGTTGTGAATGGGTGGCAACTTAATGTCGAGGGCTTGCAGGAAGTCCGGGGGTCGCTTCGACGCATACACCTTTACGGCTCTGAGACACAGTTTGCCATGTGGAAAATGGTCTTGTAAGTGCATTCTGCTCTCACTGTCGTGCTTGCATGACTTTTCAATTTTATCTTGTGGACATACCTTATTCTACGGAAGATGCATGGACTAACTTAGCCTCTGGATAGGGGAGATCTACATGTCAATCTATTTAATTATAATAGTAAGTAAATGACATTTGCTTCGTTTAATAACTGAAGAGGATACTCAAATATATTCGACTGAGATGAGTATTATCCATTGCTATTAAGAAACCCATCCCATCCCAATCTTCTCACTGTCAACGCGCCCCCCACGGAATGCGAATGCTATGTGTGTTCCTTTATCCCTCAAATTTTCTAACCAAGACTGTGTCCAAGACATATAGGCCCACATGTAGATCATAGAGATGTGCGCTTCCCCTTCGGTAATTGTAGTGTCGCATCTGGACAACCCTCTTCGCTTCATGAATACTACTGTACCCCTGATATTTTGTCTATTATGGAAGCATTGTCTTGAAACACGTGTATTAACCTGCGAATATACACAACCAGTATGTTACTATTACCGGATATTCATGCCGCACGTCTGCCTATCGTGGCCATATCTCATGCTGGAGAGGTAGCTTATTCACACCACAGCTCGGCGAGGTAGTCCTTTTCGGACGGCAGGTTAGCCAATAGATGGTTATCCGTATCTTGGCCGAGAGGACGACAACGGCCTCGTGCGTTCCATTTTTCGCTTCGTCGGCAGTAAATATGACTAACTTTGTAAACCTCACCCAGTCAGGTCTGTTAGTCAGTCTATCGCATGTCGAAGCGCCATAAGCACAAGTTGTCGTACGTGCGAAGTCGTACGAACATTATTGGTCTATGTTATAAGTTTCCTGACTTATAAAGCGAATCATCTAAGTCAATAGAATTGCTGACCTGAAGTATTAGACCGCTACTCCGAAGCTGAATAGTAACACGGCGTGCACATGTACACCATCCGAGCCCGGCTATCACGGGCGGAACGGCACGGGGCGAATGCGACCTTGAGCAACCGGCATTGCTATCCGACCGAGAAATTCCCGTCCATATATGCACACCCGATGGGGTTGTGGGTTCGTTGTTTGAGGCCATTCGAATATACTAGAAGTTGAAGGTTGTTGTTGTCTTAGAATCTAAAACTTGGCTTGCTGATGATCATCGGCTAAAAACACTAATGCGACCCGACGGGATGTCGTGCATGTATGTGCGGACGGCATCCCGCGTGTGATAAACCAAGAGGGCTGGGCAAGGCTTGGGCTGCAACATTGGCCGAGTCGCCTCAGCTAGGGTGGCTTATAGCCTACTAATATAACACCATCTTGGCTTCGGATGGCACTTTTATTTTTCAACGGTATACTGCTTCGGTCGTATCATGACAAATATTTACACAACGCATTTTAAGTAGCACGAAGTTTCTAGCAACGATGGAGCTGCGAATGTCGGACTTGCCGACGAACCGAGCTCAACACCCCTCTTACAAAGTCTCCGACAACAGATGTTCTTGCGATGATCTTTCTGACGATCTCTACGAAAAGCCTCACACAAAAGGAAAAAAAAAATTAGACTCGTTTCGACATGCAGTTTAATCAGTCAACGGATAAGTTTAACCGGGAGGACTCCAACAATTGATGAAATGGAAACTCAAGGAACGAGATCGCAAATTACGGTATGTAAAGTAGGTACTATCAAATTATTAACAGAGAAGGGAGGGGTATCAATGCCAAAATCTTCTCGTTCCTTTCGACTCCTAATCAGTCTCTGCCGGCCTCACGCTCTGCGGGTTGTGGAACAAATCATTCGGGTCCCACTTCGATTTGATAACTCCCAAAGCATCCAAGTTCGGGCCCCAGTACGATGCCTGAGCATCTGTCAAGGACGGGTCGACGTATCCAGGGTAGGTTGTCAAGGTCTGCGCAGAACCGCTCTTGATCGTGGTCATGATGCCGCTCACGAAGTCCTTGGTGTTCTGGTTTAAGGTAGGAATACCGACTCCGTACCCCTGGGCGAACATGACCTTGTCTCGGTGGGAATAAGCAGTCGCGTTCATGGGGATATCGCTGATAGCGCCGCCAGTAGCGTCGAAGATCAGGAACCAGATAAGTGTACCTCGCTTCGCGTCGTCGATGTAGTTCATCAGTGTAGAGATGGTGTCCGGAGATAGCAACTCATCGGGACGGAAAGCTAAACTCTTCGCAGTGAATGCGACACGGAGCTCAGAAATCCAGAGAGCAGCGTCTTCGGCTTGTTGAGCAATCACGGCTAGCCAGTCGTCGATAACGACTGAAACATTCCCAACAGGAATCCTATCGGGTATGCCAGTAGCTTTCCATTCTTCTTCTGTCCCGTAAAATGTGGCAGTGATAATAGCACCAAGCTCATGCATGACGAATTCAGTACCGAATCGTCGGTCCAAGTTAGGATCCGAGATAAGGTCCTGCCATTGTTGAAATACAGGTACCAAGTCAGAGTGCTTGGAAAAGGTCAGTGAGAATGAGTACTGCACGACATTACCAGGTTCGGGGTGCGTCTTGACGACGAACTCTGTGATAACACCGAAACCTGCACCTGCACCTTTTAATGCCTATTTCAGATGTGAGCGAGTGTCTTCCCAAATTGTATGCTTATATAGGTACTCACGAAGAAAAGATCGCTATTCTCCTTCTCGCTGGCACGTTTGATGGAGCCATCTGCAGTGACTACTTCTACTTCGATAACGTGGTCCAGACATGATCCCCACATACGCGACGAAGGTCCAAGCCCACCCTTTGTGGCAGCACTATTAGCAAAGGACTCATACGCAGACATAACTGGACTGAACCTACAATGGTGGCATGTCCACCAATACCAACTCCGGGACACGTTCCGTGAGAGATGGCTCGCTTGCCGTTTTTATGAAGCTTATTGGTCACATCAGAAAGCCTAGTACCGCCACCGATGGACGCTTGCCACGTGTTGGTGTCTATGGAGAAGTCCTGAAGGTCTACGAGGTCGATAACAAGTTCGCCATCTTGTCCTCCGACACCTGTTGTTTGCACATTAGTTCGGGTCTCACAAGCGCAAAGCCCCCCCTTTAGTATTTGTGCATACCATAATTCCTATTGCGTGTGTTAGCCAAACCGAATACGACAAATATGCAAAAATTCGCAAGCGCGCACTTACGCATAAGAATGGCCACCGGATTTCGGCTGGACCTTGACGTTATTCGCAACGGCGCATTTAATAAAATCCGACACGTCTTGAGCGTTGTCCGGCCTCGTTACCGCAATGGGCTCCACCGGAATATCGAGATTATATCGGTTCACCCAAGATGCTTGGTAAAGCGGATGATCGGGGAATGCGACGCAGTCGTTGCGGCCGTTACAGACGGCGTTAAGACAGTCGGAGAGTGGAGTGCTTGGTGTTTGCCCCATTATATCCAAGACAGACATACACAATGCAACTCAAAATACTTTGCTTTATCGAATAAAGGGGGAGTATTTTAGGGTAAGAGGTTTTGGATGTTGGCAAGCCTAGAAGTTCAAGTCTTCCTTGGCCCTTCGAATACTTATTCAAATCCAAAAGGGATGGATGACCTTTAAGGGAGAATGTTTGTCGCGAGAGCTTTGAGAAACCCCGACTCCCATATGAATAAGAAAAGAAGGCATGTTTGTCAACTTTGCGAGAAGTCGCAAACGAGATTCTTTTTATTATTTACGGTTCCTTGCATACCGGATTTTTTCTTCTACTACCCTGTTTCCTACAGATACTACTTGCCCAATAGGGACTCACGGGAGCTATGACAAGGATCGCGCCCCTCGGCCAAGTCCAGCGTGTTAATTACTACTTGATCCACAGTCACCGCTTTGTCTGGTCATCTTTTAGTGAGACCTTTCCAGATTGATATAGGGATTCCACTATCATATGTCTCGGTCTTTAGCTCTTTTGGCCTTTTCCGCGCCGCTGGTTAGCCAATCTTGTCGCGAGGCCGCCAACATCGGGAGGGGAAAGCGGGACGGGCGAAGCTGTTCGTACATAAGAGGTAAGCAGTAAGAAGACTGACTGGCTTAATTTTGTTCATGCTACGCGGATGACGGCAAGCCACGTAGAGCTCAGGTGTCCAAGCCACAGAGAAAGAATCGGAATTTTATCTTCCTGTCTTGGATTTTGCAGTTTTTATGTACTCATCTGTATTTGAATTATCGTGCCACCTCTTTCGGTGTTTCCTGCATTGACCACCAAGGGCCCCCTAAAGAGCTCGGTCTCGAAGAGCGGCGCCAACTTAGCCAATTACAGCTACCGAAGGCCACCGATGTATTCTGGGGATGGATCGTCCGTTTCTGATTCGCCAGATTGAGATATGACCTCACCTTGAGGGTAACGTTGACCCTTCCAGGGGGTATTATCCATAGGGCCTGGGGTACCTAATTGGGTTCTTACCAAATCGACAAGACGTACGGCAGTCAAATCCAACATCTCTACTTATGCTGTATTGCAGAAATACCCCTTTCTTATCTTCCCACATACTCGTATTCGGTAAAACCTATTTGCAGATTTGAAAGTTCAAATGTTAAGAATATACTCTCATCCTTATGTCAGTCTCAGGAACGACATATTTCAATTATACCTATGTCTATAGCGCGTTACGTCCGACGGAGAAGATGCCACTGTAATGTTTGTACCCTGATTGAAAATAAAATAAAAACATTTAACTAACGCGACTAATATAGTTGTTTATCAAGACACCTCACGCAGAGCCGCAATTTGAGGTCTTAGATATCGCTGCTATTGTGTGACATTTTATAAAATATATGTTTTTGAGGATGTCTCACATGCTCCACTTGACCTCAAGGTTCGCACTGTTATCGACCAAGACGTTTGGTTATCCCAGCAATTTTTAACCTGCCGACAATAAGCGGTACCCTTATAGGTTCTAATGGCGCATTGTGGCGTACGGCACTGTCGTCATACCCATATCCGCGGAATCGCCAAAGTGATTCAGCATTCCAGACAGTTTAAAGGGAACTTCGAATAGAGATAATAATATATTATAAATAAGCACCTACCTAGGTAAGTATACCGGACTTATGTTAAATATAACAATTTTCTAAATAGTACCTATATTACCGACATTCCACCTCGTTCTTATCAATTACATATCATTTTATATTATGTACCTCCTAAGTAAGAACATTTCGTAGCAGCTAGCCACATGACCTCAACTGCATGCTGCGCGTGCACAAGGAAAGCCACGTACTACCTACCTATTACACGAATTATAAGGTGTCTAATACCGAAGACGAACTGTCAATCGGCCTTTAAGTCTAGGTACCTACTTGTATATGTAGCATAAGACATCTACCTACTAACATGTAGGTATTACGTGCTTAGTAGGCTCGCTCTATTCACATAAAGTTCGTTTTATGTATTTTATTAGGTACACATTTCTCTTTTTAACATCCACATACCAAATTCCCGAAACGATCGATCCGGAAACAGAGCAGCTTCTTTACGGTCAATTCAACTTGAACTATTATAACCAATAGACAACATCACCAAGACAAGATCGTGCCGATGTCGTTTCTCTGAGAGAATAAGATTCTGTCAAACAATTGTCAACTCAGCCCTATTGTCATTTGGTATACCCATTTGACGATTCGCAAGTTATATCCGTCGATTGTTTCCCTTTTGTCAGTTCTGTATCGCCGTGTCTTTCCTTCACTAAGCGGTGGCACTTGTAAACGATTTCGGAGTCATACACAAACTCGGCATAGCCAATAAGTTTGCTGTCCAGCGAATCTCAAGAGCTAGTCCAGCATCTCTCCCCCGCATCTTTAGAAGGAATCTACCTACCTTATCTTACCTAAATCTCCAAAAATATGCTCAGGCGAGGCGGACTCCGGAAGCCAATCCCCAAGTCTTCATCCCTGTCTTTAGCCCCTCCCCCACCTTATAGTACTCCTTATTCTACTCGTACTCGTCCTTCTATATCCCCACCTTCACTATGGTTTACGCTATCGTCTACGCTATCGTCCCCAGTATCCCCGCAACGGGAATGTCGGGTGGATGATGTCCCACATTGGTCCTATCTCCCTCGACTTGCCGGACCCTTGTCCACTGACCTGTTCAACCCGACTTCATGGACCGAAACCGCACCTATCAATAGCGCATGCAACCGGCACGGAGGGGAACCGTTCGGCAAAAACTTGGCTTGTAATGGTGTAGCCAATGAGCTTGACTCTCGTGGTTCAAGTGTGCGGCAACTCCATGTTAATAAGACCTACCGACGTACCACGAGTTTGTATAGCAATTCTGTTTCTATAACGATTCCAACGAACCTTCTGTTAGTTGGGGCTAAATCCTATAGTACAAAAGCTCTTCCGCATCCCCCTTCCAGATCTATAGAAACCTTTAAAAGCACTCGACAGCAGTCCATTATCTTAGACGTATTTAAGCAACCCCAACAACAACACCGCACACACTCTACGTCTAAGCCCGCCATGTATACAGCGTCGTTTGCTTTTTTCGAGGCGATATGGGAGGCCGGCGTCACCCACTGTTTCGTCAATCTGGGCTCAGATCATCCCAGTATTATCGAAGCTATGGTAAAGGGACAAAGGGAGGCTAAGGGCAAATTCCCACGTATTATCACATGCCCTAATGAGGTACGTACATAGAAATATCGAGGTGCACCATAAGACGAGATAGAAAACATACTGCATCTACACCGGTAATCAAAAATAATTCAAGCTAACGCAAGGCGAATAGATGGTAGCGATGTCAATGGCAGACGGCTATGCACGTCTTACAGGCAAGCCACAATGCGTAATTGTTCACGTCGATGTTGGTACGCAGGGCTTAGGAGCTGCAGTCCACAATGCCAGCACCGGGCGTGCTCCAGTCCTTGTCTTTGCAGGCTTGAGCCCGTTCACGCTCGAGGGAGAGATGCGCGGTTCGCGGACTGAGTATATCCACTGGATTCAGAATGTTCCTAATCAAACCCAGATCATCGGCCAATATTGTAGATACGCAGAGGAAATTAAAACGGGTAAGAACATTAAACAGATGGTTAACCGCGCCTTACAATTCGCCAAAAGTGCCCCTCAAGGCCCGGTGCATCTAGTGGGCGCAAGAGAGGTGATGGAAGAGGAAATCAACCCATACTCACTCGAACAGGGTGTCTGGGACTCGGTCGAACTGGGCGGTCTGCCGCCGACGGCCCCGCAGCAAATCGCAGAGGCATTACTCGGTGCCGAGAACCCTTTGCTAATTACTGGATACGCGGGTCGAAATCATAAGATACCCGGTGCTCTCGTAGAATTAGCTAATACCGTGAAGGGATTGCGCGTTCTTGATACTGGCGGTAGTGATATGTGCTTCCCCGCGTCCCACCCCGCTTGGCTCGGTCTTCGATTTGGCATCGACCCCTGGATAGAAAAAGCAGACGCGATCCTCATAGTAGATTGCGATGTTCCCTGGATTCCGACGCTAAACAAGCCGAAGGATGGCATAAAAGTTTTCCACATCGACGTTGACCCGTTGAAGCAGCTCATGCCGCTGTTTTACGTACCGGCTCAACATCGATATCGCGCGGACCCTCTACTTGCAGTCGAGCAGATCCTTTCCGAAGCCAAAAGTCAGGCTTCGAGCATCGATGCAGCTGTTGCCGATAAGAAATGGGATACCCTCCAGGCATCATACAAGCAGCGCCTGGATACCATTGCAGCCAATGCAAAACCGGCTGAGGACGGTTCCTTCGGCACTGGATATCTCTCAAAGACCCTGCGGTCTCTGTGCCCGCCAGATACGATCTGGGCTATTGAAGCGGTAACAAATACCGCCTTCGTACATGATAACTTACAGCCTGAACTACCAGGTTCTTGGATCAACTGCGGTGGAGGCGGCCTGGGATGGTCTGGTGGTGGCGCGTTGGGCATCAAACTGGCAACGGACGCAGAAAACGGCGGGAAGGGTAAATTCGTTGTGCAAATCGTGGGTGACGGCACGTTCCTATTCTCCGTCCCTGGTAGCGTTTACTGGATTGCCAAGCGCTACAATATTCCGGTATTGACAATCGTGTTAAACAACAAGGGTAGGTTCTCTGTTACATTTGCAAGCGCTTTAAAAGAGGATATGTGAGTAAAGCTAATCACCACAAATAGGCTGGAATGCCCCCCGAAAGTCCATGCTGCTTGTACATCCGGACGGTCTGGGGTCGACTGCGACGAACGAGGAAATCAACATCTCGTTCGATCCCGTCCCGGACTACGCGGGTATCGCCAAGGCTGCTGCTGGCGGCGACTTGTTCGCTGCGAGGGTTGACAAGGTGGCCGATCTCGAGCGCACTATCAAAGATGCCATCAAAGCCGTGGAAGGTGGTCAGAGTGCTGTCTTGGACTGTAAGGTCAATCTGGGATCATGATCTTAGATCCATGTGCGACAGTATCAGTGTTGGGAAAGGAGTTAGCTATTTCCGCCAACTTTGAAGGTTAAGGTGAAATATCAGGTTATGTCACATGGAATATTGAAGACGTATATATCTTATACTTTAACGAGGGACTATGGCGACGAAAGAGGTCATTTATTAGCGGGGATCAAGGGTAGGTAGTCATAGAAGAGACTGATTCATATAAATTTGTTCTTCGCAGAGATTCATGGATTATGACAAGTACTGTACACTTGCCTTAGGTGCCCAGGCATCTTATCCTGGGATGATATGCACCATCATGGCATGATTCAATAGTCGTTCGACCAAGTGAACCCATCTGAGGAAGAAACGTACATATGTAGTATGTGTTACGTATACTTGAATGGTGAGTCAGCCCCTTAACTTGGGCTCGGACCGTGGAACTCTTGGTATGCAGCCTTTTAGAATGATCGGTTCATATAAATATAGGTGCCTAAGGTATGGATGTAGTCTACTTGAAATTCGCTATACAAATACCAGGCACCTATCTAGGTATGTATATCAATGATATCAATGTGTATAACAAGTAGATATAGTTGACTCTTCTTGCTAAGCTGTTCTCGTATAAGGTGGTCGAGATATGTTAGTGATACTGAGCTTCTGGCGGGGCTATGGGAATGTATATCCAGGTATCTCATCATCAAGTAAAGAGACGCTCTGCTTTTCGCATTGGGCATGGTCGCGTGCCTTACTAAATATCTTCCCCGCGGGGAAAAAAAAACAAAACTGTTACTAACTACCTATACTTAACTAGTAGTTACTTACTTAGGTAGGTATCCATACCAAATGTTTTGTGGTGGAGTATTTTAGGGGAGAAATGAATTTCTGGAAAAGTCACCTGGACTTATAAGCGTATCTTGTTACACTAGGCACATATGTTCTTGAAGGATTAGGTACTGTGTTGATCCTTTAGAGGCGGGGGATTGGGTGGCAGCTTATCGTTAAGAGAGGTTCGTGTTGTTCATGCAAAAAGGGTCCTGCCGCAGGTACGCCTGTTCTGATGCTATGGTGACGCGCAGATAGAAAAGTTGACATGTACGTACTTTCTATATTGTCTTTGAGATATCACGATGCGCCTCGTGTGTAGCCAGTGGGTGAAAATATTATGAATCGAAAAGCAAGGTTATGTCTAGGTAGGTAGGTATTTAGTTTTTGTTTGGAGCCTGACGACGGTTAGGTTGTTGAGCCTCCCACGCTGGCGACTGGTGACCTACTTTTTAGCCTAGGTAAGGTATATTAGGCAGGTATAGCTTTCCCTCATCTGGTCTCCGATGGGTTAAAGTCCTGCAGAACGCATATGGATTGCCGTGGGGTTTGAGTTGGAGTGATTGTCGATCGCTGGTATTTTTGGAGTAATGCCAAGAGACAAGTACATGTATATAACTGTCTATTGTGTAGGTACCTTAGTAGATACCCTATGGTACATAGTAGGTATGCGACTTTATGTTATTTTCCCTTGCATGAGATTGTGGGAAATGGAATAGTTAGTTAACGTCAAAAAGACCAGTACCTAGGTAGCTAATATCTCAAGTATGCCATCGTTCTTTTGGCATACCTATTACTAAGAATAGAGACATTCAACTCGGAGACATCCGACTATCTTATTGTAATACATGTTTTGATGGAGGCGATACAAGCGACAATTCTACTATGTAATGCGCCAACTAAAAGTGTTGAAGTGGATATCTCAAGTGTCTCGTCAAGTTCTGGACCTTTAAACATGCGTCTCACGAAAATTTCTTAATATCAGCTGGCCTACTACGCGCTTAGTATATTGTTCGCGAAGTTGTTATTTTGTATCATCTCATTTATACTAGATGTCGAAAATACGATGATGCATACCGAATGTTACCCTGCCACGCAAAGCCCACCCATGTTCCTGTCCAGATATTTCCTCAAAATTGTAGATCTCCCCTCGCTTTGTTTACTTCTCGCTTTTCTTCTGCATTGGCATTATGTTCATGTATTTGTCTGAATGCGAGCAAGTTATATAGAACATAGCCTATTGGGTTTCGGGTTGAGAGTTGTCAATTGACGTGAGACACGTTTATTCTTGCCAATTTCAACGCAAATACTTCCTAACTCGGGGCGATTGGCTCTTGTCAATAGACATTGGAGATGCCGTACCTGCTTTTACATAGTGCATTACCTACAACCTAAGGTACTTAAGATGGGCTGTTCAATAGTGGCGATTCACATGGAAATTCTCTCGCAACACAAGATAAGAGAGGTCTATAGAAGCTTGAATGGGCCACTTACACATCGACACGGAGCTTCGTCTCGTTGGAACCGGACTTCATGTTGATTTTTTTTTTAACTGGTAACTCGTAAATTGTTTTCGTCATACCTTTATCCTCGACCGGCTCTGTTGGACCATTCTTTTCCCTGTCTAACCCAACCAACTCTTGAAGAGTGAGTCGTATCGCATCGTAAATTCAATAGTGATAAGCGCAAAGATAATTAGGATGGGATGTAAGAGGTAACTCTTAGTGGGTTGGTGGGGTCCTGTAGTCTTCCAATTCGGGGCATTATTAGAGGGGTCACGGGTCTTTTGAACCTGCAGGAAAGTCCCCTGTAGAAAGCATGTAAGCTGCAACTTGCAGTCTGCAAGTGCTTTCGGACCCTGAAAAGTAAGAGGTACCTAAGGTAGGCTCATGGTAATGTACGATTGGGTGGGTAGAGAGCCTTTCTACGGACATCGCTGCCTAGAGATAAAAACAGAAAAAATATAGGAGGAAATAATATATGCAAATTCAATTCAATTCTATAGGAGGTAAGTAATAACTAACTCATCTTTAGGTTAGGTACTTGCTATATTAGGTGTATGCATCATATGTACTTTCACTTCAGGACCGAATTAAAACCTAGGTACCTAGGTATATCTTACCCAATTTGCCCGAGGTCAAAATCTCTTAGCGTAGGAGGGGTTGGGTAGAGGTACAATACAATACAATATGTATTTACAATACCTTTTACCTTACGATATTTTCAGGGCTCCATACATGGAATCTTTTACCTGGCCTCACTTAAGGTAATGTGTAACATGTATCCTTTCATTAAGGCACCTGCCTCCATGTTCTTTACAGGGGGTAAAAAAGGGTTGGGTAAGAGAAAGAAAAACCTTAAAATCAGATAGCTGCTTCTCCGAGGTCCCTTCACTTTTATTTCCTAAAAATCTGGTCCCTCATCTTAAATCTTTATTTTCTCCATCTAGCCTTGGCCTTGGGCTCGACCGCCACCTATTCGAGTTTGGTTTTGTCCCCCTGGTTCCGCCCGTCACGCAGCTCATTACTGTACTAGCATAGAATTCGGCCAATTCCGCCTTGCCATAGGCTTTTGTTGTCCTAAAGAGTGGCGATGCTACCACCGACGATCTCTTAGCTGCTGCGTTTATTATCAATATGGTTCCGCAGCCCTTATCGAAACAGATCTATTAGATCTGTTGAGCTCCTGCAGCTAGCAAATTAAGTTGGGTAAAATATAGCTCCTAGCCCATTGGCAAGTCAACACACAGTCCAGGACCTCTAGTATATCCTTGAGTGTATTGGGAGCTGTTTGTGAGCTGCTCACCTTGTTGTTCTCATGCGAGACCATGAGTCAAGCCACGGAACGGAGATCAAAACATCGCGAGCCTGCAGCTCGATAGCATATGGGACTATCTACTGGCAAGCTGGATTGAATCCCAAGCGATAACAGATTTTAGTTGGCTACTTTCTGCGACAGCGATTGTTCCGAGCTCGTCTTATACCGTTTGAGTTGATCTCTCACGATACCATCGCGTAGTAATAATTCGATCAACTATTTGGCACAAGCGGAGAAAGCGTGCGTGTGACATAAAATGGCGAGCGACGTTGCCCAGCTAGACATCCCGGCGTCTCAACCAGAGCAGGATAAAGACCATGACAGCGCGACACCGACTTCACCACCTCCACCTCCCATCCCTTCAGCGGACCCGAAATTAGTACTGCAAGCTCGAACGCCGCCTCCGCTCCATACCGCCCCAAGTCCCTCTTCTCACGATCTCTTCAAGTTATCCCCCATTGCTGCTCTCAAGCTGCTCAGCGGTAGTATCGAAGCACTTGTTCGCATCACAGGCGATATACCTCCGACACCCCCTCCCGCGAGCCCAACCATTCCTAATATGCGTAGTATGCAACGGGAGAAGGCGGAAATAGTTAGATCTCTTTCAGAAAAGAGTCTGATTCGACTGCGAGAGCAGGCCGAAGCCCAAGCTCGAGCCCAAGCTCAGACTCAGGCTATAGGACAGACTACGCCGACCCAACCCATTGATGGCGTTCATCTTAAGAAGACATCAGCTCCTTCGCCGCTCAGGAGCGCCCCAGAGCCGTATATAATCATCGGCGCCGACTCGCAGCCACTTAATCTTCAGCATAGCGCAATCACGCGAAAATTCTTCAGTAAACAGCCTCCGCCGATTAGTATCGAGGATTATTTACTGCGTATACATCGCTTCTGCCCCATGTCGACTGCCGTCTATCTTGCAACGTCGTATTACATTTTCCGGCTCGCCGTCGAGGAACGGGCCATCCCTGTTACCCGAAGGAATTGTCACCGTCTACTTCTAGCGGGTCTGAGAGTAGCAATGAAAGCTCTCGAAGATTTAAGCTACCCGCACGCTAAGATCGCTCGAGTTGGTGGAGTGAGCGAGATCGAATTGGCGAGGTTGGAAATTAGCTTCTGCTTTTTAACCGGCTTCGAGTTGGTTATAGGGGAGGATACTCTGAAGAGTCACTGGGAAACGTTGAAGCAAGGTCATGGCCTTGTGGGTTTTAAACTTGCTCAGCAAGAAGATGATGCGATCCCGCCTTTAAAGTTGGACGCGCCACCGAAAAAGGGGTGAGAGGAAATTTAAATATCGGGGAACAATTTTAAGCGTTGCTATGATGTTGCAATGTACGTTGGATGTATAGTCTGAAAGGAATGAAGGAAAAAAAATAAACCCTCCTGTGGCCCAGCCCAACACCTATATTCAACCCGGGTGTCGGCTACTGCGCCCCCCTACTTTCGATTACTGGGATATTTATTTGCGACCAGATACGTTCCTCGCCAATTTAGGTTCTCGCCGCGATACAGGGGAACGGGTCGTGTCTGTAATAGCCACATATCGGGGATCGCCCGCAAAACTCACCCCGTAGGGTTCGAATTGGGGTGCTCTCGAAGAGACATTTTGGTTTGCGGCTATCTCGACGCCATTCAATGTGACTACCAGCGGGTGACAGGTGAAAGTCAAATTGATTTTTGTACTTATGAGGGTACCTAGGAGAGGGGTTGCGAAGGTACGTTGCTGCGCGACGTGTGCCTACGCGACGCGTGCTTTCCAGGCAGTCTACGCGGGGTTTCCAACCGACCTAGTGTAAAGAGCTTGATGCAGACACGGACTGTACACCCAGGCTGGAATTATCCTGCCACAGCATAGGTATATGTCTGGATCTGGACTGTGAGGTCTATTCGTTGCTGCGAATAAAGTTGAACGATAGAGAGACTGGGCGATCAAGATATTTATTAGCTGGGAACTCTTGAAGAACAAGGACCATGACCCTTAACGACACGATCTTAGCTATTTTCTACGTCCTTATGGGATGCATTTATATAGGGTTTGCATTATAGGGGCGGTAGTTTCAGAAGCATTTTTGAAGAGCATCATCGAAGGGAGAAATATGTGGACGAACTCATTCAAATGCAATACCCAAATGTTATCACCTATGAACATCATATCAAGAATTCTACTCCGCTATTAGTTGATTTGAGATTTATTATAATTAAGTACATTGTGACTGTCTATGTGTTAAGGGATGAGTTATAAAAATAGGGGCAACGATCACCCTACTTTAATGCTAAGAAACTGTTCACTGGGTTATCTAAATATGATTATAGAGGTTTCTAAATTAAAATATCATGATGAATGACGTTAGTCGCATACTCTTGCTATGAGACCTGCGACGAAACCGCCGACGAGTGCAATATGTCGTAATACGCCTACCTTGATGTATGCGATGGGAAGTATAACAGCAAATTAGGCTGTAACCTAGTAGAGATGGGATTTGTGCCGACGCTAAAGTTGAGGCTCTTATGTTTTGACAAGCGATAGAACTCCACTCTGACATTCTTATCAACGTCTTTAAAGGTAACCATGAAATTTTTAGTAAGATAGATAACGACGGGAAGATTAATTTGGGTCCGGGGCCATGACGGACCGGAAGGATTTATAGTTTGACGTCCGATGATAACCGTTGCCGGACAGTGTCTAACTCACCTACTAGTTTTAGCCAAGCTACTGGGTTTGCAATGCTAGGCAAAGTTTAAGGTACAGCGCACTGTGCTACTTTGCACCTGCCTAGCCTGAATATATTATACGATATGTGTGATACGAGAATATTAAGACAGATACCAGTTTCCCTTGGAATCCTTAGAAGTACATATAGCATAAGAGCACGTGTGGCGCGGAAGTTCTACACGGATATTCAAACTACCCCGCATTCACGTTCTTATTGCGAAATCATTCCACCTAAAATAAATAATTTCGCAACTAGACATTTAACAACGGTAGCGACAGCGAGGTTCACAATGTCTAAAGCTAATATCGACGTCGAGAAAATCCTGCAGGGGAAATACCCGGCTAAGGCGCATGCGAAGCGCGTGGTCGAGTATATCAGGTCTAAGATCCCTGATGCTACTGGTGTTCTCTACTTGGAGGGACGATCGGATAAGCTATTGGAAGACAGCGATGAGCCCGTTCCTTTCCGGTAAATCTTTTCCAAATTCTATTACTTTTGAAGCGCGACGCTAACCATCAACTTTGCGTAGGCAACGGAGGGCTTTCATGTACCTGACTGGAGTCGATGTTGCCGACTGCTTCTTCATCTACGATCTCGCAACCGAGCACTCGACCCTTTTCATCCCTCCTATAGACCCGGACTCCGTTATCTGGTCGGGTCTGCCACTAAGTCCCGAGGAAGCTCTGTCCAAGTACGACGTCGATGCCGTCCTCCCCTCTACCGAGCTTAACCCTACACTGGCTAGACTAGGCGCTGCGCCCAATGCTACAGTCTTTGCTATCGCTGACCGAGTGTCGGATGCTGTGACCTTCCTAGAATTTACCAACAAAGATTTTACTGTTCTAGGCGAAGCCATTGATGAGACCCGTGTTATCAAGGACGAGTACGAGATCGCTCTTATTAAGAAGGCTAATGAAATCAGCGGTGTAGCACACAAGGCGGTTCTTGAAAGAGTAAAGAAGGCCAAGAACGAATATGAGTTAGAGGGAATATTCGTGGGCACGAGCATCGCTCAAGGGGCCAAGAAGCAGGCGTACCCCAGTATAGTCGCTAGCGGACGGGCCGCTGCCACTCTGCATTATGTGCATAATAACAAAGATCTAGCTGGAAAAGATTTGTTACTTCTAGATGCTGGTGCTGAATGGAGTTGCTACGCTTCTGATATCGTGAGTTACCTAGTGAAAAATATTTTGATATCCACGCATCTTGGTTAGGGGAGTAATATGTGGAGCTAACGAGTCGCAGACGAGAACCTTTCCTATTGCCGGAAAATTTACAGAGGAGTCCCGGGCTATTTATGAGATTGTTCTCCAGATGCAAACAGAGACCATTGCCGCCCTGAAAGAAGGCGTGTCATGGGACGAGGTACATCTATTGGCGCACCGGGTAGCGATCGATGGCCTATTATCTCTCGGTGTCCTTAAAGGAGATAGGAAAGAAATCCTTGAAGCTCGAACAAGCACTGCCTTCCTTCCTCATGGCCTAGGCCACTACCTTGGGTTGGATACTCACGACACTGGCGGCCACCCTAACTATTCGGATCCCGACCCGATATTTAGATACTTACGAGTCCGGGCAAACCTACCTGCTGGAAGTGTGATCACTGTAGAGCCCGGTGTAAGTGATATGCTTTAGGTACCTTTGTAAATTATTTAAAGCTGACCTAGTGACAGATCTATTTCTGCGAGTTCATTATCAGGCCGTACTTGAAAGATCCTAAGCACTCGAAGTTTATCGACGAGAAGGTGTTGAATAAATACTGGGATGTTGGTGGTGTAAGGTAAGTGAAATAACTACGACTTTTCCGTCCTTGTAGGGCAATTTCCGTCAGCAGCTAACGCGCATGAAATAGAATCGAGGACAACTTGCTTATCACAAAAGACGGTTCGATCAATCTAACCGATGCGATTAAGGACCCTGATGAGATAGAAAAGATCATTTCTAGCAGCTAAGTACCTAGGATACAAGATTTCCAGGATAAGTATGAAAATGATAAGGAATTGAAGAATGCTACATTATCAGCACTTCAGACGCTATCAGCTATACTTAATGAGCCAAAATGCAAATAGAAAGACGATACCATATATTCAACTTTTTTACATCATCTTTTACCGATTCATCGTTATTCTTATTGCTGTATTCTACCCCAAAAAATACTAGTCTGCCAGTTGCGCAATTGGTTCTAGTATAAGGCGTATTTGCATCGATGGTGTTGACTTCGTAGTCTCGAAGCCATCTTACGAATGAAACATTATGGAGAACTTAGTGACTATAGGACCGGCATCTATCAACTCAATATCTTTCCTTTCGTATTGTCATTGGTCAATTCCATCTAGTATAACTAATGCAAAAATACGGTAGTATCACTAAACAGTTCTCGCCAAATTACTTTCCATTAGCGGATGGCGCCCTCTGCCGTCAATATGTGCACCAACCAGGGCAGGGCCGTTCCGTCATCCTGCACGCGTCGCACGCCATTCGCGACCTTTCTGTAGGCTCCTAGCACAGAGTGTCCCAGAAGTTCGGGATCCTGCCGAAAATACACAAAGACATACATAATGGGGCTTGCAGATGTCTCTCTCTTTCTCTCTTCCTCTCTCTATCTCACCCCCCTGCGCCTATCACCATAACGCAATTCCTCCACCCCACGGCGTGACGCGCGCGAACATGGGGGGTTGTCGGAGGTGTCTGCCCGGGAATTGGAACCCGGACGGGAGGCGAGGCGAAAACGGAGAGGGGTGGGTTGTGTAGCGGTAGGTAGGTAGGTAGGTGGGAGGGGGGGAAAGCTTGATTAAATAGAAGTGTTCGCGACCTTCCTTCTTCAGAGGTTCTGTCTGGACGCGTAGTAATACCAGTTTCTGTCTGTCTATCTACCTGGAGTACCTAACTGCTGGTATCCAATTGCTCGGCATACACACATACCTACCTTACCTTACCTTACCTAAAGGTAGCAACCGGAGAGCTGAACGCCTCCTCCCCTCCTTTCAATATGTCGCAGCTGGAGCTGGGCGTGCACGGCATTACGCTGGTGCCGCAGGGCACGGGGTACGGGCTGCTGATAGGGCTCGGGGTGGCCTTCTGCGCGGTGATACTCGTCGCGATCAAGATCCAGCGGGCGTACCTGTCGGAGGACTCGGGGACGTCCGAGATGTTCATGGTGGCGAACCGGT
Organism: Daldinia sp. EC12; assembly: GCA_002120325.1. Taxonomy (NCBI): domain Eukaryota; kingdom Fungi; phylum Ascomycota; class Sordariomycetes; order Xylariales; family Hypoxylaceae; genus Daldinia; species Daldinia sp. EC12. Next base: position 192,724 of record KZ112946.1, read on the forward strand.
CGGTGGGGATCGGGCTCACGGCCTCGGCGGTGTTCTCCTCGTGGATGTGGATCAACGAGACGGTGTTCGCGGCCGCCATGTGTTACCGGTTTGGGCTCGCGGTACCCCTGGTGAGTACCTACCTATCTATCTACATTCCTGCCTACATTCCTGCCTAGGTGCTTAGGTGCCTAGATTGATTGATTGATTGATGGTGGCATATGTGCTGACATGCGCGGCTCAAGTGGTGGGCTACGGGGCTTTGCTTCCAGATCGCGCTGATGGCGGCGCTGGGAGTGCTCGCTAAGATACGGGTGCCGTACGCGCACACTTCGCTTGAGATTATCAAGATGCGATATGGCAGGATCGGACACGTCGTATTCATCGTGCTGAACCTGACTAACAACGTGTTCGGGTGTGCGTCGATGATCCTCACGGGCTCGCAGCTTATATACGGTATTTCGGGCATGCATTTCGTCGCGGCTACCGTTCTGATCCCCCTTGGTGGTGAGTTTTGAATTTCATTAAATTTGAAATCTTGATGGAAGATCAAGTAGGGCTAATTGAATCATTAATAGTGGTGTTATATACGGCAGTAGGAGGCTTGAAAGCTACCTTCCTTACGGATTACATTCACACAACCGTCGCTTTGGTCCTTATTATGTACTTCACCTTAAGTATCTTGACACACGAGGCTATAGGCGGTCTTGGAGGTCTGTATGACAAGGTGATGGCGACGGCTGCCGAGAACTACATTCCCGGGAACTTCGAGGGCTCACTCCTGACTATGAAGTCTAAAGATGCTATCATCTGGGGTCTGATTCTCAAGTTTGGTAACTTGGCCCTCGTCGTAATGGACACGGCATTCTGGCAGAAGTCCTTTGCCAGCGAGGTGTCTGCTACTGTACCTGGCTATAACCTAGCGGCCATTGCCATCTTCGGAATTCCCTGGGGTCTGGGCACTGTTATTGGTCTAGCTGCGCGAGCTATTCACAATACCCCTATTTTCCCGTCTTACCCGGCTCCCTTTACGAGCGCCGAGGTCAACGCCGGACTCGTCATGCCGTATACAGTCAAGGCGTTAATCGGTGACCAGGGCATAGTAGCTTTCTTCGTGTTGCTGTTTATGGCGTTAACTTCCACTGTTAGCTCGTCCATGATTGCTGTTAGTTCTATCCTATCGTTCGATGTGTATAAGAACTACATCAACCCTAAAGCAAGCGACAAGCGACTCTTGCGAGTGAGTCATCTGGCTGTAGTCGGCCACGCCATCTTCATTACCGGTGTCTCGCTGGCTCTAAACTACGGAGGTGCGGATATGACCTGGATCGGATACTTCCGTCCCATTCTCTCCTGCCCGGGCATCATCCCCTTAGCTTTGACACTGTGTTGGTCCGGGCAGACGCGCCTCGCCGCTATCCTGTCTCCGGTCTTGGGTTTCTTCACCGGACTCGCCATATGGCTAGGTACGGCAAAAGCCTTATACCGCACAATCAACCTACAGACGACTGAAGCTGGACTGCCGGCATTATACGGGGCCTGTGGCTCATTCTTCTCTCCGGCTCTTTACTCGGTCCTCATCTCAACATATAAGCCCTACAAGTTCGACTGGAGGGAGTTCCTGCGCATCGAACTTGCCGATGAGTTCCGTATTGATCCCGATAGTGAATCTTCCACTGAACAGTCGGAAGAGTCGTCCATTAGCGATGAGAAGAAAGATCTTAGCGCGAAGGAAGACGAGAAGCACCCCGCGCCCCCTGAGCCAGTATACCTGTCCGGTGAAGTCCAGACATCGTCTTCGGAGGAAGTGACAAAAGTGTCGTCGCATATCTCAAAACATGCTGCTGGCAACGCAGAGAAGAACTCTGCCAAAGCAACAGTCTCACCGCGGAACAGGCCCACCGCAATCCCCCTAGACCAGATCCAGCATCCGTTCAGCGAGGAAACGCTGAAAGAACTGCGGAAATGGTACCGCATCGCGTGGGCCTTCTTCATTTTCATCGTGCTAGTTACGTTTGTAGCGTGGCCGATGCCGCTGTACCGCGATTACATCTTTACGAAGCCGTTTTTCAGCGGGTGGACTACCGTTGCTATTGCTTGGCAGTTCTTCTCGTTCCTTGCTGTTGCCGTGTACCCGCTGTACGATGGACGTCGTGAGATTGCCAAGGGCACTAGGGGCGTGTGGAAAGCTGCAAGAGGGTATTTGGGAAAGTCTAGTTCGGCATGATAGATGATGGTTATATACCAGGGTGGTTATTTCGGGGTGCCTTTGACCTGAAACGGAAGAGGTTGGCTTGGGTCAGTAGAAAATATTTCTAGATTCCGTAGTTACGGTCGGATCAATGTCCTAGATTTGGATATAGAGAATTGCTGGGGACACATGTTACGTGCGATAAACGGATCACTCTATCCAAGATTACTTCCAAAAAGATAAACATCACATAGAATAGAGCAGAGAAGTATGATAATTACTTCATTAAGTCATTAAAGCTATTATGGCCACATATGCCTCGCTCGAGGTCTTAGAAGCATCCCGTAGTGAGGCTATCTATCTCCCACGACGTCCTAGACGTACCTTAAAGCTCTTCTTCATAAGCACAGACTGCTGCTGCCAAGGTCCACCCGGTTTGTTGGTATTAACGTCGTAGGTGGTATTAGCTGGCAGCACTTCCCACTGCATCGTACCGTTTCCTTGACGATACGTGCTCTTCCTCGTCCCCTCTGTCAGATAATCCAAATCCACAACTTGTTTTCCAGTTCGGATATCCTGGCCCTTGATAACTCGCTCGAAGAACTCCAAGGCCGCCAGAGGCTGGTAAAAGGGGACCTCGTGGCCGCTCTCGTAAATTCGAGTGAAGCTGAACTTGCCGGATTGCTTCACTTGGCCGTGCGTTACGTTGTCGCTCGTGATTATATCCGCGTAGCCAGCTTCCGAGAAGCCCGGCGCCGCAACTTCTTCTACCACAGCCTCGTTTCCGAGCCAGTTGCAGTTATAGTCCGCGTCGCCCGCGTAAATCGCAACGGTTACATTTTTAGAGATTAGGTAGCGAATATCTTCAATCGTGCCCATCTCCCGACTGTCGTCTCCAGTGCCGTCGAACGCGCGACCTACAGCGTCGGAGAACGTCGAGAAGTTGGTAAACGCGCCAATGGCGGCTTGCAGCTCCGCCGAGTTCAGATACTCGTTGTAGAACCCATACGGGAATGGGTCCGGCACGAGTTCCCGCATATCATACTCGTCGCGGCCGAGCACGTTGTCGTAGACGGATTCGACCAGGTTGGCGCAGAAGCTGTCCGCGCTGCTGCAGATGTGGTTCAACCCAGTGGCTTTGCAGTCCTTCAGGCGATCGAGGCAGTTCCCAGGTCCGTATAGATTGTTGTAGAACATGGATTCTATGGACGCGTTGAAGGGAGCATAATCATAGGTATTCCCGGGATAGACGGTGAAATTGTAATAGGCTTGGTACTGAAGTATCGGGTCGTACCACCCATTGCCGATTAGGACAGATTCCAATTGAATCTCCTTCGCGCCTGGGATATGCTTGGCATTCTGCTCCTCGATATAGGCGTTGAAGACAGGTCCGTAGTGACCGCCATAACTCTCCGTCGCAAAGTGGAATCCATTTCGCGAGTACTTGGGAAATGCGCCCATGAAACCTTGCAGGGTCTTCCAGAAATTAGGAGCAGCATTGGTGGTCGAGTTTGCAGTTAGGGTGAGATTCGGATAGGAATAAGTTCCGCACGAACCAGCAGGCGCATAGTCGGGACAAGTAGCATCTGGCACGGTTATAATGTTGCCGTCGGAATACCACGCGTTGACTGGCTTAGAGTAGGAAAAGCCGACTTGGGTGGGCTGGTCGATGAAGAGCAAGTTGCTCACGTTTGACCAAGAGTAAGGGTTATTGTAGACCTTGCCGAAGTAATCAACACGGCACGGACCCAACTCTTCGAAGAGGCCGATCATAGAGCTCGAACCCGGGCCACCATTGATCCAGACTGTCAACGGAGCCTCTGATGGATCTTGATTGCGGGATTCAAAAAACCACCAGAAGATGTGTTCATCCTCACCCACGTCAGCATATCCTGAATAGCTCTTCACGTTAGGGTCCAACTCGCATGTCCCTGCAGGTACCTCCTTGTAGCGAACGGGGACACCGGCGTGACCAATAACCTCTTTGAGAGAGGTTGGCGGTGCCACGAACTGGGCTAATCCACGAGATGCTGCAGCCACAAGCAGCAGCGACCGCACAAAGGAAGACATAGCGAAGGACGGCAATTGTCACGACGCGTATAATGAGCGAAGTAACAAAGAAGAAAAAAAAAAAAAAAAAGGTAGAGCCGAGAGATGCCAAGTCACGATTTATAAGGAATGTTCGGTAGGAGCCGTCGTGATCGCCCGGGGTGCCTGAATAACTGGGCCGAGATAAAGATGATACGGTATAATTCTTACCGGTCCAAGATTTCCTGCCGTTAATGACCATTAATGGCCCATTGCCGACTGGTTCTGAGCTGACGCCATTGGCGGTGCATCACACCGTATCTGCCATGTTGCGTCGGGGAGCCTGCACGCTACACGGTGCCTAGCTTGAATAGGAATGCCATTGTTTATCTGCTGGGTCTTGCTATCACATCGCGCGGGGGTTCCTTTAGGTAAACCTGGATAAAATTGCTTTTGTTTACATCATACCTGGTGAGCAGAAAGTGTTACTTACTTATACCGATACGAATGCTGAGTAGAAAAAAGTAAAGGAATGATGAATAAAATATGTCTTATATCGAATGAAAGTGTAGTGAACCTGTTACTAACAGTGATAAAGTATTAGCGAGGTTATGCATCTAGCTAGAGTGTCTTTCCTCCATCTCTCGCTTCCCCCCCTGCTTAATGAGCCTCCCTGCTTAATGTGGCTGGGTACCCCAAGGAATCCTAATTCCATGCTGCCCACAAACCCGGGCCTAGCTAACGACACTCTATTGTTGTTGTATATCAAGAAAACTACGGAAGTCCGTCTTCACTAGTTCAAACTACCTTTCGAGTTTAAACAATCTACCTGGTAGGTAGGTAATCGGGACATCCACAAGGAGGATCTCGGCGGGTCGGAATCATTAGAGGCAACCCGGGAAAGATTAGAGAGCAAAACAAATTATTATCAATCTAAATGAAAAATGATGATCTAAAATCAAGCATATTTCCCAGATCATCATATCTATCAACATGTCCAATAAAAAGTATACTACGTGGTTCATTAGCATGTCATCCATCATCCGGATTTGTTGATTTCCATAACCAAGTCCTTGAGTTTTATCATCACTTCTCTTGTCGTTTTCCCCTCGCACGAACTTCTCCGGTAGGAACCTCATCCCCGCATCTGCCTTATAAGTGCGCAATGGCGCTCATCAGAAGACACTCCAGGACAGAGACCACATAGTAAAGACATCAAACCCCAAGACGCCCCCTACTCCGCATTTTACCAGAAATCGCGCCACACGAAGCACTAATTTCATATAAGGAGAAGCAGGATAGTACTAAACAATATACCTTCCAAAACTTTCACATTGTCTAAACGTTCAGCTTTACTGCGCGCCCCAGAAGAGCTGGTAGAAGTAGTCGTGCTGGCACTAGTAGTCCGAGAGCTTGAACTTGTCGTCGAAGTCTGCTATATCCAAATTAGTTTGCTGAATAAAGCGATAATGACTTGCAAGAGATATCTTACAGGTGTGTTTGCGTCTACAGTAACGGTAACGGTAACAGGCCCGGAATTCGTGCTACTCAGACTGCTAGTCCTAGGAGTCCCACTGCTCGTGCTGGACGTAGCTGTGCGGCGTCCAGTCGAATTAATTGTGACGGTGGTAACTGAGCCTGATCTTGTAAAAGTGAACGTTCCGCCGCTCGCATTTGAGAAGCTAGCCGCATTTACCGTAGAGTTAGAGTTTGCTGTCCCCGTCGCACTAGATGCAGAAGCCACGGTCACTACGCGCGTGCCTGTAGATGTAAACGTCGTCGCCAAGCTACCAGAGGTTCGGGTTATGACCGTCGTGTATGTTGTAGCTCCTGCTATGGATGCGCTAGCACTTGTTATTGCCTCCGAGGTGTTAAGAACGCTAGCAACTGTGGACGATCCCGTTCTGCCGGTGGCTGACACGGTACCATCAGGGGTACTTATATCCAGTCCAGTTACTGTACCCGTAGTTGAATTGAGTGGAGTAGACGTGAGTGTGTTCGTAATTGTCGACGTGAAGGTCCTCGTGCCAGATCCTGATCCACTAAGTGTGCTCGTCCTTGTACTTGTAACAGTAGAGGTAAAACTTGCCGTCGACGGATCTGTATTATTCGACGTGGAAGCATCGGCTATAGAAATTAATATGACGGTATCTAGGCCGGTTGTTGTCAAGGTAGACGTAAATGCTGAGCCAGAACTGGTGAACGTATCTGTAACGGTAGATGTGTAAGTTCTCGTCGTCGATGCTGTTACTCTGTTTGCCTCAGTCGTGGTAAAAGTTGAAGTTATCGTGCTACTCGGGCTGGTAAATGTACTTGTGACCGTAGTTGTGAAGCTACTAGTGCTAGGCTGGGTACTTAAGCTGTCTACAGTGCTTGTCCTTGTTCTTGTAAAAATGGACGTCGCCGCACTACCTGAACTTGTGTATGTGCTGGTGATGATTGTTGTGAAGGTTCTTGTTGCGGAGGACCCCGAAGTCCCTAAGGTTCTCCCCGTACCTGTCCTCGTCCTCGTAATGGTGGACGTAGCTGTGCCGCTGGAACCAGTATACGTGCTTGTGAAGGTTGTTGTGAAAGTCCTTGTTGGAGAAGACACCAAAGACCCTATAGTACTTATTCTCGTTCTTGTAAATGTTGAAGTAGCCACGCTGCCCGAGTTCGTATATGTACTTGTTATAATAGTGGTGTATGTTGTTGGCGAAGTCACTATAGTGCTTGTCCTTGTCCGTACATATGTAGATGCTACAGTGCTGCCTGGGCTGGTGTATGTACTTGTAGCCGTTGTTGTATAGGTTCTTGTGGATGCCCCAGAGGTATTGGTTCTAGTCCTCGCGAATGTTGACGTAAATGTACTACCAGAGCCGGTGTAGGTACTTGTGGCTGTTGTTGTGTAAGTACGTGTCAGAGTAGCTCCCGATAGATTCGTCTCGGTCGTAGTGAATGTTGATGTGATCGTACTACCAGAGCTCACATAAGTATTTGTAAAAGTTGAAATGGATGGTTCTACTCCCGACCCTGAGCTTGAGCCCTCTATAGTACTCGTCCTCGTCCTTGTGAGAGTTGACGTGAAAGTGCTACCAGAGCGTGTGTACGTATTGATACCGGTCGACGTAAATGTACTGGTCCTTGTAGTACCTGAAGCGCCTAATTCTGTTGTCGTGAGCGTATAGGTGAGCGTGGTACCAGAACTAGTATAGGTTGAAGTGTAGGTAATAGCCTGTGATCTGGCTCGGCTTGTAAGGGTGGAAGAGAAAGTACCCGCAGACGTGGAAGCAAAACCTGAGCCAAGCGATATGACTGATGTAGTCGTAATGGTTTCTGAACTGGGATTGCTGCTAGTGAATGTTGTTGTAAAAGTTGGAGTAAATGTAGCTGTACTAAAGCTAGTGCCCGTGCTAGGGAAAGTTGAGCTATACGTTGTTAAGCTCGCTGGGGTCCTTATACCTGTGAGTGTTGACGCAGACTCTGGTATTGAATTAGTGTATGTTGATGTATACGTCGTCAGGGTGGAGCTGGGCCCTATTTCGGAAAATGTTGACGAATATATACTACTGAGCCCTGATATGGAATTGGTGATTGTTGATGAGTAGACATTGGACGAAGAGGTACTTATGCTATAAGTGAAGGTGGAAGAATAAGTGCTAAAGGAAGTATATTCGCTGAGAGCGGAAGTTGATATGCTGTAAGTATAACTGGACGAAAGTAAACTGCTAAAACTGCTAAAGCTGCTAGTGGATATCGCGTATGTATCTGATACTGAACTTGGTATAGTGCTATAAGTAATGCTAGATGGGTACGAACTTGTGAAACTATTGGTGCTTGTAAATGAGTATGTGCTTGGAAGCGAGCTGAAGGAGCTGCTGGAGAAAGACGAAGAATACGTGGTTGAATAAGAGCTGTATCCATTACTCGAGAAAGTGGAAGTGTATGAAGAGTAGGTCGAGCTACCAATACTGCTGGACCAACTTGAATAACTTGAAGTAGATATGGTATTAGTTGTCCACGTGTTGGCGGCTGAGGAGCGGCTCATGTCAGTGTTAGTAAAACTTGAAGAGTACGGAGTCGTACCAATACTAGTGGTTACTGACCCGTATATGTTCGAAGACTCGCTGTCTCCGCCGTAACCGAAACTCGAAGGCGCATTAGTGGCCTGATAGCCGCCGCCTCTTGTATAATATGAAGAACCACGAGTCTTGAAAGAAATATTAGAAGCCGCTATGAGCTATGATACACAGACTCGTATGATTGTACAGTTGTGCGAGAGGCAAGAAATGGTTCACAGTATGTTACTCACAGTTGGCGACGCATAGGCATATGAAGTGTATATGTTCGTAGAAGTGCTATACTTATAGAATAGTTAGCAAAAATATCCGTAATGAAATAGCAATAGAAAAATGACCGCTTGTATGAGCGGATGAAGAAGACTTACAACATCTACCCATGAAGTCTCTACTATTGTTTCTGTAATCGTGTCTGTAACAACCTATTATGGTTTGGAGAGTTGGCGATGGATTTTGCGTAGAAGTTATGACGCTAGGACGAGCTGCAGAATGCTTTCGAGTGGATTGTATTTCAAAGAGGAACTTACCACTGTCGTGAAATCAGTTATGGTCGAAATATCGGTGACAGTTGAGAAATCTGTGATCGTTGAAGGCGCCCATGTGCTTGTCTGAATTGTGTAGGTGGTGAGCCCTGATGGGATGTTTCCGAAGTCCTAATATGAATCTGGAGTCAGCAGAGTTTGATCGAGACCCTCTTTAATCTGTAATAACAAGGTAAATTATCTTACAATACAATTACCGAAGCCAAAGGAATTATATCCATGATTAAGGAAGCTCGCTATTCCTGAGTCTAAAGAATGAAAACCCCCAAAGCCGTGTCTACCATGAAAAGGCCCGCCATGGCTCAGGTGGTTTTTGATGCCGTCAAACATAGCTCGGGTTGAGATTCGTATATGATTCACTGCACCTTGGATGGGCCGACATCCACAGAGCCCAGCTATTGTGTCACGCCTGCCCACTAGCTGCGTAACAAGTGATCCGATGGATTGATGAAATGGCTGAATAGATGAATGTATGGTTTGGAAATCGTCATCGTGGAGGGATCTAGCTGAAGTAATGGCAGTAGATGCTGTCTTAATCGTGGCGGATAATGACTGAAGAGCGAGGTCTAGGTGTTCGATAGTCCCGCCGGCCCTTACGCTTCGTATCGCGCGGTTAACTGTACGAGTCTGTTGGTTAGCTACCTGGATGGCGTTCACAATGGAGTGGACCCCATTTGAGCCGTGAGCGTTGCCTTGGCCGTGGTTATGGGAAGCAAGGGAGCCATGTATATTGTTATTGGCCTTGCTGGACTCATGGCCTGAATGTTTGTTTCCTGGAGATGCATTGCCATGGGCGCCGACGAGCCCCTTGTGATTAGATCCATCGACATGATGGCTATTGGCACTCCCGGAGCCAAACCCGTTAGCTCCTCCTAAACGGTTCGCAAGCGCTGCCACTATGTAAATAGCGATAGTTATTAGATAGACACCATAGAAGGATTTCATCGTGTTAGCCTGTTGAGATGAAATCAAGGAGGGGGATTATGAGAAGAAGGACTGGGCTCCCAATGGCACTCTCATGGGGCTTTGTGGTTATTAGGTCTTCGACAAGCAGCAATCTTAAGTGATTAGTTGGAACGGGGGAATCGGGCCATACTTGGCGGCTTCGTGTTTCTTTAAGACACATGTATGGACAAACGGAGCAGGACATCGTGCACATCCTACAATTGGGCAAGGTCAAAATTAGTATTGCCTCAAGCGATGAGTTTGTTGAAACTTGACCGTGAATGTAAAAGGGGTACTGAGATGGCTGCATGTAGAAGGTCGATATCGTCATTCTAGATTTCGACGATAAATATGGGTTTAAGATGGGTGTATAGAGGAGGAAAGGGGGGATACGGGTACGCGCAGTAGAACAAACGAGAGACAATAAAAGCCACCGTGGCTCGGCGATGGATTATGCCGCCGCACATGAAAACAACCAGTTGGTATTGTCCGCTCTACTGATAGGCCTTGGCTAATAGGAAACATTGACTCCATACAACCCACAATTGCGTTTTCGATAGGGGTAAAAGGATATCAAAGTATCAAGGTTGTCCACTTGCCTCGACGATCGTTATTGTCCGATGGCAATCTAAGAAGGGAATACACCACTTTTGTCTTTTATGAACAATGTATATAATGCAAGCGCTGTTTCAGGGTAAGCTTAGTTCTATTATGACATCTGAAAGGGGGGGGGTTAGCAATAACGTGGCTAGCATTGACAAACTTCGATCCTTAAAACTTTATCGGCGTCCAAACATTTTAGTCTCCACCTAGGTACGACTAATACAACCATGTAGAGAAGTAGAGAAGCATCCAACTCATGCCTTGTGTAAGTAAGTACCTTAGATATAGCATAGTCCATGCGCATATATCCCACATAGGTACTTTATTTGGACGGTTGTACAAAGTGTCATCCGAGACTCAAGGGCAGCAAATATGGTACAGATTTATTTGCTATCAGCATTGGTGCCTAGATCTTGCAATTAATTCACTCACACTCTATAGGGGAAAGGAGAGAAAGGGTTAGAATAGTAGAATAGCAACTTGCTTTTGGAACCTAGGTAGTCGTTGATATTTCCCGAGTATCTGAGGTACACAATCGAATGATGCTACTGAATCAATTAGCTGAAAAAATTGACTACCTACTTATGTCTGGGTACCTAGGTAATGTACTTAGTTAGTATTTCTGCTGTTTGTAATTTTGCACAGCTTTAATTCGTACATAATACAATAGGTCGTAAGCCTTAGGGGCATTGTGCAGTGATCAAAAGAGGTTGTATCCTTCATACCTGCAACGTCAGATACGCCTCCTGCAGGCTCTGGAGGGGTATGGTATGGCGGATTTCGATTCGTCATTTAAAAGAATGTCGTGTGAATCAAGGACGATTGAGCGGTAAATAAACATATTCAGAGGGTGGTATTTCTTTTTTTTTTTTTCCCTAATGTTCTCACTACACTATCCTCGAATGTTGTATCTCCATTTATAGGAGATATTCGATAAAATGGCCGAAGCTATTGCAGCTTTTGGACTTGCAGTCAATATCATCCAAGTTGTCAGCGTCGGCGCTAAGTTTATTGATCTTGCTTGGAAGATATGGCGCTCCGACAAGAAAACTTTCGACGAGTTTGCAAGTACGCAATCTATTTCTCAAGACCTCAAGACAGCCCTAGAGCATATACCCATGACAACATCCTCACGTCCAGGTACGGCTGAAAACGAAACCGATAGGAGAATCCTTGCATTATCCAGAGAGTGCGCCGGGGTAGCTCAGCAGATAATAGATTCTATGGATGGCCTTGGAATCTCCAATGGGTTTCGGAGAGTAGGGAAACGGAAAGCTTTCCTAAACGCTTTCAAGGTCGTCTGGGGAAATGAAAAGATTATGGCCCTGCAAGCTCAACTGGACGGATATAGAAGCCAAATAATGTTAGAATTGGCCATCTCTCTTAGGTGAGACATATTATATCTCCCGGACTTTAATGTATTAACGTTAGCCTCAACATCATTCTAACACTTTGAAGGTCTTCTCTAGCGCAGTCACAGCAAAGTCAAGAAATAATGCTGAAGCAACTATTGCAGTCTCAGAGCAATAATACTCAATCAAGGGATAGGACAGACTCTATAGCAAGTCATCATGAAGGTCTGGGGTCGGTATTAGCGAAGTATCTTGCCTCCGCAGTGAATACATCCGACTCTGATAACTTGGGAATATTACTTCGTCAAGAGCTCCTTAGCGCAGTCTATACATCTGATAGACATCCAAACATAGACGCCTCAGCTTTCAAAGTTACGGAAACTCGGAAATTGGCCCTCCAAGATAAATTCATTTCAAGATTGTTTTACGACGGTATATACGACCGCGAGTTGGGTATTACTGTAGCCCACGAAAAAACCTTTCGTTGGATCTTTGACACGGAAGATAGTCAGGACCGTCCTTGGGACAGCTTTTGCCACTGGCTACAGTCAGACCAACGATTATACTGGATCACCGGGAAAGCAGGGGCTGGGAAATCAACGCTAATGAAGTTCATTTCTCGGCCTATTTTACCCGAAAATGGATGCCATTCGAGCAAAGGGGAGTCTCGTTGTACAAAATATCTTCTTCAGTGGGCTGGAGGGAAGCCGCTGATCCTGGCTTCATTCTACTTTTGGGCAGCTGGCTCGAAAATGCAGGCATCAAAGGAAGGCCTTTACCGCACTTTATTAAGTCAGATTTACCAGAGTTGCCCCGAAGCGATACCCCATGCCTCACCGAAAAGATGGGAAGCACTCTGCCTCTACAGCGAGGATCCGAAGCCATTCAGCGAAATTGAACTCCAAGAAATCTTAGGTAGCGTGATTGCATTCGTCAGTTCGACCAACAGTTTGTGTTTATTTATCGACGGACTTGACGAATTTGATGGCTCTCATGAAGACCTGATAGAGTTCTTTAAGGATATAATGAAGACGCTACCAGTAAAGGTCTGCGTAGCAAGTCGTCCTTGGAGGGTATTCGAAACTGCCATGGAAGGTAAACCAAGCCTCATGATTGAAGACCTAACATTCAACGACATTAAAAATTACGTCGCATCCAGATTTGAATATGATTCCGAATTCAGGTCGCTTCAGAAGCGTGAGACAGAGTTTGCCCAAAGTCTCATCGAGGACGTCGTCCGAAAGGCTTCAGGGGTATTCCTTTGGGTTAGCATTGTTGTCACTTCGCTTCTGGAAGGAATCAAATACGGAGATCGAATTTCCGACTTACAACGACGACTTTCTCAGCTGCCTCCAGACTTGGAATCCTTGTACGATAGGATACTCCAAAACTTGGATCCTTTCTATCTCGAGCACGCGGCCCAGTATTTTCTCTTGATGACTGCCTGCGACAAACCACCCGAAGCATTGCTGTTGTCCTTTGCCGACGAAGAGGAGAGCGACTTTGCTATTAAGCTCCCAAACTCTCGAATACTCCACGAGGAAATGCAATTTAGGATTGAAACAATAGGAAAACGACTGAACTCCCGTTGTAAAGGGTTCATTGACGTTCCGCAGTTACGTCAACAACTACGGAGTGCTGATATTCCGATTCATGCTGTTACAGTTCAATATCACCATAGGACCGTCAAAGATTACATTGAGAAACCTCATATCCAAGAGAAACTTATGAAAATGTTAAAAAGGCCATTTGACCCATATCATAAGTTGTGTTCCGGATCCTTATGTATGCATAAAGCTGTTGGGCTTGTTGCAGGAATTGAATTAGAACCTACAACCCCTCTCCTCCTATGCATACAGTTCGCATCCAAGGTCAGTAAATATAATACGCAAAGCATGATTACGATACTTGATGAGCTAGAGAATACTACCGACCCTGAATGCATAAAACGATACCCGACACGATCCGTGTTGCCACTCTTCCTGCCGTTTGAGGAGTTTGGCGGAAGTTTTGTTTCCCTTGCGATAAAACTCAGCGTAGTAGAATATGTGAAAAGGAGGGTACAGCGATATTGCCTACAGCAACAAAATATTACTACTGGAAGGTATTACCAGCTCAATATGGATGAACAGTATTTATGGAAATCCCTTCGAAGGCTTCAGTTGAAAGATCAAAGCAAATTGATCACCGGCTCCTCGGATATATGGCCACTACTACGGGATGCGACTCCCTCCTTTTCTACAAATCCAACAATGGTGGCCACCCTTTTGGAAAACGGTGCTGACCCTAATGCCATATTCGAGCGTGGGGTGGCCAGTATATGGGTGGTTACCCTAGCATTTGTATTGAATGCTACATCCCGTAATTTCGATGATCTAGATATGTGGATGGATATCCTCCGGTTGATGATGGCGAAGGGAGCCAGCATAAAGAAAAAGTTCATCACCATGGCCATAGGCCAAGCTGAGATGTCCAATAACTGGATAGTGATCGACGAAAAAGTTGCCGCAAAAAGTATTCAAAACACATTGCGATACATGAGGAGTCACATAGGCCAGCTCGAAAAAGGCTTCAGATTTGACAACGTGTTTCTTACTCTAGAAGACCAAATGTTATAGCCGGGTATCCAGAGCCGAGGCCACACTTCCCGATTGGGTGGTGAGTAGGTCGGATTTCGTCCATTTATGCCATATTGATTTCAATTCAATACGGTGGTGCGGACAAATAACTTTCCTAATTCAGATGATATACTTCGCTACAATACCCCCTAAGAGTTTGGGCATCTTTGAAGGTTCCAGCAAATATATTATAGTAACGCCTTCGCAAACTCAAGGCATTATTACACAGTGATAAAATTATCCGAGTATCAACGCAACTCATCTAAGCCTTCCTTTTCAAAAGCAAAGTTCGCTAAATCCGCCATATGTACCTTCAAGTTGCTCTCGAAGAGAGCGAGTTTAATCTGGAAGTCCTTCGTAGTACCACCCAGGAATTTGTCTAGTGAACATGGGGATTTGTAGTAGTCGAAATATTTCTGGACAATCTTCGCAAAGTGCAAGCGGAAGGCCCGCTCGTGTGCGGCTCTTAGGTGCTTGCTATCAGTGTCGTTAAGGGACAGGCCGTTGTCGAACACGTCAAGGTCACTGGTTTCATGCTCGATATAAACGCATGGTCCACGGACAAGGCTTTGCACCATTTTCTTGAAGTAACTGTCTAATGGGACAAGGACGTCCCCAAAGCCGAACTGACATCCTGTGATATCGATGACCCATCCCTCGCTGCCTAACCAGACGAGGAGGATGCTGTGCGTCGCCGTGGCACATGATATATCTGGTAGCTCCTCTTCAGAGTCGCACTGCCACACAATTTTCCATGGAACGATTGGTCGTACGTTTACTTCAATAGCTTTGAACATTGATGCAAGTCCTGTATGGTTGTAAGCATTATTATCGTTAACCCCTTATAGGGGCATAGGGCTTTATAAACTTACCTTCAAGAAGATAGCGAGCCAAGGGGCCAAGAAGACATTGAGCAGTCGTGCATTGGCTGACTGCTAGAACTGCTTCTTTATGTTCGGGGATAATGATGAGATTGCTCGGAAAGGGAGCATACCAGGGATGGAATGGGATTTTCTTCGGGTTCAGGTGTACGTGAAGAACGCCCTCCTTATGCTCAACTCTCGTTAGTGGAAGGTCGAATACGTATTCGCGGTAAGCTAAGAAAGCGGCCTTCAATAGAGTAGCTATCCTAAGTAACATGAGTCGCTTCTTCAATATCTGGCACTGCGTCTTATGCGTCGGCCATTGTCGTCGTTGGCATTTGGGATCGCAGTAAGCAACCGCTGGAGCATCGCCGGCTTGATACTCTGGTGCGTTCACACAGCCGGAGCATCTTGACTTTGCCAGCTTACCACAGTTTGAGCATGGCATAGGGGTATATTCCATGGTTCATATTGAAAAAAAAAAAAAAAAAAGTCGTTGAAGAATGCTGTGAAGGGTTGCTGTCTCTGGGTGGGAAGTGCGATAACCTCGAAAAGAAAAACTGAAATTAGAAATCACATGTAACTTGGTCTACAATGCGGCTAATCGCTGTGTCAACACCCAAGGCAACTGTATCATATCTTAGTGTGATGTTAAATAACATCGTGGTTACCTTCTATGTGCTGGTTGCGACTTCATTATGAATACGGGGCACATCATGTTTTTTCCTCTGTGCGCCAGCTCAGTCCTCCATCACCAGAATCAGGTACTCACGCTGTCGATACATTATAGACCTACCTACGTATAAAATGAGTCACTTTAGGGTGAGAAATGAATAGTTTATTTCTCCTTAATAACTATGCCCGTGTGACAGTCTTGAAGTGCTCGTGTTTTACATGCAATGGCCAGTTTAGCCTTGGCGATTAAACGTAGATTTCAGCGGACAATGTAGGCACCTAGAATGCTCAAAACCCAAAGAAGCATTTATTTCGGGAGGATCATTTAGAACATTCGTATTTGTTCTTCTGAGGCCTTGTGGAGAAGGGACTATATGCGGCATGTCACGGTACTGTCCTTATAGGTCGAGATAGCAACGTCAACACCTCGAGTTGACAATGTCCTACGTTTTGGTAATGTAAGGGTTTGATAGCTGTCTCCCGAACCATTACACGGCAGCAGGAGTACGCCAAAGTAGAATAAATCAAGAGAAGCTTGCAATCTACATAGCTACTAAGCTTTATATGGACCATCTCAAAGGCCAAAATTATATTCTTCACCCCTCACATAACTATTAGCTACGATGTAATATGCCTCTACTTGATTTTGTGGTTTCTCAACCCCTATTTCTTTGAGTCTTATAGGAGTCCCCTAAAATCACCCGCAGGCTACAGACGTTGATTTTCATATTCGTCAAAGGACGATAACCAACTGTTAACAATCGCTGAAAGGACAGAGTTAGGATAATCCTAGAACTGCCGTTAACTTCCCTTCAAAGGTTTGTCTATGCTGGATAACTAACAGCCTTCAAGATTTACAGTCCTTGCCAAGACCTATTATAGCGAAACCGACAGGGGCCCGAGGGTTCGCCACCAAGTCAAGGCTTCATACTCGACATGCTCTCGAATACTTCCTCAGTTTCCTCTACAAGATCCAACTCTTTAATGTTAGTGGATAATATCCTCATATTGTATCACAAGTCAATATTTATACGCGTATTTAGAAACGAGCTTGTCGGAGAACCAATGATAGGAACTTCCGCATTTTGCTGGCTTGCTGCGGGGAATTGAATCTAGCCACCAAGCCAAGACGCTGTGAATCCTCTCTTCTTCTGGCAGCTCCGACGTAAACACCTTCTTAACTGAACTCGTGATAGGAATACGAGGTTGATATAAGTAGGAGAACATTAAGGTAACTCTATCATATGCGTCGGAATCTCTTCAATCTGAGGGCATATTGCTTACTTACGAGCAAAACTAACTTGGCAAGTCCGTAGACAACTCTAGCTTAGCTGTTTAGGGCCGCCGGACCGTCGTCGGGAAAGCTGCATTGAAGATGTAAGGTATGGTGTAATTCGGAGTATATATAAACCTGGGGCAGCCCTCCAATGTTTTTGTTTTTTTTATATATCAACCAGTAACTACTAGACCGAAGACCACAAACGAAGCATTTCATCATTGACCCCCAATTGCCCCTCATGTCAACCATCAAAACCTCTGTAGTCCTCGAAGCGGGACCGAACACCGACATCTGGAAGAAGCCGCCTACGACCAACATCTGGACTGGTACAAGTTTCCCGCTCTCCTTATGCCATGTAGCCATTTTCTAACCTTCCATCTAGCTCCCATCTCGCACACATCATCAGGTCTTCTAAAGAACTTCAAATCGGCTCGCGTCACCTTCTGGGCAGACTGGACGGAACGGTACGACCAAGGAGGCCTTCTTCTCGTCCCCAAGAGGCGCTCGTCCGCCCACGTCTCGCCGCCCGAGAAGTGGATCAAGACGGGCGTCGAGTACTACCTCAACCGCCCGCAGCTCAGCACCGTGAGCACCGATCGCTTCGCCGACTGGAGCGTCGCCCCCCTAACGCTTACCGAAAACGAGCCCGAGCCCGCCAAGGTCGGCGGCGTCACCATTGAGATCGCGCGCGAGGGCGACGAGCACGGCAAGAGCTTCTGGGTGTACCGGCTCGTGCTAGACGCGAACGGCGGCGTCGCTGAGAGGATTCCCCTGCGGGAAATTTGCTGGGTGCTTGCGGATGAAGACGAAGCGGGTGGGGAGGAATGGCTTCTAGATGTCAGCCCGCTGGTGGCGCGCCCGGAGAAAAATGCAACAGGCTCCCTCAAGGTTGACTTCAAGACGTTTGAGGTTCAGTGGCAGTCTTGAGACGGAGATGATACTCGTACCGCACCAGAGTTCTATAAATCAATCCAGGGATGTCATTTATATTCTAACATTTAAGTCCAATTACCTATGCATTGTAAGTATATGGGCTTTAACAATTGAGGCCCCTTAGCGGGGCAATAGAGCGAATCAACGTCGTATTAGCCGGTAGAATGACATTAATATTACTATCAACACGAACAGTGTCTATTTTGTTTCTGGGCTATGCTATTAGTAGACTGAAAGGAGTTATGGCTATCGACACGCCAAATGTCTGGTATATTCTGGGTAGCAACCCATGAAAGCGAGCTGTCTGAGGTATTATTTCCTTAGGCTGCGGTAGGTATGTAACTCTGTCGGGTAGTCCGCACTTACCTATTATTTGAGCCAATTAGGCCATATATCTCGGCGTATTACAGGGGACTGCCCGCACATCCTTAGGAGATCGTTAGCTGCCGAGGGGTGCCACAGACATGTACCACACATGTAATGTAGGTGAATAATGTAATGATAGGCCCCCGGGAATTCTGGATAGATGTATGCGAAAGTAACCCCTCACACAGAGGCCATCTTAACTAAAGTTACCTAGGTACCATACCAAGTTGATCAACACTGGCTCTGCTGTCTGATCAACCTACCATTTTGATATCAGCAGCTAGTCACGTGAGACATTCATTGCCACTGGCTCTTCCACAGGGTATCCATCCTAAGGTATATATATACCTATATATATGTGGGCTCTTTCGTGAGAGTGCCTGTATCGTCATTGTGACGTCTGGCGGCCATAATCGCAGCACGCTGAGTAACCGCAGATTTACACCAACAATTACATGCCTCATGACGATGCAGCCAAGAAAGTACCCGGTACTGCTTCCTTCATCGACTCTGCCGCAGGAGGGAGAGTCCTCAAAATCTGGTCAACGGCGGCAGAGACCTGGTGCATGCACCGCATGTAGACGTCGTAAAATTAAAGCAAGTATCCCGTTCGATGCTGATACCATTTGCCATAATTGGTTTTGGTTGACCCAGTATAGTGCGATGGTATGCGGCCAAGATGCACCACCTGTGTAAAACGAGGGATGCCGTCCTGCATTTATATTGACAAGGCTAAAGTCGGCCCTGAGGCGATGGAATTGCTTGAGCTCCTGAAGTCGCTGCCTATAAATGAGGCGTTTGCTCTCTTAGGCGCCCTGAGAGAAGAAGAGAATCCGGCAATTGTCTTGTCGGGATTGAAAGACGATAGCCTTGATGACCACACGGTGCCACTTGGGCTGGATACTCGGGGACCTATCCCGCCTCGGAGCATGCTAGAATTAGAGTTGATGGCCAACAACTCAAAGGCATATCATGCCTTGCGCCGTATAAGTCCGGCTGCCTTGGCTAAGAGCGATCTTCTCCGCCAGATACGCCCGTCTATGAAAGATTATCACATGTGAGTTGGCCTCTCCCCCAAGTCGTGAGACTACCTGCCTAGGTACTTCGGGCGACCTAATATTGATATCCTCGAATATAGCAACTCACCACCCCCCACCGGCACTACTTTGGAAGGGAGACATTTTCCACTTCTCATAAAGCCTGGAGAAGAAGTCAGCTATTGCGATGAACGGCTTCGTAACCTACAAGTCGGATTCTGGACAGATATAGCCGTTTCTAATGATTTCACTGCGCGTGTTATCGATATATATATAACAACTGACCACCCCCTTTTAGGCCTCTTTAGTGCAGACCTCTTTATTACGGACCTTATCAATTGCAGAGATAAATTCTGCTCGCGTTTCCTTTTCCATAGTTTAATGTATCTTGGCTGTGTGAGTTGCAAATATGTCTAGATCTCAAGCTTAGCTGATCAATCAATACTAGCAAATGTACAGCGCCTTTGACAAGGATGCAATGCAGTTCGCTAATGACTTCTTTAAGGAAGCGGAGAAACTCTGGAAAGAAGAGCGAGACTCATGCACAGCTGTGGCAGGCGCTATACTACTTAGTCTGTCTCTTATCGGAAATAGTAGAGACCATGCAGCGCTCTCTTACGCAAAAAAAGCACTACAAATGAGTAGAAACTTGGGGCTCTTTGATGCAGCAGAGGCAACAGCTTCAAAAGCCAAGGAAATGTCAGAAGACGATATGATAAGTTGCTGTTATGCAGCGTGGGGGACGTTTAACTGGAACGTGTAAGCAGTATCCAACACCAGACTTGGTGCGCTCGACGCCAACGCGTATGTACTTGTTTGATAGGCTTGTATCATTTTTCTACCGACAGCCAGGCGCTGAAAGCCCCACCTTAGCCCCAGAATTACCCATCCCGGGAGAAACAATACTGGAAAGGGGAATTGAAGGCATCCTCGAAGGAAAGTCGGTAGATGAGGATCCCCAAAAGATGATATTCCCCGTACTTTGTCGATTTTGGCAGATCATCCGAGGCGCTGGGTGGATCTATACCCCAGCTGAGGGTAGTCCACCCAAAGTCTTCAGAATAGCTCTTGCAGAACATACATCCCGAGAACTTATCGCCTGGGCGGAATCTCTTCCATCCCCATTGCTTCGAGGTGAGGGCCGGTCCCATCACGTTACTGTGATCCAGTGAGTACCCTGAAAGGTGTCGGCGTGGACTTTGATAATTAACTAGATATAGCATATGGCTTCATTGCGCTATACTTGATGTATTCAGGCCGTTTACCGGAAAACCTGAGGGTGAGCGGCCGCGCCTGACGACATTTTTAGCCCGAGACGGCTCTCCTGATACAGCCTACGCCGCCTCGGTTGGGCAACTCAAGAATCTGATTGTTGAGTATCGCAGCAATTACGTCGCATCCACGTATTCGATTCTTTGGCATACTGGACTTCTTTACCTCGCGAACGCCATGTTGAAAGACACTAGAGACCCCGAATGGCGCGTCTACTTACTCTTGTGTTTATACGGTTACGAGAATCTCAGTCGTCCATATCTCATATCCGAGGTGATCGCTCAGGGCCTGTTATCAATGAGTCTCAAGGAAACCGACATGGCAGGAAGTGAGGCGCAAAAGATTATCAACGAAGTCAAGGAGGGAAGATTGGCGGGTACAGACCAAGGCCATGATGATGAGCCTCGTGCTACATTTATGGTCGATCTGGATCTGGCGTTGAAAATGCCTGAAGAGGCCAGCGCTGAGAATCTAGCAGCTGAGTTTGATAATCTGGCCTTGTTCCGGGAATTTCTCAATGAGGAAGAGACAGGGGTGTAGAATCGAGCTGCCGCGGTGAATATAATGGAATATAATACGGAGGAGATGGTATGAGGTCTGCGGAATGGTAAAGGTTTGCATAATATACGAGATATGCAGTAACTTGGAAACAGGAACTACGAGAGGGTGAACATTGGAAGAAAATAAAATACAATATAATAAAATATTAGGTACCTTAGTAGGTAGGTAGCTAGGTAGCTAGGTTTTAAGCTTGATTACATGTATGACTTATAACATGTACATAATGTGACATTACTTTCTATTTTATGCCCGATTTTTTAAATAACAGGTACCTAAAACGTGGAATAGTAAGAGGGGGGGGGGAAGTTGCGAACTTGGCGAGGTTACTTACATGTCGGTAGGTAGGTGCTGTGGTACGTTAGATAACTTCAGTTGATGCCCTGTGCACCCCCCGAAGTTGGAACTTACATACCTAAGGTAGGTACCTGTAGGTATTAATTCTTCAATTACACTGCACTGGACTCAAACATAAGTCAGACACCAACCACCTACGTAACTACACCGTTAGGCCAACAACTCCTATCTTCTAAGCCTTTACTAAAAGGACTATCAAGCTAGGCAGACCTCAAAATGGCAGTACTAGAGGACGTACCAGGTATCGAAGTTGTTGTGCAGGTTGCTGGTAGGGACGCGATCGAATATGAGGATCCCAACGCGTCCGAACGAGAGACCAGAGACGCGACTTGTCCCACTTCAACTAAGTATATTGAATGCATTGACGGAGCCGAATTCAGTATCCGGACAACAATTACCAACGGTTACCAGTGGGGGCACAGCAAGAGTGCCGTCGAGCTGAGGTTTCGAATTGACGGCAATGCTATCGATGGTTCAGTCTTGATGACAAAAGATATGATCAACGGCGTTGTGACAAAAATTAAAGAAGGCCAGAAGTCGTACTGCACTCAGATCAACAAATGGGTCCTCCAAAAATTCAAGTTCTCTGCTGTTGACGTCGGTAGGCTTCGCATACATGGTGATCTATGCAGGAATAATGAACTAACGTTAACTGATATTTAAGTTGATGATTCGAAAAAAGAACGCATAGAGGATGACATTAAGATAGCCAGGCATCTTGGGCTGATTGAGGTTCGGATTTTTCGGTGCATTCATCTTCATCTAGGAAGGCAACCACCAACTTTGCGGCGGCCTACACTTAAACAAGGTGATAAGCTAGAGCTTGCTGAAAAATCACTTAAGGGTAAAGCTATATCACATGGAACCTCGTAGGTGTTTTCGCGTAAACATCTTACGCATAGGACTTGGGCTGATTTCACACCTAACAGACTTTCATCGAGAAAATGTGTACCTGCTCCCAATACATGTAAGGTAAGGTATCCCGACGGATTAAATAAGCCGGTCGCAGTATTCCAATTCCACTATAGATCCAGAGGTATGACGGACAGGCATTAATTGTATCAAACGGGATTTGCATGGCTAACTTTCCAGATGCGCTGAAACGAGAGATGGTTATTCCTCGAACCCCATCACCAGGTCCTGGGTTGAAACGCGAAGTCACTCAAATGTCGCGTGCAGAACTAGAACAGTTAGCCAGAGAGAGACTCGACCAACTCAAGGTATGTAATTATATCGACCGACTATACTGTTTTCTAATGAGATTCAGAGTATTGAAAACATTAAAGAGGAACGTAAGCCAGCTATCAAAAGGGAATTTGGTGGCATAATCGACTTGAGCGAAGAGGTTAAGCAACCTATTAAATTCTCCCGACCGGTGCTCATGGTGCCAAATGAAGTCATTGACCTCACGGACGATTAAATTGACGACTCCGATTGATGCGGTACGTTCATTGGACTTGAGATATCAATAATAAATGTAATTGTCGAGTAGGTAGATGATTTCATGTAAGAGACTAGGTACCTAAGCAAATCGGGATTGAGGCACCGTTAAGAAATCAATCTACTTCTCAGATAATATGACGGAAGATGAGGCTAGCTGAGCTGAGCGTTGCCAGTCCCCTTGCAGGAATGGAACCCCCCAACATTTGTACATAGTGTTACCCGATCCCTAGGTAGGTAGCTCCCCACTTACAGCTAGCTAGCTACCTTGCAAGGGAGGCCCTCCCTGGGAGGGCCTGCAAATACATAACGTAACTTGATTTTTTTTTTCTCCCCCACGAAACTCAACAATTCTCCGTAGCATTTTGTCAACTTCACCACATACACTCTCTCTTATTCGAATTCAGCCATTGAACACCCCCTAACACAATGGCCGATACCACGAAGCCAGTAAAGAAGTCCTCGCCTGTAAAGAATGGCTATCTAATCCTCTACAACGCCGTATCGGCTGCCCTCTGGCTCACCGTGTTGGGCCGAGTCGTTACTGTCAACGTTACTAGTAACCCACAGGCGGTCTATCCTGCCGTCGGTGAGTTCTGCAAATGGACGCAGACCTTAGCTGGAATGGAAATTTTGCACTCACTATTAGGTACGTTCTATTCCTAAGCTACCTGGTTTCTTTTTGCCCATATGATCCTTTAGGGAACGAGAGCGTCGAATCGTCGGACAGATCAGGAAGCTGACAATATCAATTGCTAATAGGTGTCGTACGAGCCCCGTTCTTCACGACCTTCATGCAAGTCTTTAGCAGATACGCGATCGTGTGGGGGATAACCGGGCTATTCCCCGAGCTTGCTCTTGGAAATGGCAGCGGTGATGCCTACAGTAGCTTTGCCTATTCGTCCATGCTAGTAGCATGGGGCGTCACTGAGGTTATTAGATACTCCTATTTTGCGCTTTCGCTATCGTCGGGCGGACAGCCACCTTCAATACTACACTGGCTGCGTTACCACACCTTTTTCATTCTGTACCCTATCGGTATCTCGAGCGAAGCGTACCTAATCTGGCGCGCCGTTGAACCCGCAAAAGCTGCCGTTAGCCCACTATACTCGACCGTACTTTTCGGATATGTCGCACTGGTCTACCCTCCGTGTATGTTTAAGACCCAGTCAATCCATTGGAAAATGTGTGCTAATACAATACTTCTAGCTGCGTATTTCTTGTATACCCACATGATGTCTCAAAGACGGAAGATTTTTGGAGCTAAGGCACAGAAAAAGAGCGCAAAGTAGAGCTCCCATGTGTCCACTTATACCGTAATCAAGATATTGGGTTACAAATTCCCAGTGGAAGAGATAAATATATTCAAGTAGGGTATCCGTGGAAGGGATAAAGATAATATATACGTAGAAGCGTAGAGGGATAGACATAATTTACCAACACAAATAGTTTGAGGGCTGTTCAGTAATCATTTCCTATTGGATCGCGCGTCGTCCACTCGTTTCGTACCATTCATTTTTAGACCAGCGCACTATCAGGTTCTTTGCGTCTTCCGATAATTTGCGGTAGCCCGGGTTATCTTTGGGCTCGAACATTGCTGTATATGTTAGTACCATAATATTGGTAGTGAGGAGAGACAAAGACAAAGAAAAATAATTCTTACCCATATGTGCCCCTATCTCGTCCTTGGATTTATCATTTATCGCTTCCATCCACAGACCTGTTGTGCGCTTGTCTTTCTCGGGCAAATTGCAGAAAGTTCGATCATTACCCACCACAGTTCCCACCATGCTAACCTCCTTTGCTGACGCAGCTTTACCAAGTCGCGTGTATAGATTCGCGAAACCGACGCCCATTTGTCGATCTAACTTCACCATCTTGGCTAACCGCTCTCGCAGCTCCGTTCCCCTGGCTAGACACCCTACAAATTCGAGATGTGAACTAACCCACGTCCAACCCGTGGTGAGATGCTCCCGGTTCATGTAAGCCGCCGCACCTCCAGCTGCCAAAGCGCCAGCTGCTCCGGCCACCATCGCAATCTGTCCCCAACCCCATCCGCCGCCGCTCTGTTTCTTCTTCTCCTGTGGTGTTTCGGGAGCGGGTAAAGCACTCGTAGGCTTCTTACTAGAGCCTCCGGTATTCCCGGACGCTTGGTTGTAATTGTTCCAGAAGATGGTCGATAGTCCGTTGAGCTGGGCCAATGCACCATTTACACTGTTATAGTGACCCTCGGCGCCGTGGGCAACGACTCCGGGGGAAATTCCAAGGAAAGGGGTATCGAAGGCGAGAACCCCTTGGATGTAGGGGAACATGAGGCTTGTGGGGCCTACCGACTCGTCTACTAGAACGGTAAGGCTGTCGCGATGACTAGCCTTACTTTTGCTGGTATGGGGGACGGGTACCTCGGAAGCGATACCGATGGCAGTTTCGGCCGCAACGATACCGCCCATAGAATGGCCGATCAGAATTGTACGGACGGACGGCTCGACCGTAGGAGACGGCGTTCCGGCAGCGACTTCGAGGTCGATGACCCGGTTAAGGAGCCAGTCGCGGAAGCGGCCGACGCACTCGTGTAAGTCGCCACGAGTCTCATATTGAGGATATGTAATAGCTCGCACCGAGACCTTGGGTAATGCTGCACCTACAAGAGCAGCGAGGTGCAGGGCGAACTCGGATTTTTCGCCGAATGTGTTATCATCCCCCTATTATCGCGTTTATCCAGTTAGCATGCGAATATTGCCTATTTTAAGTACGTATCGGGACAGAGAAGAGTGACGAGAATATATAAAGTTTTACCTTAAAGCCGTGAATAAAACACAGAAGTAGTGTCTTCTTCATCTTGAGTCCCCATCGAAATGAAAAGGGAAACAAGAGAAGAAGTTCTACGTAGGTTAACGTTGGTTAGCGATAAAAGTTAAAGTGGAAGTTTTAGACTCGACAAGGTTTGTACGTAACGCATGAATAGCTGAAGTTTCCCTTGGGGCTGTAAGATCGACGCCGAGGGTCCCCTAGGCTCCAGTGGATCTGCACTATCTTTCGGGCGGTTCTTAGCTCCAAAATGACGTTTCTCCAGAGGTAAGTTCGTCCCACCTAATAGAGCTCGTTCATTTATCAATCGTTCCTCCAAGTCATGTATGTAGGTGCTTAATCCATGCATTACAGCGTTTAGGTGCATATGACCCGGACCTCTTAAAATCTCCTATCCCGCTTTAATCACATGCACATCACAGAATTCAAAAGTTAACAATTCACAACCCTCAAATTCGTTAGATTTGGTTCGTCCAATTCGATGCCTTCAAATAAGCTACCTAGGTATGGATAGGACCCATTGCCGAATGAAGAAATCCCCTACGGCCCAATATCCGATGTCCACGACATCCAGTCCTGACGATCTCCAAATGGAAATTCCTACTTTCATACCAACCTACTTAACGTGAAGCCCCACGCACGAGATATCGCATTCGAAACTTTCGATTGAATCACGCGAACTAATAAGTAGCCGTCAACCTCTGGACAAGATAGTCGCCGCTATTAACTCCCTCGTATTTCCTGTCCTGTTCCGTAGCATAAGTGTTGGGGATAGCCTCGATGTAGTCCTTGAAATTAGGGTTGCAGAAGTATCTGTAAAAGCTTTTGTTAGCCGTATAACTTCGACGCCTCACGAGACTCCACGTGTACGTACGCTATACTATATCTAGCAGGATAAACATCGTCTGGGCGGGAAGGGGGTTCTACAACACGGTGAATGGTGCTCTTGATGTTATCGTTGCTCCACCGAGCAAGCAAATCCCCAGCGTTTACCACGCAGGTGTCCTCAATCGGCGCCGCATCAACAAAGACGCCTGTCGGACTTTGTACCTGCAAACCACCCTGGGAATCCTGGAACAGCAAGGTGATGGAGCCGTAGTCGCTGTGAGCGCCGGTCCGGACTTGACCTGGATTGATCTTGAAGACATCCCTCTTAACTTCGGGATAGTGAAGGAGTCTTAACGTGTTATCTCCGACATCAGTATACTTGTCGAACCATGATTCTTCGATACCCAGGCCGACAGCGATGGCGCGCATAACTTCTATATGCAAGTTTTTACACTTCTCATGGAACCCAAGCATTGTCTCCTTGAAACCTACCAACTCTCCCTCTTCATTAGGCCAATGATTCGGACGACCAGGTTCGCCTTCGCGGCCGATTTCGAGGCTTTCTTTTAAATCGGGTACAGCATCCCGCAGCTTCTTGATCGCATCGATATCAGTCAGATCTGTATTCTTCTCCCGGCCTGGCGCCGAGTAACCGCGGTTAGCTTCGGGCGTGGTCCAGCAGTGAGACATCTTGGTCTCGATCGGTAGCCTGAAGTACTTGGCCGACGTCTCGAATACATGCTTCCGGTATTCCGATGTGACAGGTAGGCCCTTTAGGTATACGAAACCGGACGTTTGGAACCCGCGGAGAATGGCTTCGGCAGTCTGCTTCCTCTGTTCTGGATTGCCGTTCAGGAATTGGGAGAAGTCAATAAGCTAGGGTTTACGGTGCTCAGTCCTAGTCTCTCCAATCTCATCACAAATGCAAATCGGAGACCTACCGGGATGTACAGGCCATCGCTTTTTACAGCTGCTTCCTCCATTGTTCCTTTCAGTTGAGAGACGTACGTGAAAGCTTTTCGCCTTGCTGGCTATTTATATATGATAGCTAGAGCGGGTTGATCAAGATGGGCTTGTCGTGGAAAGGTAAGATATAGCACTAGGGAATAAAAGCCGTTCCCTTACAAATATACACGGGAATGTCTCACTGATTCAGGATACACGTTTATCTAAGTACCTTGGGCTTCGGCCACACCCGACGAAAAGCAAAACTTTCTTACTCCTCTGTGAGACTGTTCTCCAAAAAGGAACCTTTTATCTTCACAGAGCACAGCACCCAGCTCGTTATCGAAGAATTAACTGCGTCTAAACACGGAATCTAGACTGTAGGAAGATAAGAACCGTTCGATACTTATTCAAATCCAGTATGTCCATAGGCTACGTGACTAATATCATTGAAAGATATCAGGTAAGAACATCCTCTTTCCATATAGTCGTAGCTATATCTACAAACCCCGCCATTTAGATAAGGGATCGTCCTCCGGATCATGCATGAGATAAGAGCTCCAAGAGGGGTTGTGATGTATTTCTGGTCGACGCCTCCAAGTAATCGATATCACCTACCAGATGCGGGGGTATCATTGATGAGCCTTGCATTAACCAAGATTCGACGCTAGATCTATGAAGTACGATCTTCTCAATTATTTTTGCCTTATCCAAGGTTAGGTTCGAAATTTCGTCAAGAATATCGATTCTACAGGTCACATAATTGCTTCAATAAGCCATCTTCTAATTCAGATCCTTAGCAAGCAGCTTGGCAGTGGTCCAATAAACGCAAGTAGTTTGACAGGGGGCTTGGGCGTGAAGGCGCCTCCCAATCTCTTCCATCTCATCCATTATTTACCTTCATTTATAGGAGTAGGAGATCTGCTACATATCGTATTTTTGCGCAATAGCCCTTTCGAGTTGTATATAAATCTTGCACGATGAGCTCCTCGACGTATCGTGTGGTCGATATCCACACGCATATGTATCCTCCCGCATACGTGCAACTTCTAGAAACCCGAAGCAGCATACCCCTGATACGGAAGTTTGCCGGTGCGAAGGAACCCCGCCTCGTTATATTACCGGCGGAAGCGGAATCCCTGGACAAGATCACATCGGAGGATCCGGACAAGACGTCATCTCACCTTCCCGGCCGGCCGGTGACAACACACTATTCTTCGCTCAGCCAGAAAATACATTTTATGGACACTCACAAAATTGATATATCGGTCATCTCGCTCGCGAATCCATGGCTCGACTTCGTTGCCTCGGAAGAGGCCGGAGAAACGGCCAAGTCTATTAACCAAGAATTCTCCGATATGTGCGCCACAGTTCCTGGCAGACTATTCTTTTTCGCTACTCTACCGCTAACCGCACCACCCGAGACTCTGTTGGCCGCTGTGGGACATGTCCGCAGCCTTAAATACTGCAGGGGAGTTATCCTGGGAACGTCGGGGCTCGGGAAAGGTCTTGATGATCCAGCTTTGGTACCGGTCTTCCACGCACTAGCCGCTAACAGGTTGACCATATTCCTGCACCCGCACTACGGCCTACCAAGTGAGGTATGGGGTCCCCGCGCTACCGAGGAATACGGCCACGTGCTGCCGCTAGCCTTGGGATTCCCCATGGAAACTACGATTGCGGTGGCGCGGATGTACCTCGCGGGAGTGTTCGATCAGGTACCGGAGCTGCGCTTGATACTAGCGCACAGCGGCGGGACGCTGCCTTTTCTAGCGGGCCGCATCGAGAGTTGCATTGTGCATGACGGCCACCTCGTGCGGGAAGGTAAAGCGGGGCCCGGCCGACGGACGATATGGCAAGTTCTCCGAGAGCAGATCTACTTGGACGCAGTCGTGTACTCGGAGGTTGGGCTCAAAGCGGCGATTGATGCGAGCGGGGTCGACAGACTGATGTTCGGCACGGACCATCCGTTCTTCCCGCCGCTGAACAGCGACGAGCAGGGCGAGTGGGAGAGCGTGACTTGGAATGCGGAGGCTGTGAGGAAGGCGCTGGGGGATGCGACGGATCGCGGGAGGGCGGTAATGGGTGGTAATGCTGTTGAGGTGCTGCGGCTGTATGAAGATAGTTGAAGATTATTCCGGCTCTAACTAAGGTTTATTCACGAAGTGCGTATTGTATATGTCCTCGAATACGAAGCAACCTTTTTTCTTCGTGCAGCAGCATTTAAATTCGGCAGAGAGCTCTCGGACCACACAGACGAGGTAAAGTGTAACCAGGATACAGTTATGTTGTGAAAGTTTATGGAAGTTGTATATTACTTGTAAAGGCTTATATCCGCTCGTCTTCGATACGGATGTAAGGGATCGGGAAGATAGAAATCAAACTGTTACACCACCAAAAGGTAGAACGATGTCAACTCGAGGGGTTGGCGCTGCTATCTCCACCTATAAGGACAGTACCGTGACAAAGGATGACAATTAGTGTCTCGGATGTCGACAGCTAGCTTTCTTGGTAAGTAGTTACACCCCGGAGGTCCACGACATAGTGCGTCGGTTATTAACGCTTTATGCTTATTCCATAGTTTTTCAGTTTTCGGCGGAATTATGAATATTTGTAGAATTGCCGCCTACTAAAAGCTTTCTGGACATGGCCCGTTTATGAAGTAGCTTACTAAAATGAGGCTCATGATCTAACGTAAAGTCTTCCTGGAATACTGAGTACAAAATTTGTTACCTACCAAACTCCCTATTCTCTCTTTAACACTTTTTCTTGACATGAAATGGAGGTTTAATGTGTAAATAGGGGTTGCTTCGGATAAGTCCCACCCGCTCACCATTTACAAATGCATGTCTCGGTCCAAATCATCTGATTGGGCTGTTTGTTGGATTCATACCGACATGTCAGCTTAATATCCGATGCTCAAGGTGCGTCCAACATGCATAACGAACCCCGGATTACGCCCTAGGCACATATACCACACTTATGGTAATTCCTAGCACTGATACCACGCTGACGGTTCGCGCTGAACCTCAAACACTTATTTCACTTACGGCGAGGTAGCTTTCACTTTATAAGGCAGCAGCACCAGTAAAATCAATGTAATACGGTTAAAGCTATTATGAAATGTTCGGCTGTAGCTAAGTGGCTCAGGTAAATTAGGTACGCAGCACATATACTTCCACTGAAATCAAAGTGTAGAGCAAGCACTTTACTGGACAGATTGTGCTAAACAGAGTACTTGATGGGAACCTTCCATAGCAACTCTATAGTTGACTCGTCATATAGATGACAAAACATGTTATGGCTAACCAACGAGAACGATGCCAACGTCTGTCAGAATCTTACGATCACGCATAGTAGTGCCTAATCTGGTAGTTACCAGATCATCTTCATGTTCCGTGTTCTAACGACTGTCTTGTGGTCAGTGGGTAGGCTACTATATGCGAGCACCAATTGTATCCTCAGAACTTCCCTAGACATGAATAAATTGACCTGGAGGCATAACAAACCCCAAATGAGCACCCCTGAATAGGTACCTAGAGACTTGCGCATTTCGTAACCCCGTTGATACGCACGGTTCCCTATCTTTAGATCCTTTGTTGAAAAGCATCTTGTCGGGTACTTTACGCACTTTATGCGAGTGTAGCAACGATGATACCCAGTCCATCACCAGGGGGTGGGTACATCCCTTCAATGACCAGTCCAGCAGCAGTTAATAGACTTTTCCATTGGCTCGCCGTCCTTTCTTGAGCCGACAGGACCATGAATAATGTCATATCCCACAATGCTGGAAAGAGGGAACAGTTTTCTTCAGGTAGAATCATGTCGTTGATAATGAGATACGAGTAGCCCTTCGTCATGGCAGCTGAGACATTCTTCAGTATCTGAAGACAAGTATCATCATGCCAGTCATGTAAGATATACTTCATGAAATAGATACGGGAACCTAGTTCCGTCAATCAGTAATATAGTCTACAGGGTCTTCTTTAGGGTCTCTTCTCAGATAGAGTAAGTGGTAGATATTGTAACTTTACCTTGTACAGGTGCCTCTTCGAAGAAATTGATGGGATATTTCTCAACTGTGGCAGGTAGGTCGGCGACAGAACTATCGAGCACAGGTTTCTGGTCCTGTAGAACGAGTCTCCCCTCCACATCTGGAAACCTCTTGCAGAATTCTACAACATCGTGGCCACGGCCACCTGCGACGTCCACGAGTACAGGCAGATCTTTGTTATAGCCGCCAAGCAGCTTCTCCTGTACTGGAAACCAAGACACCCACGAGGGGCTGCTGCCTCGATCGGCTTCGAAGAAGGTGTTCGCGTTATCCCATACTTCCTTTGCTTCTGGCCTCGTGAACCATGTGAAGGTAGGTTCGTCAAATCCATGGGTCGCTTGAACGAGACCTTTTGCCGGATCGGTAGGGAGCTGATAGCCCGTCTTTTTGAACCATTTGGGTGCTTCAATCGCGGACGGCGCGAAGAAATCAAATCTGGAACCGATTAGTTGGCAGGTTGTGTTGTACTAGATATGGTTTTACATACAGGAACCTGACTGTGCCTTCGGTAGTGCGTTGACCTAGGTGGCTTGACCATTTCGTTGCTCCATATAAGCCGTTACCCTTCTCAGCAACGTAACCAAGCGCTGTAAGGATGCGCAGAAGTCGCCCTGTTCTACTATTAGCATATACGTAGTACAGGTAGCATGGCGCGTACTAATCAATACTTCATCAGCGCCGTTCGCCTTGGCGATTTCCTCTGCGGACACGATGTCCTTATTTTCAAGCATGCGGAATACGTTTAACTCGAGGCAAGTCCGGATACACATCCATAGTACGGGCTATAGCGAGGGCGATTAACCTGGGCAGATCTCAACTCTAGGATGAGCAAACTTACGGTAAATGCGACTTTGATAATTCCATCTCCTGGTTTCTCCAAGGTATCATGTAATTTCCTTGCTGCTTCTAGGGACTTTACCCGTACTGACTCAGAGAGGTCTCCCCCTGACTCTTCTGAGAGCGCCTTGGTGATGGTGGAAGCGATATCAAGCGCTTCCCGCCTGTCTGAGTCTGGAAGCATGATTTTTTTCTTTTGGAGAGAACTATCGTGGAAACTGTCTAGCTATAGATCTAAATGATTCAGTAAGATCTAAGGGTGTTAAAAACGCTTGCTGACAGAAGACGTAGACATAAAGGTGGTACAATCCCAAGCCACACGTTAGTACCTACCTTGGCTTATACGTTACGTTCCGTGCTTATTCCAGCAGGCTACAGCCCGAAAACATATTCATACTTGACCGTTATAAACATCAATTATATCCCCTCCATTCAGTTTTATCTACAATCCCGGTCCTATATGGAATACTGGTTACTCAAAGGGGGGAAGGCGATTCTCCATCTTATTAGCACTGTCAACATATATTTGACAACGGCATCTTAGGGGTTCTGCATTCTAATCACGGGAATAGATAGTGATTTAGGATACAGGACTTTGATTACCAATAAGAAGTTATTCCCACTTTTGCCGGCCTGTTAAAAAGAAGAACGAATTATCAAAGATTGTGAAAAGTTATGAATGTTTGGAAATACTTCAAAATTGCTGGGTAATGAATTTACTCGGACATAGTTCGGATTTCTCCCAAATCAATGACCATTCCTTTAACTGCTGTTCGAGCAATACGTCTAAATAGCGCCAATACTGGTAGAGCTTCGTAACATCTCCATATATCAAACTGTGTCAACTATGGCACAACCAGTAAAGAGGTGCAGTTTGATTCTATGGGATAATGATTCCGCAACGAGTCTAGATTCAAGAGGCATTCAACAATGTTTTAGGCCGCATTTATCGCAAGGAATAGGTCACTAACTATCAAAGCTTATCCTTTATAACCTTCACCTAATAAACTTTTGCAATAGCCACTTTCCCCTATGGTGCAATGCTAAACGCATGGACATATTTTGCTTCTTTGAAGCATTACAAATATGTTCGAATCCCGTTGGGGCACAATCAACGTCCGACTGTTGAACTTTTCCTTAAGCCCTACCGCCCGGGCTCGTACGAAGGTGGTTCCGGTTTGTTATAAGAAAGGGGACTCGACGTTTTTCTCCTTGTAAAAAGCCGGCTATCTAAGGCTCGGTAACTTTCTGGTTTTGGATAGAGTAATGCACGCGAAGGAGGTGGGAGAGTTAAGAAGTGGAGGATCTTTTATGTCATGCGAAACTCTAACTTTATCTCTTTCGAAGACCATTTAGATGCCGAAATGCGCCATAGTGCCCTTCGGGAGCAACGTCGTAGAATTATTCACCTAGGTGGCCTTATATGTTCAATAAGATGTAAAAGTTGTCATTATCATCTTTTTGTGGTAGGCAAAATCTCGTTTGCTACTTCGCGTGGCCCTTGTACCAGCTAACATCCGTCAGATGATTCGACAAGAGTATTAAATTAATAAAGGAATGGCCGAAATCAATCGCCAGGCTGCGCTAATTGGGCTGTCTTGGGGTCTTGGTACTTTAGTAATTATTTTCAGCGGCGCAAGACTATGGGCTAGAACAAGTAAGTCGACTACAAGACATTGACACGGAGCTAAGGACCTACAAAGGAGTAAAATAAATCAGGTTATATGATATATTACTATCAGGATGATCTTAGCTGACCTCCGTTTTCGCAGTGATAAAAGCCCAGGCTAGCTGGGACGACATCTTCATGACTCTTGCTGCTGTAAGCTTATCGT
The DNA here is from genome assembly GCA_002120325.1 of Daldinia sp. EC12. Lineage (NCBI taxonomy): Eukaryota > Fungi > Ascomycota > Sordariomycetes > Xylariales > Hypoxylaceae > Daldinia > Daldinia sp. EC12. Next base: position 227,127 of record KZ112946.1, read on the forward strand.
CTCCATTCAGCTACCATTGAAGGGTTATTTGACGGTTAATTAGACATTCGCAATACTCTGCTCTGTCTTCGTTACCATTGCGGCTCACTATGGTCTCGGGAAACGTATCGACACTATTACCGACCCTTACTACAGAGAAGAGGCGATAAAATATACCGTAATAGCGCCAACAGTGTCGATTGTGTCTTCGACGCTCAGCAAAATCTCCATTTTAATATTTCTTACTCGACTCATGGGCATAGCTGCCACACGACGGCACTTGATCTGCCTCTGGATGTTGGGGGCTATCTTGTTTATCTTGAACCTGCTTGCAATAATTATCATTCTTCGTTTCTGTAGTCCAATCGAGAAGCAGTGGAAACCCGAAACCGAAGGAAGATGCATGAGCCCGGCGGTCAAGTACGTAATAGGTACCTCCCATTCATCAGAGTGATCCTAGGTATTCACCAGGCCATAGCTTTTATACCGGTGTCATCCCGTCGGCATATACGGCTTTCATGGATATCGTACTGGCTATCTTCCCGTCACTCATAATAGCGAAACTCAACATTAATCGCAAGATGAAGATAGGACTAAGTTGCTTGATGGGAGGAAGTATATTGTAAGCCCAGTCCCCAACCCCGAGAGAGATATATCTCACTTAGCTGAAGCATTATGTAGTGCCGCCGGAGCAACTATCGTTAAAATATATTTCATGCATGCTGATAATCTTGGTGATCATCACGATATAACACGGTCCTGGGCTAACATTTCAATATTATACATGTACGTTACAATAACGCAGTCTTCGTTTCGGGTTTTGACTGACGCGAAAAAGTTGCGAGGTGCGGCCAAAGTTCCTACTCAATGTTGCCAAGTTCTATTTCATACCTTCCTAACCTGTGATTTAGATGAACGTCATCATAATTGTCGGTACCATACCTACCCTGTGGCCGGCAATAAGGCTATTCGTAAGAAGGAAAGGGGGAAACTCTGACAATCACAACTGCTATCAGATTCCGTCAGAAGCTTCTGAGCGGACAGGGGCGTTTCAATTACCGGATAAGAAAGGTAGTAAAGTAGCTGGCCCAGCGACCAGGGCCCTGCAAGACCTTGACAACATGCGTACCTTAAGGGACGTGTAATGATACAGGCGATACCTACGCCTCTTTAACCTATTAAAAAAAATTTTACATATGACATACGTCCCCTTGTTTTCCTTGCCATAATCGAGTGGCTAGGCTCAGGGGTCAGTAGCATTCGCACAACCAAGGCACAACCACATATTATGAGGGCATAGTTCAACTATAGCAAGTACAACTTCACATAATATATAAAATCATATAGCATAAATGAATATAATTATTGCAAAAATTTACATAGATAGAACTTGGACAGATTTTAGCATTTGATGATGATGCGTAGTTCCGTTGGCTTAATTACCACTATATCTAGTCGGTGATGGTTGTTCCCATTATTGCAAGCCCATTGGTTTTATTTATTCTTTTACAAAAAAACTTTCGTTAAAAAAATATGTTTATTTTCGTTTTTACGATGACATAAGTTCTTCCTCACGTTTTAAATCTGTTCAGATCCATGTGCAAAAAGTAGCCTATTTCAATTCTAAGTTGTCAGTAACCAACTCTTGGCATTCTTCGATACTATCCAACTTTCCGCCGACCGACCGGCGTCCGAAAGTTTTACGAATCCTGTGGGCATGAAAAAGGAAATATAAAGTTCTTACGCCAAGGCTAGTCCCAAATTATGGATGTCTTGCTCCATCGTTTCCAACTTTGGAAAGTTGTAATCGGGAACCATCGATGCCGCCTTTCCCCGACTTCCTTTAAGGTTCCACAATTCCTTGAGGTCCCGGCGCGGCGCGGAGAAAGATTCTCCACTCATCCAAGGGGTTGTCTAAGATTTGTCACCGATGAAATAAGAAAAAAAAAAAACTTCGACAAGGAAGAGGAAAGAATAGTAAGTACCATCGTTTCTAGAAACTAACATTTCTTCCATGGGGAAAATTATTAGATGTATGTTTTGTAACAGGCAGTTAACAAGTGAAAAGCACCTTTATATACTTCTGATAACGGTTAAAAAGAAAAGCCGAAAATCGGGTTTGGTCGCTCTAGTAGGATTTTGAACCTAGTCGTGTTGATACAGATCAACGCATGTCTAGGTAGGTACGATAACTATAGGAAGCGTGTAGACAAGGCGTATGGTTAAGATATCATACACATATTTGGCAACTGCTATGGATGTTGTTGAAGATCATTATACTAGCTACTAGGAGTTCATATGCAGCCTTGGTTCAAGTGAGAGTTTATTTTCATGCCACATATCAATGGAAAAGCATAGTATAAGGTTAGGTCAGGTAGGTAGGTAGCTTTGGAATATGCAAAAGAGTGTAATTGACCCGCTAGTCTTTCTAGTCTAAAGGTACAAGTTCTAAAATACAAAGTCGAAGAAGGGAAATATCTATAAAATGACCGGCATTTAGGCCCATCTAACCCCATCTTTTCCATGCTTCATCCGGAAGTGATAGAGCCATATCTACCATCTAGCATCTAAGGGTGCGAGTCCAGAGCGTTCTGGATCTGCTGGATGTCCTCGTTGGAAAGGTTCTGGAAGAGGATCTTGTCGGTGCCCATAGGGACCGGGTTACCAGCGTTGTACTGGCCAGTGACGACACCGGAGAGAGTCATGCAAGCAGGGGGAATACCCTCAACCAAGACGTCTGCAGTGGATTAAATGTTAGCACCAGTCTGTAGGTAAGGTAGATAGTAAAATGAAGAAAGGGGATACTCACTCCCAGGCTCTTGGGCAGAGAAGGTGACCGAAGCACCAGTGAGCTGGGCGTGGCAGTCGTTCCATGCCTGCTGGTTGGGGTCCTGGCGCCTCTCAATGCGGCTAGGGACGCGGGGCTTGACGAATTGTTGCTCCTCGTCAACACTGCGGTCCTTGATAGCAGCCACGACGGTTCCTCCCACGGCGGCGGCGGCACCGACTGCAGCGGAGATAGACTCGATTCCGGCAGCGGCAGCTGCGGGGATAGCGAGGAAAGCAGCAGATCCGACCTGGGCGGATGCAAGAGCTGCGATGGCAGAGACAGTGATCTTTCCGAAGGAATGCATTTTGTTTGGTAAATTGGTGGTTTTGGAAAAGTGGTTTTGAAGGAGTTGATTGTTTTGAAAGTTGGTAAATGAAAGTGTGTAAAAAGGACTGGATAGAACTCCTGAGTTCTTGTAGGTTGTTGTGTAGAATGGATGATGGTGATGATGATGATGAGAGATAGATGTCTTGTTGAGGGCGGGAAGATGGTCTCTTTATACATCGTGGAAGCCATATTGACTCCTATCCCACGCCTCAGTAAACGTCCATCATTCTCTAAGTCTAATGGGTACGGCTGTTGAGTAGGAAGGATTCTACTAAGCAAATACAGCTATGATTATCTCAGAGTAGTAGCACAGTAAATGCAGGAACATAGTTCTTGAAACCGTGTTAGTTGAACATGACGATACACTCAGACGTTCGATATTATGCCAGACGAATCCTTACGCCGCGAGATGCTCTATAGGGTAACTCAAACTTGGGATCGACAGATCAAATGTCCGTATTCTACGCGAAGATTAGTATAACATATCTATTTCAAATAGCTATATTCCTAACTCTTACCATTACCCGTTCATATTGTAGTTCTTTATTGTAGATCATAATCATCGTTCAACATCGTGCTACTTCGGACAATCCTTCTTTTAGCTAAATTAGGATAGTGACCATATCTTCAGCGCATTACTCTATTCAAACCCTTAAAGAAGAGTACAGGAAGTAAGATGAATATGCTAACTCAATCCTTCGTAAAGCAACTTGTTTCTTACTATGATATGTCATAAATCTACTTCAATACCTAGGGTAAATTTACGCCCGTATGAATTTATAATCTCGGTTACCTCAGCTTTAAGAAGGTAAAGCTTTAGTAAATAAGCGTGTATAAACTTCTGAGAATGAATATGGTAATTACGTGCGATCAGAGTAGTTCTGTGCCGTATCATAGCATTATGTGGACCTTGCTCTGAGAAGTGACTACTGATTGCTTATGAAAAGAGTGAGACTGCTTCTTAGTGAAAACCTGTATTACTCATGAAGTTCCACAAAATCTCTCAATTTACTATTGGATGGATTATAGGTAATGATTAAGCTTCAAGCTGAACTACCGGAATAGCATAGAGAGTCGAGGTGAAGGACGTAAGAACTAAGACATGACCCCCGGTGAAACGTCGGAACTCCAAGTTCAAAGGAAACGCATAAAAATGGAAACGATAAGGCGAAAGGTTACTGAATGCGGCTGAACAAAAAGGGGGAGGCACATTTTCTGAGCCGTCCCTTGCATACCTGTATTACACACATCTAAGTCTTGGCGATAGCTTCTTGATATTTGTCGCGAGGCTACAAGGAAAAGGTTGTTGGAGAGCAAATTAATATAAAAATAACATAAAGGGTAGGATTGGCGCATATCGAATCAGATAGCTATAAATACATTCGGAAAGCTACGAGGTAGCTTTGGCTTGGTATGACGATCGATCATGCGGCTGATCCATACTATTCGACATCTCCCCAGTCGTGTAACACACCCCACGCTTAAACGAACGAATAGTTTCAAACATCTGCCGTACTAAATTAACAAGCTAAATTAACAGGTTGGGGTCTAAGCCGCATAAAATGGTGATGATGGATGTTGGTTAGACGTTGTCATGTAACTAAAGCTTCCAAACAAACCTTGGGTACCTATCTTTAACTTACCGTTTTTGACTATAAATTTAACTTCCAACACTACCTAGGTTAAATCAACTAAGTCAACAACCTGACCTGACCTGAATTTTCGATACCCACCCCGTTCTCCAAGCTCATTATCATTCCTACCTATACACAATTTTTCTTGATTTTACTTTACCCCTGACTTTTGAATCTCTAAACCATGGAAACTCCACTACAGACCCCCAACCCGCCTGTGAACATGCTTGATGGCTATGTATCACAGGAGCAGGTCATGTTAACTATGTATTGCCACGACAGTTCTTTCAAGAGCGTCACAGTTTTAGACGGTGAAGGAAACCCCATATTCCGCGTCGAAGGTACAACATTTGGCACTTCCTGGAGCTGGCGACGCAGGGTCTGGGATAGCAAAAAGGATTGCAGAATCTACGACTTCCGCCACAACAGCCTCGATATCAAGAACGGCTGGGTTGTGGAAACTCCCGAAGGCCGTAAGCTATGCTCTCTCCAACATCAGAGTCAAGTTACTAGGAACCATTCCTCTGTCGATGCTACTGTACGCACCGAGGCTGGCGAGGATGTCTTGGTTCTCATGCGACCTAACGGCATGGCAGCCATTACGACAACGATCACCGTTGGAGACGCGACCATCGCAACGATCCACAAAGTCGAAGACAACCTACCAGGTTCTCGAGGGGGTCGAGAGAGAAGTGTCTGGGCTGTACGGATTGCTCCAGGGGTTGATATGAGCTTGGTAAGTGCGATAACCAACCCAACCTTTAATCTCTATTTTATGTGGAGTATCTCCGCTGATCGTGAATCCCAGATCATGGTTATGGCGTTGTGTCGTGCAGAAATGGGTCATGTCTGGAAGCAATAAGTGGTGGCGCCCATGTGGACAATCCTCCAAATGGCGGGTTAGGTTAGGGGTACCCAGGGAGGTACCCCATAGGTCGGAGCTAGAAGGATTCCATTAACTGTTTTAAGTGCCTCCATTTCTATAGTTATCGTTGTAGTCTACCAAAGAATGCTTCCCTGTGTCTTCCATAAAAAGCGAAAGTTTTGAAAATGATATATCATATTGTAATGCGTTGGTTAGATGCATGTTCATATTGGTCCCGAAACAGCTCGGGGTTAAACAGGAGCTCGCCTTTTATTCCAAATTGATACAGCTGTGCCATATGCCGACTCGAACGACATTTGAAAAGGCTACGTTATTACGTAGGTCACTTGCATCCACTATAAGCCGCAACTTATCGACTTGCCTAAATGAGATTCGATCGGCAGTTGTTGAAGCTTATACATGACTCGGCCCGTCTGACAAAACTCTTGTATTCTCAGCCGATTTACGCTTTTGGCTACAGCTCTGAGTAAGATCGACCTAAATTCACCGTTCCTTGTGAGATTTGTGTTACTGACGCTGGCCATGCTCATATTTAGAATCTCGCAAGATGTCTACCTACTTGGTCACAGATACGTATCTTCTAAATGAGAAGCCTCATGCTGGGATATATTTGATTCATATTCACCGGTCTCCTTTCTCTATCTACGTTATGTAACTCATAGCGCAAGCATACCATTTGATAGCAGCAGGCACCATGATTTATAGGAAATCATTAATTTACTGCGCCATTGCTCCAGGTTATTTACTCCTCTCCTTTCTTAGTTTCCATTTTGCTCTCCATACATCGCATCGGCGATACCGATTGTTAATTTTTCTTTTCTTCCTACTATTCTCTGCACTCTCATTTATCTATTCCAAGTATTTCCCCGTCCCTAACTTCATTATTCTTTGGACTCAGTCCCTTGTCTTGAACGTTGTGCACGCCACCTCGCTTATTGTCCTCGAAAACTACCCAGTACCGCCACAAGATCCGAAGGACTCATCATGGTCTTCTGCACTCCGCGAAACCTACCGTGTCTGGGGCAATCCGCGAATGCTTCCTCGGGCGAATGAATCCAAATCTGGAGAGGATGAGCAAGAGGAGCCCGTAGCTGTGTTCCTCATTCACCGCTTCGCGAAAATTCCCCTATACTATTTTCTGAACTGGCATGTGCTACCGAAGCTCTTCTCCGAGACGGTTGTTGAGCTTGTGGCCTACGATGTCGCCTTCCCAGAGCTTCTAACGCGACTCTCCGACGTAACCGCCCGCGAGGCAGTCGTACGCTCGTTTATAGCACTTTCCTGGATCTGGGAGAGCCTCGTATTCCTAGATGGTACTAATGCTGTCTTAGCGGTGTTGTTCGTCCTCACCGGCATAGATAAGCCGAGCGACTGGCCACCGCTGTTCGGTTACCCTACTAGCATGTGTGGATTGCGTAAGTTTTGGTCTCAGTTCTGGCACAAGCTAGCAGTGAGATCCTACTCAAATTACGGCCGAGCCTTTACCCGGATGTTGGCATTTATCATACCGGGAATCCCCCCTGCCGTATACGGAGCAGTTATTGCCTTTGTTGTATTCCTAATTTCCGGGCTCTCTCATGCGGTAGTAAGCTGGCGCCTTGGGACATCTGGATGGCTAGACCTGCAGTGGTTCCTACTGAACTTTGCCGGCTGTTTTGTCGAGACTCTTGTAGTCTCCATGATTCGACGCCTAGCGAAGAAGGTAGGCTGGACGCGAGAGTTGGCTTTATTAGAGAGAAGTTGGCTTGGGTGGTTCATCGGCTACACATGGGTTTTCGCATTTTTCTTCTGGACTGTTCCGCTGTGGAAGTTTCCAACATTATATCGAGAGTTGGTGAAGTTAGAAAGATGGGCATCTATTTTATCAAAAATGACCATCGTCGAAGGGTAGATGCAGTTAGAACTCGATTCTGTCAGGGGTTTATTATAGACTTTCCTAAATACATTGGCTGAAGCTGCTATAATCTCAGACGAAATCCCTAGAACAGAGGATACTTTCAGTACTTACCCTACTAGTGTATATTCAGTCGTGATCTGTTATATCTCCCCATTCGATAGGTCGGGCTTCCACACCCAACAGTGAATGTTTTTCCGTGGCTCGTAGTTAGACGTCATGATATGCATACCGGTATTCCATGGAACCAATCCTCGGCCTTCTTCCGCCGCTTCTTCCATCACAACCCTCTTGTAGTCGTTTAGATACTCTGTCAATATGTATACTATCTCAAAACTCATTCCTTAAGTCATAAGCCGAAGCGGCCCAGCGTCTCAGAATAGCCGTGCTTTAAAAGTAGCTGCCACGAGATAGAACCAAATAGTATGGAAACTAACGAGGAACTGCAGGCTAGTTCTGGGAGTCTGTGACTATACATAGACACTAAAAGTATCTTTTGTCTCAGATGTCTTATCTATAATCCTTACAGTAGTCTTACCCCTGAAAGGTGGCCACTACGAGCAGCCCAATGGAATAATTAGCGTATGACCTTCGACAACTTTATACATCGGATTCGCCCCATAAAGAAAAACAGAATCGCGTGACATTAAACTAATTACGATAAGCCGCAAAATAAAGTGATTTACAGTCTAAATCCGTCAGCTGAGTCTGGTGCGCCAATGCCTCCCATGAATGCATTTACCGTGTCAAAATAAAATTACAAGCACTGAGCACTGCCCATGGTAGAAGCTGCATGAAGCGCATGGAGGGCTTGATAATCGTGTATTCATTTGGTGTTTTCATTTACTTGAAAGGTTGAAGTATTATTCTCAATTCGCTGCTAATTGACCCGTACCACCTACCTAGGTAGGTATGTAAATGCCTTGTACACATAAAACTATCTTCTAGTATGTATTTGTAATCGAATGTATAGCTGCACCCTTAGATTCCACCCTGGGCAACATCTTTGTCAGACCAGTTGTTGACATGAATAGGGTGCTTATAAAAAGGGTGTTTATGACAGCGTGCAGGTAAGATGACTGAGGTAGGTACTTGAGGTAAAGTTTATGAGCCAATCCCAAACATGCAGCCTCACTGCTAGAAGTAAGCTGAATTTAGGGTCTTCAATAGTTAGTCGTTAGGTCTTATGGAAATTTCAAGATTAAGACGTGGAACCAAGGGGAAGTACAGTTATATGGTGTGGAAAAGTTACATTGAGCATGAGGCAAGCCCACCATATTACCATATTAAAGATAAAGGACAATCATCGCAAACCTCAATCCGACAATTTACCATTTACCCATACTGTATACAAGTTGTGATCCTATAAATAAGCCTTTCATTCTCGAGTACGTCCGACCTATAGGGGCACATACGTACGTAATTGCCTTTTTAAAAAGAAAACGAAAAGTCCATGTCAGTAGAAGCATCTGGTTTATATATATATATATATATAGTAACTCCTTTATATACGTGATCAGCTCAAAGCCAATGCAAACACAAAGTATGTAGATAAGAATCGAATCGAAATATCAGCACAGTATTGATTTGGCCTCCGATAACAAAGTATCTAAGTTGTGGATATTTGAGACCGGCTTGTGCTGCGCATGTAACCAAGTCATCCTCCACCTATGTAGATGGACGCTGTCGTTGTCCAACCTAGCACGAGACCTTGTAAGAGTTGAGGTTGTCAAGGCCGCTGGCAATGGGCAAGCAGGCAACCTCCGAAATTTGCTGGCTTGGGCCGCTACAGTTCGGGGTAGGATAGACCTCGACTGCATTTTTCCCGGAATTAGTAACTCTTTCCATACTTTCATATAGATATTGACTGTAGGCTTAGAAACTGTATGTGGAGACTTACGAGTGCAACCTTCGGCGTCATACATCTCAACATTGATGGACCGGACGCTTCCTACACAAGCAGCTGGGGGAGCAAGGGCCTTGCAGGTATTCTTGTCAGACTGAGAGACGATGTACATTCCGGCGGATGCTGAACCACTACAGTCACCCTCGCGGAAAGCGCTGAACTGGACGATGTTCGGGTTTTGGCGCTGGACCACAGCAGCATTGGCAGTCATAGCCAGGACAGCAGCGGCGATAAAAGAGTTGAACTGCATTTTGGACAATGTTGAGAAGCGACGAGATATTTTAGCTCTAAACTAAGGCAATTGATTGAAAGGTATCGAGGATATTCAGTGTGCGGAACGAAAGTAACAAATTCAGTTCTCATCACGGCCGTGCATCGTCTATTTATCATGGCGGTTCATAACTTTCTCAGGACATTCTATCTTACATCTTCTCCTATACAAGGTACCTAAGATGTCTTTCAAATTGTATTTCAGCCAATCGCAGAATTTTCGTATAGAATTGCAATTTTCGTATCCGCCCACCGGCTATGCATCCTATCAAGCCTCACCTCAACTATAGAGTAAACGTACAACATTCATTTAGCCTAAGCACTGCGGAAGGTATGTATTAGGCAATTATATAGGCAGGCACTTCCCTTGGACGTTTAGATCCTAGATTCATTACAGCTATAAGGATCTCATAGTCCATTATTGGCAATTTCAGCATGCAATTGCAACATCGTATTTAGAGTTATTCATCATTGCTTTCTTAACAGACAATTAGCTCACTGTAACTTATTTAGTAATAGTTTGATGCCAACTGTCTCTATGAAGTCATCCTCTACTTAATCCTCATTGATCTCATTTGGACTTCTCGGAGGCTATGCGCATTGCGGGTACTTCTGCAGGTTATAACGAGCAAGTTATTATTCAGTAATATAATAACAGTTCGAGCACGATTCTCGTTAATGGAAGCTTCCTAAAACAAGACGGCAGATGTTATTCCATTGCTAATCTTCTATAGAGCCGGACTTGACACGTTGCGCCGTCGACAATGTGGTTAGCATGGGGATTTGACTACCTATGTAGGACAGGCAGATCCTAGACCTAAGCAAGCCTCTGGTCTAGATACTATAGACAAGCCAGATACTCGACTTCAGAGATAAAACGATATCAGACTGTTTCTAATAGCCGGGGGGATGAGTTAGCTATAAGGCGTATCAGATATTAGGGATTCCTGTTTGCACTACAAGTATGAACGGACCCGGTAGAATAGTAGGTAGTGACTACTAGGTTATATCTCTAAAAGGGACACATACATGTCATCTAGCTTAAAAACAAGTCTTGCAGCCTGTCAATATCCCAGTTGAGACATCTGGTACAAAGAATACTTCCGATATGTATGAGGTTCCTACACCACGTCAGTTACCTAGAGCTCTGCTTCGTAACACGACCTATCACCGTTTTACGTTGTTTTCTGCGACTGCTACGGTAACGATGCAGTACAAAGTCCCCGAGAAGTCTTAATTAAATTTGGCTACCTAGGTTAGATACTTGCTAGATATCTATCAGTTAAGTATCTACTAGCGATATACGTTATAAGTGCTGGGTTAATTAGGTAGGTATTCAAGTCCGAAGGGCTACGGATGATTGCGGTAGAAACTGCGATGGATACTACTGGAAGAATCCCATTAGGCCCTATCTAACACTTTAGGACTTAGGACATATAAAATACGAGAAATAGACAATTCGTTGTGAGATGGCCCGTACGTTCATATTCATCATCGGTTGTCGGTATCCGGACCGGATAAGTGGGCCTCACGGCCTAGTCCACTTTTGCTTCGCATCCGTCAAGACCCAGTTTTACGACGGACTCATTTGACGGTGATCGCACTGTGGGGCCAGTCTTCAGTGGATTTAGACCCGGACAAACTTGACGGGAGTCAAATGATATAACCTGGCGCAGAGGAGTAACAGATATTAGAAGATACCACTAACCCCTCATAGCCTCATAGCCGCCGGTTGACCACAATTTCTTTATGGCCACATGTATGTAAAATTAGAAATATTAATCGAAGCAGGCAATCGGCAGTGTATTCGTGAACACTACACGAAACGCACTCACATATTTCCAATAACACCAAGTGCAACATATCTCAGCTGCAGGGCTATAAGAAGCTGGAATAGTATAGATAGATAGTCCCCTTTTCGCCCCCCCCCTTCAAACGTAAACGATTCATCATAATCACACCTCTAGACCAACCATAACGACAACAGATCTCCAAAGCACGGCATTGCCTACAGCTAATGCATCACTAACATCACTAATAATATAATTATTTGGAATAAATAGTAGCTATCAAATGCACATATCAATTTATGTACGTTGTCTACACCACTATCTTAGCGTACCTTGGCTGGCTTAGTACCTACCTTGGATACTGAAATGCTGAGGACTTTGGCCTTGTGACAGGAGAATTCGAGCTCAGGTCGGTAATTTAGGTCCCTTCACAGGTATTGAATTCTCTTAATCACCTTTCTAGGTAGTCATATAAAACTATCCCATACCTTCCAACCCAAAGCCATCTTTTATCAAGAATTTTAAACACAAGTCCTCCAAACGTCCTCATTATCATCTATATCGCGGGTTGCAGATAATATCTTCGACCATGAATCCCATCCTCCCGCTTACTAGACTTCAGGAACCCTTCCAATTTCGACTTGAAGATGTATCAACTCAGTCTCTCCCTGACAGACTAGACTGGCTTCACCAAGCTGTACCCAAAGACCCTTCTCAGCCTCTACGAGAGGAGTTTAGTCAAGCTTTTCCAGATGATGTCCCTGATGTTCTCCGTATATTCCTCGTTGATAATCATTATCAAGCGTTACTCCAGAACACTTCGCAATCTCTTGTCGACAACCTTCGTCGAGACCAAGCCGATGATCCTCGCCAAGCAGTTCTCCAAAGTTTACCCCAGAGCATACGAAACAAATGACAACAAATGCTTCCAAAATTCAAGAATGGTTCTTCAGTACTGGAGACAGATACTAATGAAATGTGGACGACGTTGCAAGAAGTTTGTGACATAGTAAAAGCGCTATGTGAAAAAGACGGCTATTTCTCCTTCATACATTCCGCACTTGAAGAGTTTTCAATCGAGCATTACGTACCAAGCCATTCCCGCGGGTCTCTTCAGTCTCCTTTATCGACCGCTCGCAATGGATCTGAAAGGGATCTTAGCAGACTAGGCGAAGCCACTAGGCTTCCCGTGAATATCTTCCAGGGTGCCTCGCCCCAGAAAGGGGATCCAACAGAAACTTTGGGCTTCGGCAGTGTCCTCCTTGAGATCATTGACTCGGCAATTTTCGAAATTCTCAATGTCTTCAACATCAACATGGCTCCCGAGCAAGTACCGACTAAAGCTTGTCCAATTACACATCTTGAACTCTTGCGCGACCTTTATGAAACATCCAGGAGCTTACGGCCAACAAAGCGAGTAAGCGCGCAGTCTGACAAATTTAAGTTGCTGAAGAGCAGTTATCGATATTCACGCGCCCTTGATCCATCCACTAGTGATATAAGAGTCCTCGAGATCCATAGTGGTATGGGAGAATATCCGATCGAATGTCACTTTACGGTATGCAACCTCCACAGCGGTATTCCAGAGGCCTTATCATACGTCTGGGGCGAAAGTGAACCTACACAATCCATTCTAGTTGATCAAGAACCCTTTCCTATCACGAGGAACCTTTATCGGATTCTTCAGGCTCTACGACGGCCAAATGCCACTCGGGCTATCTGGGTAGATGCAATTTGTATCAATCAGTCGGACGACCGGGAGAAAACGCATCAGGTTCGCCTTATGAGAGATATTTACTCGAAAGCAGAATCCACAATCATCTGGTTGAGCGAAAACAAAACGTCCCAAAAATCAGCAGAGGATGGGGAGCAGCACATACCCTTCAAGATGGGTAAAGAGCTCAACATAGATGAAAATAATCTTGCCACAATCCTTGAGGAATGTTTGAAGCACTCTATGAATAGTTTATGGACTGAGAAACAGTGGGCTATCTATATAATGCTCTTTCGTTGTGTGCGTCAAATACACTCAAATCCATGGTGGGAAAGGATATGGACAATTCAGGAAGGCGCCCTTCCAGTACGAGCACCAACAATATTCTTCAGGGGTCACTCCTTTTCGTTTGATGACCTTATAGCGGCGGAGGATCTTATAATTAAGATCGGAAGCTCGGCAAAGCTCCTCCAAACCCAGATTATCAATCTGTATAATGCTTTAGGACCTGGTAAGTCAAATATCCTAGTATGACTCTATTTCTTTTCTATTGGTAGCACTCCCTCCAGGACTGCTTCGAATATCTACCTAGTTGTTCTATACACACGGCCAACAGTCTTTCCTCTACTAATACTTACTCAAAGGAGTACAACATGCCTTATTCGACATAGCCGCGTCTTCAATGGGCACCGTATGCCAAACGCCGTTGTTGCTCATGTACCGTCGCGGCATAAAGCAGGACAAGAACTCCAAAATCTTTCTAACATTCACGTGCGTCTTGTTTTTAACGGACTTCTACAAGGCTACCGACCCCAGAGATAAAATTTTCGCACTAGAATCTCTCCTCTCCAGGAGCATTGGCCGGCTTATACACGTCGACTACAATGAAGACTGCAACGAGGTATTCAAGCGTGCGACCGCCAGATCTTTCAACAGTGTAGCACAACTATATCTAGTGGGAAGCTTCAAGTTCCTCTGCGAAGCTTCACTACTTAAGGACCAAGAGCCTACTGGACCGTCGTGGGTACTCGACTCCGCTTACTCCAATGCAAGTTACTATAACTGCAACTCGGCGAGGAAGGCGACAGATAAAGTGACATTGGACGGATACCTTGCTCAAAATAAATTCCCACGTACCGAACTTGAGACTACAAACACAACATGTTTCGCCACCCCGGCAACTCTATTTTGCACAGGATACTGCATAGACCAAATATGCGGGGTGGGTGAGATACCGAATGTGAACAAAGACAACCCGGTGAAGCATATGGTAAGCTTCATACTCAGTGTCTATCTCACACGCCAGTCAATACTCGGTTTGGCCGTTCCATCAGACTACATAGACCGATTAACGAGAGGCGATTCCGAAGTAGCACTCGAGTTTCGGTCTTGGTTGGATCTCTTCACCTTACAAGAGGAAGAACGTAGGGTCAAAGGAGATATCAAAAAGCTTTATAAACAACGAAATCTCGAGCTCGCTGGAAAGGATTTTTTTCATCACCAGACAGGGGCTAGTCGGAATCCCCACGGCTCCCGTCCATACAGGCGACTCTCTTTGCTGGATACATAGTGCACCAGTCTACCTTATCCTCAGAGACGCGGGCAAGCATAGTCCGGATGGTACAAAAAAGCATCGGATTGTTGCTCGTGCAGGGATTTCCGAGATGCAATCAGAAGTGACGAAAAGAATCAAGACGTTACCTATTCGTCATTTCCAGATTGTTTAACAGATTCCTCATGTTAAAGGGCGGGAGGTTCGAATTTCTAAAGGTATAGAAACAGGTTTACTTGATGGCATAGTACTTCTTCGGGTTCTATTAGATTACTGATCTTGGACGGCAATGGATTTTATCAAAATAATATCATTATAAGCTCCAATTAAAGTTTCAAACACCAGGATCATTTAACCACTACAGGCCATCCAGAGCTAAAGTCAAGCTTATTCCAGCCAAATCGGAACTCGTTCGCAGGAGTTTTACTTTGAACGTCATATGGCACTAGAAAGCGAGGGTTAATTAGCTTACGGCACTTATTATGATGAAAAGGTAAAAGTTGGGAAGCACTTACCGTAGTGGTAGTATATGATAGGTCCTCCGGCCTCATCGTCGACAAGCACCCCCTGACCGCCGGGAGCCCATATGTTATTGTGGGTTCCCAGTATCTCCTTACCGCCACTGTTGTTGGCGCAGTCGACCCCTTTATCGTCAACGAAATCACCACCTGGTCGCTTAGAGCGGCACACCATGACTTTGTATACGTCGCCCCTATCGACCCAATGGCCATCCGGCTGTTTGCAGCATCGACCGGACGACGTGAACAGGTAGTACCAATCCTGCCACTTGAAGATGTAGGCAGCCTCTGTCGGTCCGTTCGGGAAAGCAGAGGTCTTGTTATTAGCAAGATGGTTGATATTCTTGTTGGCGCCTTCCGCGATCTTGATCGGCGGATCCGCTAGTGGGAGTTGAAAGATGCCCTGCTGGTACGAGCCAAAGGAGAGGAGATTCCGACGCTTTCCTCCTTCTTCAATGGTTAGGAGGGCGGCATCAAGGATGTTATACCTCTTCGCCCAGTCAATCTCCAGGCGGCCGTGCCACTTCCAGTCGCCGATTTCGAGCGTTTTAGACGAAGCGACGAGGAGGCTAGAGTTGTGCGCCCACGTGTGGATGGCGGGGTCCGTCACGCCAACCGTAGAGTAGTCGAATTCGTGGTTGTTGATGTAGACGTAATAGGTGTCGCCTATGCGATGTATCGAAGGGGCGCCTCCATACTCGCGGAACTTCGCAGTACCTTCGTGCGTCCAGGGGCCGTACAGTGAATTAGCGGTCCAGACGCTACCGTTCTTCCCTGTAGTGTACAGGAATAGCTTATTATCTGATTGGCGTCTAATCAAGGCAGGATCAAGCGTCTGCGCGATAGGGTTGTTGGGGATGGTCCCTTTCATGGCTACGGGAGCTGGCCAGCCATTTTGAGCTGAAGCATGCTGAGGCAGAAGACCTAAAGCAAGGCCTGTCGTGAGGGTAGCAAGTCTCTTGGCGATCAACATGGTAGAAACCAAACACAATAATATTCGTTGCGTTTTGATTTATTGACAATAGCACAACAGGTAGAGTGTCAGACACATTTAAGAATCGAAGAATGGTGCCCTTTAATATACGACGGCGATGTAAACCTCTTACGTATTGAAACCCCACGCTACGAATTAATCATGTATAACCTTCGATGTCGTCGTATTTTATCGCCATAGAATGCGGCGGGGGCTGACGCACTGCCACCTCGATAGATTACTCTCCAGGGTGATAGTGGGTATAAATATTTTAGTTTTGGCTTGGTGAATTTCGATATTTAGTAGATATTCAGGTCTTTAGCATAGAGTACCTAGAGGTAGCTAGGAACAGCCTCACCGCAAGATATAGTCTCATCTTCAGAGTAAGCCTTAGAAGACTCTGAAGTAAACCCATTTGCGTTAACATATGGACTATCATCTTCCAATTTTAGGTAAAGATCAGAGAATCCGGTTCTCTGGATTGCTTTCTGTACCATACGATTCATACCCCTGCATTTGATATACTAAATATACTGAAAAACGGGTAGCTGTGGGGTAATTACGCAGTCGTCGCACGGCACAGATGACGATCTCTAAATGCCGTCGATTTTAATCCTAATTCCATTCTAAGCATCCGGGCAATAATTCGGTCGTCGGTATATTCATGCTTTGATTGGATAGTTATATGCACCTAAATTACCATCGTATTCTAGGTACTCAACGAGTATTTGCCTGTGTTTTCAGAAATCACAACATGAAGATATTCAACAATATAGACCTAAACATCACCGTCCTCACCGTATCTCCACTGAATCCACTAAGCCGTCAACCACATTCAGCCAGCGATGGGACTAACCGTTCGAACAGCTAAGTTAGGGTAATCGATCGCTTGTCTCCCAACTGTGGGCAACGGATCAATGGCTTTCAGCGCATTCCATGTTTTCATAATCATCTCCAAGTATTTCTCAAACCCGCTATCTGGGCCGACGGCGCCGTCTCCAGCGAACTCAGAAGCCAGGTAGATCAATTCATCTACCGTAACATCTCGATGGTCTACCACCGAAATACGGAGGATGTATGCTAAGATATTCTTGTGGGTTGAAATTACTCCTTTGGTGGAGAAGTTGTATTTATACGTGTACATGTCTACACGAATAATTGCATTGCTACGTAGAACGAGGTAGTTAATAACTGTCTACCTCCCTGTGTAGATGAGAATATTAGGAGTTTAACTTACTGTTTCACGCAAACGAAGAACTTCTTATCGTAGCTCTCGCCGGCCGATGTGTCCCCAAGGATAGTAGAAAGACCAGTTTTCACGACGTTTTTGAATCCTTCTAGGACACCCTTGGAGCCTGTGTCACCGGCACCGAAGAAAGCATCGACAGCTTTATCAACCCCGTCGCCCGGCTAGTTTTGATTGTTATTATTTAGATCATTCACTCCTAGGTCATTAGGAATGTGGGGAGTAAGAAGGTTAATACGTACTGCGCTCTCCGTGTCTACTTGGACATGACGTTCGAAGCGGAGGGCTCTCTTCCCTGGCACACTCGTCTTCATCGCAGATTCGTGATCTAGGAACATCTTATTGAGCTCCCCTTCGAAGGTGTCCAAACGGGCATCTGCAAGCTTCATCATGAGCTCGAGCTGTTCTTTCGCTTTCATTTCATCTTCTTTGCAGTGATCAAGCGCATTTGCGATAGCACTAGCGGCTTGTCCCATCTTGAAGAATTTTTATAAGTGATAATTAATAGTTGAAGTAAGCCTTGTTTATTGAAGTTGAAAAGTTGTATGCCTACCTACTCAAGATGGATCAGTAGCTTTATATCAACATTTCATTGCTTCGGCTTGGATCCAAATTACAATCGCATTACAACGCCTAGCAATTTCGACATCTCCTATTGAGACATTGAGACATTCCCTGATAAGTGTTCGGCCAGAACATCACTTTGCACATCAAGTAACTACCTAAGAGGAAAACCAAATTACTTTTTCCAAGGCGTAAATTGTCGCGAAAATAGTGTGGCGTTGCCTAGGTTAGCTCAGCTTCTCCTATTTGGACAGAGCGACGAGGCACGCTCTAGTCAGCTGTGCAAGATTGGCATCGACCTATTACCGTGGCTAAAGCCTAGACCCCTAAGAACTCAGAGTTCATCGCATTCCCACCTCGAGGCGATCTGGACCACATCCATGGCGCCCAGTTCGTCTAAATTTTACGTTATGGATCGGTTTTATACTTCACCTATTTCACTTCGGAGGCATCGCTAGCATTGTGGCAATGTTATTTCAGATGAGAGATGCGAAACCCAAAGGGAGTCCACCACCCACTTCAATACCTCCGTTGAGCAATCAACCCCTACCAACAATGCGGCATCAGCTCAAGCTATGCAGCCTAGTCCCACCAGTAGTCAGCCCAACCAGGTATGTGCTATAATAAATTGGCCTGAGCCTTTACGGGCGGAGGCCGTGCGTGAGTTACAGAGAGAAAAGCCTGATGTGTACCGTGATCTGGATGCGATCCTCAGGGAGAATTTGGAAGGCGATAGAGGTGGCCCCCCAGATCTTGAAAGACTCGCCGGCGATGTCTTAGATGTAGCTCGGAGTGAGAAAGAGAAGACGAGACAAAGTCTCTCGTCGGATAGGAGGCGCATTTTCCACGACGTCATAGGACACGCCAAAACTATGCTCGACAGAGCAAAGCCATTACTAGATCTAGATCCAACCGGCTATGCGAAGCTCGTGTGTGTACCGCTCACTCTTGTTCTGGGCGTGAGTGGAATTCTACCAACGTTTGAAATAACGCTAACCCGTATAAGCTACCCGTATAAGCTTGTTACCCGAAGCCATAAAGCTTATGGAGATGCCTTCGGAGCATTCTCGTTTATTTCTCTGCTACTCTGTCGTTACGAAGAGAGATAGAGAGAGAGAGAGAGAGAGAGATTACAAGAAACATCAAGCAGGATGCGAAACCCGTCTTAAAGAACTCGAAAAGCTTCTTCCGGAACTATATGTCGAAGTCCTTTGCGTATTAGTAGATTTATCTAAACACTTTCAGAGGAAGAGATACAGTATGTTCCCAGTTCCAAGTTAAAATGGGAGTCTTTAGCAGCCACACTACGACAAGCGCAGCTCAAACTAATACTTCTTGGCTCATCTGAAATTGTATTACAGAGCAGGTGTTGAGATCTAGCATCGTTGACATTGACGACTGGAAATCTAGGGTCAATGAGATAAAAGAAGACGAGGAATGTCAAAGTTTATTCAGGATAATAGAGTCACTTTGTGTTACGAGACTGACATATTTAATATAGTTACCAGAGACATCCATGATAGAATAAAGAATTTCGATGATGCAAGAGGACTGAGCGGTACGCTTCAATATCTACACGTATGATAGGCGTCTAACAATTATTCAGAGGAGAATGGCTACTTGGAGAAAGCACGTCGATGGACATCAGAGCACGACTACTTAAGCGACTATAGAAATATAATCAGCCGCTTATCTAAAACGCCGGGGACTGGGAGTTGGATCTTTGAGAATGCCCAGTTCCTGAAGTGGGATACTTCACTGGATCATGGATTGCGAATTCTATGGCTTCATGGCCCGGGTAAGCTGGCTACCTACCCATCTCACATAGTTCTTCCAGGTGTCAAAAATGGCCTTGTTGACCTGTTTCATTCCAGTTGGTTGCGGGAAAACCGTCCTGACGTAAGTATTACCATCTCTAATCGAAGAGAAAGCAAGCCAGTTCTTCTAACAAAATTTGCTACAGAATACGAGTTATCGAGAGGTTCCTAGAAGTTTTTGAAAACAATAACCATCGGGTCGCTTATTTTTACTGTTCAAAGTCCCAAGGCTCTAACAGCCAGCCATCAGAAGTCCTAGCGTCCATCGTACGTCAGCTATCACGGCCGGGTGAGGGTAAGAAAGCTTCGCAGCTTATCATGAACCATTGGAAACGCTTCCTGGATCAAGATGGGCTGAACGAAAATTTCCCAAAGTTAACTCTGCAGGAATGCAAAGACCTCTTAGATAAGATCTTCGGTATAACTGATCAAATCACGATCATCATAGATGCTCTCGACAAGTGTGCTGATTCAAGAGAGCTTCTTGAAGTATTTCAGAATTTTGAGGAAAAGCTAAGGAATAGGACCAACCCAGCAATTAAAGTATTTCTCTCAAGTCGTGATGAGGTCAAAGTCTTGGACCAGCTCCATCCGGATCTATGCGAAGAGCTCGTGCTTAGGCCCGAAGACACCGCAGAGGGCCTCCGAATATTTATAGACACTAGCATTGGTGATGCTATTAAGAAGAGTAGATCGCATCCTCTGCGAAGAGATGGTAATCTTAAACGAGATATAATCAGCGCTTTGATCGACTACGGCAAAAGGGCGTAAGTCACCTACTTGCGCAGTACTGTACAAGAATTAACGTGCGAATGCTAATTCATATCAAATAGATTCAAATGGACACAGCTCTATCTAGCTCTGATATCGGATTTTTGCAATGAAGACGACATCCGAAAATCCTTAGATGAGATCAGAGCTGAGTCTAGCTCAACCTATCTCAACGAGGCCGTCAATACACTGGATTCGAAGCAGTTACTTAGGCTTTACGATACTTATGGCCTGCTCTATAAAAAAACGTAAGAGGAAGACGTAACGGTAAAATCCACTTCCGGCGTGTGATGCGGCTGGTCCTCGTCCATGTAACCTCCAAAATAACGACTTGTCGCAGCGTAAATTTAACACCTACAGTGGAACTCCTTATGTGCATGGCTGCAACCGACCCTAAGACCCCGAGAATGGAATCACTAAGGAATATATCGAACGCATAACGAGCAACTTTCTTGTAATAAGTGAGGACTCAACAGCTAAGTTTGCTCACGTCTCTGTTAAGGAGTACCTACAACATGCGAGGTCGGGTCTCGTTTCGGACACTATCTCGAATGCTTACGTCGCCGCTTCCTGTCTCAGCTCAGTCAGATATTTCTTTCGAGATATTACTGCCGAGACATTGTATGTGACTAAGAAGCGATCTCCCGCAGAACTCTTCCTATGCTATTCTATCCTGTATTGGAGACTCCACTATGGAACCACGGATTCGAAGGGACAGCAAGAGGATCCCCTGAGGGATCAGTTCTCACAGTTCATGCTGACAAAGAACGTTGGAGATGCATATAAAGCATAGGTTAATGCTATAGGAAGCAGAATATATAAGCCACCAGAGCCCTTACTCATGGCTTGCATACATGGGTTTGATGATGTGGTTACGGTAGCCATTCAACATAGACCAGGGGCCTTGAAGATCCGCAGCGAATATGGGCGTCTCTCGGGTTTGCACCTGGCCGTTTTATGCAACCGTCCATCTATCGTGCAAATATTGATACGCACAAGTGGCATAGATATCAATGCGAAAGACGACGACGAACTGACGGCATTAGCGATTGCTGTCAAAGTAGGCCGTGACGAGATAGTATAACAGCTTCTTGCGGACGAGATTAAGAACATCGACATAAATTCAAGAGACCGTAGAGACCGAACGCCACTGTCTCTAGCGGAAGAGAAAGAAAGTATCTCAACCCTCCTACTTAATAAAGGGGCCGACCCCAAAATCACAGACTATTTGGGGCGAACCTACCTTTGGTTTGTGACATGGCGTCTTGACGTATACCCAGAAGAAATATATCCAACGAGTTTCAGCTTCTTGAACAAGATCGGTCTTGCTACACAACTTGCCATCTCATTAGCTAATTGCGACTTTTTGTCGTCGAGTCATTGTACATCCTGGCGTCCTGTTGTTTTAGCACTTTTCTTGATGCTCTCAGAGATTGGTGGCGTCAGCTTGAAAACGTTCCAGGAACCCCAATATTTCTCATTCGTTAGAAAAGATAATCCAGAACACACTTTTGAAGAGTTCTATTTGAGAATATTATCTGGCGACGACGACTTTGGCCATGAGTTCGGCTCTGAATATGCGATTGGGATGCGAACCATTGTCACAGGGCTCAAGGGTATTCTGCCCAACACCTCATTCAGCAGCAAATTGTAAAGCCACTCGAAGTCTTACTTAAGGATATATTGTCGAGAGGTGACGAGGAGCTAGACCATGACCTATTTCCAGATGCTTCAGATCTAGTCGATTGGAAAGCTGTATGGCGTCGCTACGAAGAACCTGCTAAAGAAGACGGTTTGGAGGATTCCTCGTTTCGAGTGCTGTTGATCGCATTCAATGATTATGTGAAGTGATGATGGGCAGATAGACTCCATTACAATTTTCAACAAAGCTTAAGTGTGGCTGACCTTCTTTACCCTTTTTTTATTTTATTTTTTATTTTTTATTTTTTTTTTTTTTTTTTGGTAAATATTGTATGTATGATAGAAAGAACGTTAAAGGAGTCTCATGAAATTCGCCCCACCATTGATGATGCATGGCTCGTAGATAGTACCTGGGTACCTAGGTAATCTTAGGCACTTATAGTTTATTTAGTGGAGCTATTTATCGTTCGTGGTTGCTATTGATTTTCAATCTGGATTACAATTAACTTTTATTCTTCCGTCTACATGTTTTACGTACCTCTTAAAGAGCAACAGGAGCAGAATTACCACGATGGATAAGTCCGACCTCATACTATACGCCAAGGAGTATGCGACCACGCAGGATCTTTACGAGCTCTTAGGCGTAACATCTGACACGCCCAAAGAAGACATTCACCGTGCTTGGTACGTCATATTTTCCTCCATCTCAAAAACCCTAGATCCATGAACTGCGCTGCTAACGTACCATCTCTAGGCGAAAGCGCAGCTTAAAATACCATCCGGACAAAGCGGGACCCAACTTCGACCCGGCGAAATGGGAACTATTCGAGCGAGCGCGGGACATATTGTCCGACGCCCCGGCGCGCGAGGTTTACGACTCGCAACGGTCCGCCGCTATCCTACGCGAGGAGCAGCGCCGCGCCATGGACGCCAAGAAACGTGCGATGGTAGAGGATCTTGAAGCGCGAGAACGCGGTGCTGTAAAGCGTCCGCGCGGCGAGGGCGACGGCCCAACGATGAGCGAAGCCGAGAGAAGACGACTAGTCGAAGCTGGGAAGCGGCGCCTAGAAGAAAGGCAAAGGTTGATGAGAGAAGCTGAGGAGAGAGAAAAACAGCGTGAGAGAGAACTAAAAGCACAAGCAAGTAAAGAGGATCAGGAAAAGGCACAACCAGAGGAACAAAGCGGCCGAAGAAAAACACCAGACGCTACGAGTACGACCGACTCCAAAATGGATATCGACCCAGAGCCACCGGCGAAGAACACTGATGGCTACGACGACCAAATCGCAGATCTCGAGCGGCGGTTGCAAGAGGCGCGGCAGCGAAAAGCGGCCAAGAAGGAAAAGAAGGCGGGGCGGAAGAACGGCGATGAGAAGCCCAAAGCACAAGAGACTACTATACCTACACCCGATACCTCACAAGAACCAGAAGCTGACAAAAAGAAGGACACTTCTTCGTCGAGAGCGTCGAAAACTTTCTCCTTCTCTGCCTCCACGGGCACCTCTTCATCTACCGACGGCAACGCTGCCACCGGTAACGACAAGCCCCGCGCTAAGGGAGATTTCTCGTCAACAATGGCTAGGCTGCGCGCCGCACAGGCTGAGAAAGAGGCTCGGAAGAAAGCGGAAGAAGCCGCCGTTGCTTCTGCCGCTGCTGGTAGTGTTGGAACCTAGTTTGAACGATGGAGGGCTTGTTATCTCTGTCCGAACAGCTGCTATAGTTTACATATTTCTCCTTGATACAAATTATGATACCCCGGTCTTATATAGAATAGATTCAATGTGAACCACATATATTAGAATAGCAACAATATTATTTAGGTTGTCCATAATGAATACTGAGCACACTATCTGTCTAAACGCAAAGGTCCTTGAATACTGCTACGCTAGAACATGACTTGGTAATTTACATCGCTTGACGAACCTATAGCTAAAACAGAAAGCTCGTCTAAAATATATGTCCCAAGTGGATTTATGGTATATACGATATAAATACAGGTCCTAATAATATATACGTGCTCTCTGTAAATACGACTGGCTACCTAGCCTTAGGTAGGTATGTACCTACCCATGCGTCTATTACAGTCCACCCATTTTGTCACGACAAGCAACGCTAATCATTCACTTCTCCTCTTGCAACTTCTCACGCATCCAGTCCGGCACGAACGCCTTGATCTTAACAGACTGTCCTTCACTACCCTCCTCATCCACGCCCCACTTAACAACAAACTCGTCACGCTTCGGGTCAAACGGCGCTCCGACGGCAGTCTCCCCCGGTAACTCTACATCCGTCATGATCTGCAGCCTACACAGCGCCAGGCCGATATTCCCCACACCGCGGAGCCACGTCCCCGCGCTGCGGCCCTTAGCGCCGTCCCTCCCTATACTCAAGCCCGAGGGAACATCCTCTGCCGACAGGTTTTCCTGGCCCTCTCCCTCGGTAATATAAGGTCTGTACTCGAGCTTCTCCGGCGGCGAGGGACTGGATGGGTACAGGAGGCACGGTAGTATACGCTTGCGCACGACGCCCCGGTGTCGCGTCCGGATCGTCAGTTCCTGACCCACGTAGCACCCCTTCCGGAAATCGATGCCGCCCATGAGATCCATATTCGCCTCGAGCGGGAGCGCTTGTTCGCGTGGGATCTCCTCCTGGCCCTCCGCCACGCCTAGTAAATACCGCCGCACGCGATAAGCGCTATCATCGCTTTTCTCCAGGTCTAAGTCCAGCCCCTTTGCCCCTCCATAATCAATTACACGGTGCCCCATTCCCGGGGCGCGCGTGTCCGGTAAGACGATACTATTTTTCAGCCGGGACAACTGCGAGTGTTCGGGCAGCAAAGGTGAAGAATAAGAGGAGGAGGAGGAGGAGGAGGAGGAGGTGCCATCCCACACCTGCCACGCAGAAGCTTCTCCCTCGTCGAGTACCCGGAACGAGAGCTTGCTCCGCAGCTTATACCGCTTGAAATGCTGCGCCAGAGTATGTACCTGCGCGGCATCCACCTCGACGATAAACGCCTTCCCTTCCGCGCTACTAAGCCCCAGCGTATCCCGGTATACGAACACGTCGTGCAGCACGCGGCCCGTCGCGTTCAAGAACCCGCTATAAAAACCAACCGCCCCGGCGGCCAGACTAACGCGGGAGGGCGCACCCGGCGTGCTATGCCGTTGCCTAGCGCTTCCGCTCCCGGGCTCCTCGGTGACGGGCTGCGTGATAAGGCCGTGCAGGAACCTGGGCGCGTCCGGGCCGCTGAGGCTGATCAAGCGGCGCGAGGTAAGCAGCGCATAGCCGGATGAGGGCGGAGGAGCAATACCAGTACTAGTGGTAGTGGTAGCAGCAGTAGCAGCATCAGTAGCAGCAGTATTTGCGCGAACTGACGTCACCGAGAACCGCCGCAGGGATCGCTGGCACGACTGGCATACGAAAGGCCGAGGGAAGGGGCTGAGGCCGCGTCCGGGGGCGCTGCGCGGTAGGATCGGCATCGCGTAAATTTTCCCGTATGGGATAGGATGCGATGGGGTTGGGGGTACTTTTCTTTTTTTTTTTTTTTTTTTTTTGTGGACAACGAAAGAGTAACCGTGCCGCAAAGTCGTTACGTGGTACTACTCTGTACGCAGGTAGTAGCAGTATTCTCGTTATTTTTCGGATAACTGACAACTTGCGAAGGTCCGAGGCCGAGGCGGCGCTGCTGCTTGTTGCTGGGCGATGTCGGAATCCTTGCCTTACAAGCGAGGAATTATCGCAAAGGCTTTGATAGGGAAATATCGTCGTTAGGGCGCCAGCAAGGTTAAGCCTTGTCGGCTTGGCGTTTGGTTCCCAGTCAGGTACAACCGTGCGTTCCGGGGGTGGATGGAAGTGGCCTCGGATGCAAAAGACAGCTGTGATGTAATGTGAATTTTTTGATCGCTAACTCACGCTAGACGAATTGTTGCCGTGCCGCTCTGCGAAACTTTCCCGGCCGAGCATTACATAATACTACATGACAAGCAATTCGGAGGTGACTCGGTGTCGGTATCCGAGGTCGGGCTTCGGGTTTGTCGGTTCCGAAATCCTCATCTCTTTTTGACTGAAGTTTTCTTAGTGTTCAAAATCAAAGTCAAATTCAAGGCGAGATATTTTTTTTTTCTCTTCGCTGCCTAAGCTAGCCCCTAATAGACTAGAGTAGGTACCTAACCTCACTAACAGCCCTACATGGGAGATTATCTCCGGGATAAGAGTCTTCCGGTATCTTCCTACTCCGGTAGTGTGTTTAGGAGGGGTTATTCCTACGATGATAGATACCTCCAAGCGTAAACTCCACTTTCGCGAGCTCTAGACCGTAGCCTCGGTACGTGATTAAGGCTACAAAAAAAAACTTAGATTTTTAGGTTAGGTTAGATCCATTAGACCGGACAAATGTACTGTACATACCGATGTTCGAATAATGCTTTTCTCTATACTTGTTGCGGGAACGATGTTGTAACTTGTAAGTGTCACATTGCTTTATTGGGATTCCGTATACTCCGCTAACGATCCGCGACTCGACGTCAATCTTCCCTCCATCTGCCGCTCCGGCTAGTAAGCGAATCCTAACGGCTCACTAATTCAATCCAATAACTGTGGCAATGAAACAAAATGGCTTCAATAGCCTTAGTCATATTAAAATCGGGGACCTTCGCCTTATGCGCTAAAGTGGTACATACACGCGTATCTCCCGTATCTCCTTGGACCCTTTTTGCATAATTCACTTGCACCAACTTCACTCGAGGTACCATATAGGTAAGTCCGTAAAAAGAAGATATCCGTAAAAAAAAAGAGCCAAGCCGTGCAATGAATATGACTTCCGCGGGGCTAGGGTTATCACGTCAGCGACAAGCCCGTTATCTCATTATCGCAAGTGGATAATACTAGGTATGTATTGTCTCCGATCGCTATCACAGATCGACCATCATTGCGACTCAATAACAACTCGGTAATCGGGATCTCTGCAATTCACGCACAAGCACAAGCACAATGTCTTGTTCAATCCGATTCATGTCACAACCATGCATACATACAGTAGCATATAATATCATGCATAGCATACATAACGTAGTTGTTCGACATATAACTAACTTATGTACATGTTCTCTCTCTCTCACCTTGTAGGAGGGGATCATCATAGCCAAGGGAATAGTCCGCGAACATGTATGTACCATACCATACCGTACCGTACCGTACCAGGTTTGGGTAAAATTCCCTATGCGCGATACCAACAAAAAGGGTTGACAACTTTTTAAGGCTTCCTGCATATGACCTCTCCGTATTTAATGTACCCTGCCTTATTCCACAGCTAGAGGAGGCATGACGATCTCCTTGCATGCATCAAGCATCAAGCAGAAGCAGCAGCAGCAGCAGCAGCAGCAGCAGCGTACATTTAAGAGCAAAGCCCGGATTTGTGTCACCACCTGTAACGTGTCTTATAGATCCATCCGCCCTACTTACGGTACATCCGTATCTCCATATCTCCATACCATCCCATACTTTGAAGTGGTATGGCCCGAAAAGTTGGCCTTTCAGGGCTGTATGCGTAGATATGCGTAGGCATGTATGTCTCTAGGCATGTATGTAAGTGTAAGTATACCGGGTATCGTGTCTAAGTATCATGCTGGTGTGTTGGCAAGTACCAAACTACTAAACAAACCAAAACCTAAACCTACCCAACAACAACAAGCCTATAATACCGAAACTATCCAAAAGTCGCAAGTTCTATGGACAAACCAGATAGTTTAGTCATCCTATGAGATGTCGAATGTCGAGTGCATGTAATCAACTAGCTAACAAGCTTTCAAGCTTTAGTTTCCCTCTTAGCAAACGACCCAGTCAAGATACAGTATAGCTTCTTCTCCATTAATCTTTCGGCCTTGGCTAGTTGATGTGACATGCAGCCCCCGAATGATTCACACAACCGTTTTTTTGCGAACCCAAAGAAAAAAAAAATGAATCGATGAATCAGCGTTGCTTTTCACCCCGCCGACCGTCCCCTCCTTACCACTTTACCACTTTACCACCCCGTCTTGTCCCGCCAATTCGCAAAGCCTCACCGCTCCTCTAACAGTAGGAACAGTAGGCTAGCGGCCAAGCCCAGGCCGTTTGTGTGGCTGCTCCGCAATGACCCCCCTGAAGTTCTGGCGGTCGACGAAAGTGGGTAGATAATGTATGCAACTACCTACCTACCGTATGTATGAGTTAGTTATGTACCTAACATACATACATACCTACCTATACATACCTAAACCTAAGTCATGTATGCCCGCATCGAATAGGCAAAGATGCAAGATGACTAACCGGCCTTAAATTCGCCTTGTCGGCTAGGGGGCCTTACTAGTATCTATCTATTCCATATTCCATATTCCATATTCCATATTCCATATTCCATATTCCATATTCCTTCGTAGTACGTCCATGAGCCGTCCATTTCCTAACCTAACCCGTGTCTAAGCCTCCTATGCTATATAGCCCTGGTTATACTACCTACACATACATACCTACCGACCGACATATTATGTACGTGCGTATTGCTCACGTATCACGTAGGTAGTTATTCCTTTCACGTATCTGCAGTAAACCTGGTACAACCCGAAACTCAAGCCAACCCTAATTCGCAACAAAGTTCGCAATAGCGCAATTGGCAATTATCTTCACCGAATGCTCTAGACAGGTTTCATCCGGCCAAGTCAATATACTGACTCTGACTAGCCTGACTAGCAAGGGGACGACGACGGATCTATGGGGTCACGGGAAGATCTCCTTTTGAGGGTCCTCCTAATTGTCTTGTCTTGTCTTGTCTCGGGGGCCGTGTTTAATTGCCTATCCCCTTCTTGCATACCGACTTATGTACTAAGGTAGATCATGAGATGCACATCTAGATTCCTTGTGATTGAGATTACTTATCTATATGCAACTTGTATATCGTATTTGGGTTCATGTTGCTAACTTTCAACATAAGATAACTACCTAGGTAACTAGCGAGATGTGCGATGGCTTCTCAATTAGACAATTCACGAGTTGTTCCCGTCAGATAGTCAGAATTCTATCATAATATCATATCGGCGATTACTACCGTCTGCCGATAGTGGTCTCATTGATCATAATGACAATTAACTCACTCTAATCATACAAATCATACAAATTATACAACGTGTAATACCAATGGGTGCGACGTCGAGAAAGGCCAAAGATCATATGTTCGTATTGTTGTATGTTTAAGATGGCGAAAGGCTGCGACATGAGTAGATATCGTGATTTGAGTTCTGCAAAGTCGGGGTTTGAAAAGCAAACAACAAGAGCAACCATCTTTTGCGATCTTACCTGCCTACCGGATCAATATATTGTATAGTAGTCTTAGCGGGAAGAAGCAGTGACTGTCTTCTATGGGCAGCATAGAACATGCACGGTCATCATCATCTTCACAGGGGAGCCAGTAGAAAGCCTCGATGAAACCCAACCCGCGGCGACAGTAACGACACCCGACTGCTCTGACTGGCCGTCTACTCAAACCGCCGCCCCATTTATGGAGGGAGCGGTGACAGGCGTTGAAGCTGACCGCAGAATTGGGTTACCTAGTATGCGGGAGAGCAGGGGTGTTAAGGCGTGGCCGTGCGTTAAGACACAACCTTCGTCTCAACGATAGCAACCTCTGTATTATCTCAGCATCGTCATCAATCAAAGGAGCTCGCACTTCTCCGCTGCCTTTCCTCTTTAGAGAAGACGAGGATTGAGCTACTGCAAAGCGTCAGATATCTTCATTTCAATTTACCATAATTGATAGGACAATCAGCGTCGGGGAACGATAAAACCAAGCCGCGTATTGGCGTCTTCTTCGCTGAACAGCTCCCTCCCCCCAAAAAACGACATCGTCCCAGAGGGGCGGCTCTTGACGGTGTAGGGCTGGCTAGTCTGGCCCTGGCTCCCGGTTGGTAATTCGTCCCCAGCCGGATGCGAGGAAAGCATATCCGTTTAAGACAATAAATTGAGATTGAACGGCTCAGCTTAGTAGGGGTCCATCATATTGTTCATGATGTACCTTTTTTTCTTATTACTACCTACATTACCTACTAGGTAGCTTTCCTTAGCTACGAATTGGTACTTCTCCGAATTGCCTATTAGATAGGTAGATACCCGTCTTTTTTCGTCGGCGTTCAGGCGATCTAGACCCTGCAGACAATAGAAGACAAGATACCACGTAGCGTCCGGAAAGGGAGATTGAGCACGAATCGAGTGCACCGTGCTCCGCGTTTCGTACGATGCGGTATCAAGCGATCCGCAGTTTAAAAAACCATGACTTAGATTCGGAAATGCTAAAACTAACTAGCTGAGATGTTGAACCTGGTCATCGTCTAGGCTTCGCACGAAAATTAAACGAATAAAAAAAAAGAAAAAGATATATTAAATTGAAATAATCAAATCAAATTCAAAATTCCATAAGGATTTATTATTTCAGCCAGCATAGCTAGCATAAGTAGGTAAACGAGATTGTGGGGAGTGTCACAGAACAACTCAGCCCCCAAAATACAGTTCCGCCTGAAGATCGCGGCAGAAGTTGATTGGACGATTAACGGTTGCTGCCTCTTTTACCTTGTCCTCCACTCCTGCGGGAAACCCAGACGGTTGGGACTAAGAGTTAAGGTAAGTTTTGTAATTTTGAAAGTACTTTTTTTGAGACTTTGCACTCTAAAAAGCTACCTAGAAACCTAGACCTGTTTGAGTTTAGGTTGCGGTATCTAAGGCCGGTGGATCTAAGATAATCACCCGACGACCCAACGTCAAGGTCACGCTTAACTCACTTAACCTATCTACTTCACTACCTAGGTATGTACATTATCTAATCAACGCCTTGTACACGGACCCCCCACACATTTTTTTGGGCGAGACCGAAGAAATAACGCCAAGCCTGTTGATAAATCAATTACAACCAGCCAGCCTGAAGGGAAAGCCTTGTGTCTCGTTCTTGCCTTGCTACTAACTGCCTGCCTAGTGGTGAGTAATCACCTACTACCTACTACCTAGCAAGTTGAAGTTCTAAGAGGCTTTACGAACCCCTGCCCGAATAAAGACCAGGGTAAGCGAGAACTTCCTTGAAAAAAGCTCCCAAAAAACTCCTTTACGTTACGTGCGTACTCTCGTACTTAACCCAACCCTGGGCAAACCAAGACATTATTATTTTTTTTTTTTTTGTTGTTGTTCCAATGATCACAATATCCTCATTCCGGCATACGTCGGACTTTATGGCTTTAATGTAATTTCCCCTTTCTTACCTCTCTATTTCCTTACTTTTTCTACCCCATGTCTAGGTAGGTAGGTACATTCCTCTCAGCCTGGCTGTTCTAGGGGCCCTGGGAGCTACGCCCTTACAAGCACGACATAATTCGCTAAATTTCGCCCAAGTGATGCCTTTTTCATCATATTCTATGAAATATCCTCGTCGCGATATGTCAAGGGTCCCCGTTTTATCGACCTCGGACTTCGTTGTGATTAATCAAGCCGGTTAGTTAGTTTTGGGCTTCAGGCCTGGCGAGGCTCGGGATCCGGCACTAAGGCGGGGTTTATTATTCGTACCGAGTCCATCCTTTTTTTTATTTTTTCTTCGTAGTGTGTTGGGCTAGCGGCAAGAAGGAATAATAAACTGGAACATTACAACAACGATAATAGTAAGGTAGAAGAGAATTCCCTAGGGTTCGATTACTAGTAGGAATTAAAGCCTTGTCTACAAGTTAGTAAGATCCGCTCTCACCTCGGCATCTTCAAAACGTGATAATAGGTAAATCAAGTTTTTTTTTATTCCCGATGTCGCGGGCTCCGCGGCACGCATTTTGTAGCCGCCAATTTCATCGCACATGACTCAAGAATGATCTGCACGTAGTTTCTGGATTAGTTCAATCATATAATCATTGTACAACTGTCATTATAGACGGGATGTAATAATGTGATAAGGCTAGTGTTCACGAGACAATCGAGGCAATCAATCACTGGCACGTTGAAAGAACTATATAGTTTGACTAATTATCTTTTTTATTTTGATTCATGGGCTTGCAAGCTTGCATATGTGCAGCTGTTCTAGCCTTCGCTATGTAAATGAGATTTAGATGCAGCGAGGCCTTTCGTTGTTCCACTCAACCTTTGAGATTCAATCCGATATCTGCGCAAAAAAATAAATCATTTGCGTGGGTTGAAAACCAGGGAGCGAAACAAAGCCCCGCCTGTAGCCAAAAAAAAAAAAAAAAAAAAAAAAGGTTACCGTTTTCGGTAATCCTCCTTCGATAGTCCTCCAATAGAAAAATAACTGATGAGCGGTGACATCTCCTCCCGCTAAAAGCCAAGCCTGCTTCTAGGCTGCTGCGGTAATACCCGATACTATCCTCCTCCTCCTCATAATACCCATAGTGAGACAGAAAAGGAAATCAAATGAAGTTCGCTTGCGCTTGTAAAATGCCATGCCGCTATTGGTATTTTAAAACGCCGCCCAGATGCAGATGAATAAAGCACACTATGTGAACCAGACCCTTATGCTGATACAAAATTATTAAGACGAAGGAAAAAAGAGGTAATGATAACGCAATGCTCCTAATACACCGATATTGTAGATACTATTCGTGTTTGGTTTCGCGGCGGTAAGTAGTATCCTTCGCTGTAGAAGTCGCTCTTGTTGTCCTCTTCGTCTTCTTGTCTCGAGTCCAGGTACTTGGTTGTGACTGTGCTCTCCTTCTGCTTCTCTGAGAATGTAGGTATTGATGATGCTGGCGGCGACGGAGGCATTGCCTCGTCTTCTGATGAGTCCGAGTCGTGCTCGAGCTCGGGTGGTGATGTTATAGAGTGGGATGGTGATCGAGTAAGGGATAAAGCGTCGTAGTCTTCGTCGTCGTCCTCGAAGTCGTCCTCATCCTCATCCATTAGATGTAATTGGGGAGATGTCGGTGGTAGTACTGTGTGGGAAGATATCCGTCGTAGTGGTAATACATCTGCCATCTCTACGTCCTCGTCCTCTTCGTCACTGTCGCTGTCCGAGTCGGACGAGTCCGCTTCCCAGTCGTCCTCCTCAGCCGCATTGTCGGCCCATTGTACGTGCCTCTCTTCCGTCTTGGGTGTGGCTCCTCGGACGGATTGGTTGAACCAGCTCTCTTGTTCCCGCTCGGCTTCGGCAAGGTCGAGCATCAAGGAGTCTAGCAGGTTGGCGTGACCGACCAAGAGTCGGAGGTTGTGATCGGGACGGGCAGCCTCGTTAGACAGCTTAGCCCGTGCCTTGTGGGCAAGAAAGTATGTCTGAGTGATAGACATGGTCTTCTTCCTCGGCAGTGGTGACGATGTGGTGGTGGTTTGTGGGTGTGAAGGGTGAGTAGGAGAGTGGAAAGGTGACGGTGAGGTTGCTGAAACCATTTTGTATAATCTTATGTTGATATATGTCTGTGCTTGTTTCTGTCGTAGATATGGTGCAATAGGTAGCAATTATTATTTTTTTCGTTGTGTTGTGTGAGTCAGGCACCGATTTCCGGCCAAGGGTAAGAGCAATGACCAAACAGCGAGTCCTTGTCTTTTATGTTCAGTTGCGATGGTTTTGAACTTTTTCGACAGGGGTGTGGGGCGTAATAGTTGTCCGCGTTGGGTGGATGGAGTGGCCGGGGTGTGTGTGGTACCTTACCATATACAAAGATACAATGGTACCAAGGTACGTGTACCCTACCGACCGCTGTTGTGGAATTTCGAGGCTTGCGGTGTGGAGTTGCGAGTGTTGCGTTGGAAGGGCGCCGTGCCTGTTGTAATATCTGCGTAATATCCAGGCAAAGCAAATTCAACCACTGTGCTGCAGACAGGTAATATTGAATCTGGGCCGTGCCACGATCTCAAGATCTCAAGCTATTGGAATACTTCCTTGATACGTCCTTAATAGATTGATAGTTCTGGATAGATTACTCGTCCTCGTCCTCGTCCTCGTCTTGCTCAAGGTTCTCTTGCTTTCTTTTGTTGTGTCGAGTCGAATGTGTGTAGATTGGAAGAGTCCAAAGCTAAGGTTGTCCGGGACGAAGACGGGATGGAGGAACAGGAGCTTCTTTTTGTAATGTCCGCTGACTCCCTAACAATCGTATGGGTTCTCGTTTTTCCAAATGATAGGTGTACAAAAACGTATCGAGTTGTAATATGGAAATGCCCATAGCACGATAGGTAGATACCTGGGTTACGGATGGACTTTTAGTCTCTCGGGCTTAAACGGATTGGCGGGGGTTCGGATCATTCGTAATGGGCGCGCGTGGCAGTACAAGGCCCTGCCTAAGATACAGGGCTTGAGGTACCTGGCCTTACAATTGTAGATACCTGGTACAATTGGAGATACTTGTACGTACCGATACGTACCAAGGTACGGTACTTGACAGCAATACAAAGATACAAGACAGCCCCAGGCAGCTCCAATCTACCCCCTGTCGCTCTTACGCAAATGCGAGAACTGCGCGATGCACGTAAGTTGCTCCTTCACCGCAACAAAGTACCCGTACCGCTCCCACCAACGTGCCTACACTTATGCGTACGAGTCGGGCCAAGAGCCTAGGCTGCTTGCACAAGATATCGATTCGCAGTTACCTAACTTCGCCGACCGCTCCTAAAGCTTGCTTAAGTCATAAGCCCGCTTCCGTATCCCGCCTAGGGTAGCTAGCATATAGCTAGCACATAACTAGCATTAGGGATATTATTCTTTTTTATTCCTTTACCTCCTACCTCCGTCCATACCTATCTACATGCCTATGTGCAAGCCCGTTAGGTCATCGGTCATCGGAGACAAGTTAGTTCAAGTAGTCATTTGCGAACAGGCGGACAGGCGGGCAGGCGGGCAGGGATAGAATGCGACCGTAACTGCGCGTATGCTAAGGTCTTATATTGAAAGTATTGAAAGTTGCCTTGTCCACCTGGAAAGTCGGGATTGACTGCTGACCGGATTGTGGCTCTGCCGTGACACCTCACGTATTACGAGCTCTACCTCATTATCTCTACATGTACTATAGTGCTATGCTACAAAATGTTCGCTTTCGCTTTCCAATCAATTTGCTTACAAGACAGGAATCTAAGATCGATAGTCTTGAACAACCCGCTCATAATTATGACATAAAAAATGGACCGGCATCATAAATGTAATGCCATTGCACGACTCAACATTATCGTTACAACATATTGCAACATGCACCGAGAGTAAGAGTGATTTAACACGCTAACTCTCAATTGATCACTATAGCATTCTACGTGTTACCAATGAGTACTACGGGATACCGGACGTTGCTTATGAATCGGATCTGTGTCGGGATTGGGAGTGTTGCTGAGCAATACATTGCACACATATTATAATGCACACATAGGTAATCCGGCGATCTACCGGTACCTAAGGTAAGGTAAGGGTCGAATAGTCGGGTCTGGGGAAACGATTTTTGCTTTGACGATTAATAATAACGGCGGTTTTAAACTATTAGTGATACACCCAGTTCCTTGAAAATGGCATAACTCATATCGCCGGGTCGGATACAAAATTCGGGGGTATTTTGCAAGCCTCTACTAACAACATTTATGAGTAATATCAATTAATATCGATTCATTATACAACTTTACATGAGTTATATAATGTAATTCTTATACTAAGTAAGGAATTTCATCATAATTTCTGTCGCATTCGCAATACCATTGCTTATCTCTGACTCTTCTTCGACGACTTTTAATAATGAGTCCTTCTACCTACATGCATAGCATAAGTACGTTAGTAATTCCCCAAAGTCCGTATATCTCCGCGTATACAAATCGCAAGATGAATCGGTCGATCACCCAAAAGCACATGCATAAAATAGCAAGCCTAAGCCCAAGTTAATAGGTTAAATTCCAAATGTCGACCCAATGTCCATGACGACATGATATTCGCAAAGCTGCCTTGCATAAAATGACAAATCTACGAAACAACAAGGCAGGGTAAATTAATACAAGGTATGCTGTCGCAATCTAATCAGTCGTCGTCACAAGGATGTTTTTTGTCACAGGACTCCCCAAGGATGCATGGAATATTATCGGGTTTGGGGACACAATCTCTTATCAACGAAACCCGAAGTCATTCATTGTTCAGATGTCGGGCCCGTCATAAACCCGCCGACCCGTGGCATCCGCAAGGAAAAAGGATCAATTACAGTAAACACTTGCCATAACGAATTCCAAAAAATAAGAGATTAAATTTGTTATAGAGTGAATTCGCTATAGACCATAATTCCCCACTTAAAACTGGATCCCCGTAGAAAGTACTTTAATTTATTAGTAAATGTTACCCATCTCTTTGTACATAGTACATATTAATGGTTAATTGCTTGGTATTAAAAGTTTATTTTTTCGAATCTCAACGCTTTTTTTTAAGTTAAGTGCTGGTTACGTAAGTGTTTATCACGTGAATTCCTATCACGTAAGTGCTTATTACGTGATTGATTGATAATGTTGTTGTTAACCAAAACACCACGAATTCTCCCACGATATCCAATTTTTACAAATTTTTAACTTCATTTTTATTAAATTAAATTAGATTTTAAAGTTTTTAACTTTATTTTTATTAAATTAAGTTAAATCTTAAAGCCAAAATCTTAAAATCCACTTAAATAAAACCCACCAACCCCTAAATTTTACATTTTCTATAACGAATTTAGTGGGGCTCAACCCTAAAAATCAACGAATTCGCTATATAAAAAAATTCGTTAAATTACATACAAAATTCGAAAAACCAGTATCCCAATTCGTTATAGAGTGAATTCGTTATAGACTAGATTCGTTATGGCACGTGTTCACTGTAGCTTTCAATTCAGGTTACTCAACTAGGTCAAGCATCGCCATGTAGGCATCTTCTAAGGCCGTTTGGGCCTCGGTCGGTCACAAAAGTGAATATGTCATGTTATGTTAAGTACGTAAGGCACACCCATACAACACATCAATCAGTTTGTACATCCACCTATAATATAGTAGAGTGATCGTAGCAGGTGAAGTATTTTTTTTTTTATTCTCGGTAAGATCTCGCGACCGAGACGATAACACGCGGTCTTTTTTTTTCCAGTTTGATTCATATGGGATCGTCCATCGTCCACATGGCGCAGTTTGCGAAGACGCATGCGACGTAGCCATACCCTGAGAGAACCCTGAGCGCTGTGTCACGAGGAATTCAGGTACACCCGTTTGCGCATTTTGCGTCGTAACCTTTTGTTGAGTCTTCGAGCTTGTTGATTAGCAACGGTAGCAAGGAACGGGGTAGGACTTTCGCGTCAGAATGACAAACACGGTAAGGCGATATTATTCATTTCAATGTTGCTTTCGACGTTGCATCCCAAAGGACGACCCTTTTTTCGAGTGCCCCTTTGTTTATGAATCGCATACTCATCTTGATTGGGTTATCCAGGTTCTTTGTTCGCGAGACATGCTTGCATAACGTTTAATACAGAGCTGCATTGTGCATTGATGCAACATCATAAATTACTTCCAGAACATTGCCAATTCCGTCAATGCGACGCTGACAATTTCTTGCTGCTTGGCCTTCTCCTGTTGATTGATTTGCGAACTTTCGAAACAACGATGTGGAGAGCCTGGAGAGCATCGTAAGGAAAAAAGTACAGTACATCCAAGCAACGATTTATAAAAGTGACGGAATCTAGTGTATGTAATATGATTCAAAAAGGCTTTAGCTAGCCCCTGTCAGCTTACCTACGCCAGTTCAGCCCCCGTAAAAGTAGAGTACTTGAAGTACATAGTCCCGCGTACCCTGAGTACCTACCCAGCGTACCTACCCAGGTAGGTAATTTGTAAAAGAGGTGCCGGGGTCCTAATGATTGTAGGGCTGAAATTACATTATTATGTAAGCCTGGTACATGTATACAGTAGGGGGCCTCCATATGGAAAGGTGAAAGGAAGGGTCATTGAACGTTTCGGTTTTAGTTAGTTACCGTACTGCCGGAAGTTTGTAAGAGATTAAGGTACTTTTCCCCAGGATCTTCTCCGTTCAGCTAAACCAATAAACCAATAAACCAATACAAATTCTCCTCATGACTTACTATCTATTTGCCAATGCCCGTCTTTCGCTTCGCCCAACCCTATAGGGATAAGTCGGTACTCGTAGGGTAAGGGTCATTGGTTGGTGGTTGATTGGCGTCATTGGTAACGTAGCAATGTTATCCTAGCCAAGATCTCTTGACGTTGGCATTATGTGGCTTTGCAATTTCGACGTATTTATTTCTCGTACGAGTCGCTCATATGGACCAATACAATTCAGGCACAGATGACAAACCCCGGATTGCCTAGTCCCGACGAGCTCGTACTACAAGGCATTGCAACGATATCTGTCATAGTGACAATTGAAAAAAAAAAAAAAAAAAAAAATCTAATCCGTATTCACCGTCGTAAACCTCAGTCGTCAATTAACACAGGAGCAGCAGCTTGGGTGCCTGGTGCCTAGGATTTACACTTTGGCGGGCAAAACTGCAATACGCTCAGTAATCGGTATAATGCAACGCAACATACTGCCTGTTCCTGCCAAGGACAACCGATCCTTCGGAGATGGGATGGCCCAATGCCGCTAAATCAAGATCCGAGTCCTTAAACAGAGACGGGACCGGGTCGGAATTGGTGCCATCTCCCTAACATCCCCCATTCTAGAGTAATTCAGCGAATTACTCGGAGACCATGATCATCATCATAGCTTACCGCTTGGTTGGGGGGGTTAGAAATCCTTGCAATCGAAAATTCTCCTAATAGATGCATTAGTTAGGTGTGTTCACAAATTAGGATGTATCGTCTAAATTAATCAATTTTGCAGCATTGAAAACAGAATCCCAAGTGTGAGGATGTCTGGGGAGGGTTGCAGAGAAGAATATTCTCTCGTACTTCAACCTTCCATAAACCTTCGAGAAGGCTTCTCTTGCGTGCATACACGTGGTAGGATCTGCAGAAGACTGGGCTTACATTAAAAAAAAAATAATGCTGCTCGCGGCTGGAGACGAACCAGCCACTCAACTTGCCGCATTGGCTCTTAGATGCACAGATCTGATACAGCGGCTAACTCGCGAATGTTACCCAATACCCAATTTACTCTAAGAAAGGGCCACAGCCTTTTTACGTCCATGCGGGTAAGCTGCCTGGGCAAGCAGACCGGGCAGACTAACACGAAATCCTTCCAAAAAAGACCACTCACATCTTAACCTCTATTAGTTCATGAAGGGTACCCAATATAGATTATATCTTATTCTCCTTTCTGGCGCAGGCGCAGACGCAGACCTTCTCCAGCATAACTACAACGGTAGCAGTACTAAAACGAGAGGGCACCTCTAATCGAATCCTTCGTATCTTCGCCTACCAACCAATGTCACAGGTACCAAAGCGTTATACGCGCCAATTGGTGAAGAGGGGCGTGAAGGATTTAGAATGTGCAACCCTCCTTTTCGCGCAGAAAAACGTGGCATCCACGGTCCCTGCGTTGTAACCCCAATCGCAAGACTCGGCAGTCCAATTTCCCCTCTGACATCAGCACGCCACACGCACTCACCAACAATTCCAATTTGGTTTGTGGGGATAGTATGAGAAGAGCTAACAGGAACTATCTATGGAGTCGGTCATAACAGAGATGGAAGCTGGAGAAGGTCAAAGCTAACGCACAAAATTGCTACGCCTTGTTAACCTATCCCAACATCAGTGTTGGACGTATGAGCTCCTTCTAACGCAACCGGCAACAGTAGCCTCGCCGGCTTCTCACACAGCCGAGAGCCTACTCCACGATCGACAATATGCAGACAAGACATACGCATACGCGCTCGTGGCTTTTCTAATCCACTCGCGTGACAAGTTGTCAAAAGCTAGCGGTATATACATACCTACTTACGCACTTCTTTGCTTTCCCCAAACAGAACTAGCACGAGTATCGAGGTAATACGCTCACAGCTGCGTGAGGATCGCGATCCGAGCCTAGGAACCTCGGGACCTAGTGTTTAGGAAGCGGATAGAGCAGATAGCCTCGAGAAACATACGCCGCACTATCAGATACTCTATTGATCGTTCTTAGGACCTAAAATCCTGCGGCTCTTTAGCTTGAGTACCTCGTATGTTTTCATATTTCCATATTGCTATCTTTACTGCGTAGGTATGTAGCGAGGGATGAATGGGACAAACGGCATGGGGGTTCAGGCCAGGGCCCCCGGTCTCTTCGCACGTGGCTAGACGAGTGAGACAGGGGGCCACACACCACACAAGACCCTGCCACGCCCGCCGTGAGATGTAGGTAGGATGCCCGACTAGGCAGGTATCTTTCTTCTTTATTAGTCTAGTCTAGGTACCTCGCCGGCTAGGACGATAATAGCTACGTTAAACGAAGAAGTTGTAAGCGCTTCTTTGATATGTAATCATAAGTGATTACATATCCGGCAGCTGTAAGTAAATTGCGAGCATTAGCTATCCTACTCACAGTAACAGATCGACAAATGAGATTATGTATAGTAGGTACCTACCGTATGCAGAATTGTAATCGATGAGAAGTATGTAATCGATAATTTTAATATATTGTTCTTTGATATTTTCTAGAAGCACTTATCAAATTAGCAATGTTTATACATGTAGGTATGTATAGATTATACGGCTCATTAAAGTGTCGTGTCGTATAGTTAATTGGAGTCTTTCATCTCCTTATATTAATTATCTACGCAAGGTACTTTATGAAATAATATTGGTACTCCAAGAGGTATCAAACATGATGAGCGAAGTAGTCACTTATATGTAACTTAAACCAAAAACATACCTATGAATGCGTATTCGGCTTTCGACATAAGCCGTGGCGTCCACTACCGGACTTCATCCGCAGTCCTGGGACGCCGTCTCCGGCCCTACGAGTGGATAGAATCCACAGAGTAAACAGATGCAGTTTGCGTTAGATTCGCATCTCGTAGCCTCATCATGTCGTACTTGCATCAATATTAGGCACGTCGTTGATAGCTCAAGCTTGGTGTTTAGTGGCTAGTTAATTAAATTCCTCTTTACTGTTTGCCTAATTATGCGCATAGTATCATCCGGGACGTCCTACCCGTTCGTTCGTCTTTCTTATGTCAGAAGAGCGGACATTGGATAGTATTGCAGATATGCATCTGAGACAGTGTATGCCGTTTTGGGAATCGTAAACGTGTATTTTGTATCGAGATATGTACACTGCTGTCGTACGTACCTGACAACGCCGATCACGGCTCCATCTTCCCGGACGTATGGACCACCTTAACTTTGTACATCTGGTATGTAGCTTAAGAGGTACATACCTCTCTGTGTACAGTGTAGACGTTCCAGCTGTCTGAATAGGCTAGGAGATTACCTGTTCGTAGCACGGAATTGCCGTACCCAAGG
Organism: Daldinia sp. EC12; assembly: GCA_002120325.1. Classification (NCBI taxonomy): domain Eukaryota; kingdom Fungi; phylum Ascomycota; class Sordariomycetes; order Xylariales; family Hypoxylaceae; genus Daldinia; species Daldinia sp. EC12. Next base: position 268,816 of record KZ112946.1, read on the forward strand.
GAAAGGAAAGATACTCCCCGTGGTCGGCCGGTACTGGATAAGCTTACGATAGACAGGGGCTCAAGGAGCTATGATGCTCTCTGGTCCCTGAACGCATCATCTATTGTTCTGAATTCGTCCCTGGCAACGAAGCAGGTACCTAATAATCCCTAGTACTATCTGATAATCTTCTGCTCTAGCGTAGGACACTTTGAGTTTGCTCTTATCATTGCATGGATCTCCTTCACCAACCTAAGTCCGTAGTATAACTAATACAGAATAAGATGAAGCAATCCTCCCTAATGCTCGGCCAACGAAAGCTCCTTGTCAAAACGCCAAAAACCCGAGAAAAAGGGTGCCCGGACTGTTAGGGCTTTCTTTCCCCCATTGACAAATCACTCGGGGGCGTAAGCCATGCCAATGCATTCCCCTTGTTCGCACCACCCAATGAGAACGTCCATCCGCGCTGCTGGTAGTACTTATGCCTGAATGCAGTAAGAAATAAGGCTGGCGGACAAGAAGGAAAAAAAGATGGGCAAGAGTCTGCGAGATCAGCCCAGCAGGCATCGATTAATCATAATTACATACATACATACCAGACCTACCTCTGGGACCGGGTCCCAAGCCCAAGTCCTCGGGTTCTTGGGATCCATATCTATGGTCAGCAATTCCTTCTAGAAGGAGTCTTCTATGCATACCTAGACAAAGAATGAATTGCTCACACTATCTATCTATCACATAAGCCCCTCCGTTAGCTTTCCCCGGAAACACTTTAGGGGGGACAACTTGTCTCATACCGCTGATGAGACACACGCTTATGCTTGATAGAACATGTCATCATCTAAGCGTCACTTCGATAGCATTTATTCCAGCCACAACATTCCTAAACACAAACGCTTAGACTATCTGTCTATCTAACGCTAGCCCGTAATTTTCTTTTTCACGACATAGATATGTTAGGTACCTAATGTATATATCGTACACAAAGGGGTGTTTGACCAAACTGAGCAAGTCCAACCGGATCGATCCAGGGAAACCCGCTGAAGCTTAGATATGGAACGAGGCGGGAAAGCAGAATGGAGTTTTGAACGCCATATTTCGTAGTGCAAATTTCCCGCGCCCAAAGCTTCTGGCTAGAACTTTCAAGCCTCATATGGTCGAGACCCAGGCGGGAGAGAGAGAGGAGAAGATGTCTCAAGCACGGACAGCAGTGCGGTAGGTCCTCTATATACCGGATCATATACCGCGTCCACCAGAGATACCTAACCTAGTCGTTGTTGTACGTGCGTCGGTAGGTACACGGCAGCAGAGTAGCTCTAGGATGGTGTAAAGTAAGGAGAGGAAGGGATGGCTGGATGGAGAAGAAGAAGAAGAAGAAGAAGAAGAAAAGGGTAATATCCGCCTTTGTTTTTCGTACGAATCGCACTTTCGCGCACAGACAGAAGCTCAAGGGTTTCACCGACAAGCCCTTCCCACCTACAACCCCATATCCCGTAGCCACGGTACACGGTAAGTTCCCGCGGAATCATCGCATTGACAAGATGCAGGCCCCGACCACGGGTTTTAGTAGCAGTAGCCCTCTTTTTTTTTCCTTTTTATCCCCCTTCCCAGACCCAAGTCCTCGGGTTCCAGCCGCAGGAACTAACTGGGTGGGACCCATTTCTTGTGGTCGCCGACTCCAGAGTTTCCTCGCCTACGGTAACAGGCAAGGTACAGTACAGTACAGATATCTATCCAGGGTACCTCATACTAATGTTTGTATTGTAGGTACGAAGTGGTGCACTTTGCTTATATCGTTATGATTACGGGTTTGAGCTCTGAGACATCTGTCTTGTACCTTGCAGACCTTATGTCATGTCATGGATGGCACGATCGAAGAGCTTATGCTAGATACCCTACCTACCTACCTACCTACCTACACGGGTAGGTAATTAACTGTGAATCCAGTTTTATGATAGCCTCATCTGTGTGTACCTGACCCTAACCAACGTAAAAGAAAATTTCTTTTTTTACCGCCCGTGCTCGCCAAGAATATCGACCAGACCGTATCTCTCTACGTTTTTCTACGTTGATATATAACTCCCCTGTAGCATAACATAACATAACATAAACATAACGCAATAGGGGGGGCACGCACGACCCGTAAATCGACCAGTAAGTATTCACACAGATGCCAATATCCGCGGATTCCGTCTCCCTGTTCGAAGATTTAAGCTTTCATCCTAGAGACCCCTTTCCGCGTTGCCGGGTTATGTTGCTTTGACCGCTCCTTGGTCTTGCTCAGGGGCGCGCCATCCTGTCCTAATACAACCCCCCCGCCCCGAGCCCGGTTCCCGTGTCAACGGACTGTCCGTCCGCGGATCTAGTAGCCTATTTGCCTTTAACATCACCCGAGATGCGGCATGTATCTCCTTCCGGCAATACCACATCTCTATTTTTTTTTTCGACAATGAATGCTTGATGAAAGCTCGGTGCCGAGAATACACCCCCACCCCTGACAAGGCCACTCTCGGAGATGGCGTTGAATAAAACTTCGCAGATAAGAGGATCCGTATTCTTTGATGAATGGTCCTTTCTCGGAACAGGGAGAGGGCTTCTTATGCGACTTTTCGGGATTCCGAGATACATACCTTGCAGCCCCCTAATCTGTTGTACCATCGTCCCCTGGGTTATCCACAAAAGGGGCAAAGAGGCAAAGGGGATAATGGACTTCTAGACTTGATAGAATCCTCTGCTATGTCATAGTGGACTTGGGTCCATTCAAGCAATTTTTTTTTTCTTGATAGCCTGGAATTGCGAGTTGTGTGTATGTGATGCAGTATGTCCATAGGTAAGGGTAGTTAGGTAGTCAGTGATGGCTACCACCTAGGTATAGCTATTAGTCTAAGGTATGCAGAAAAATATGTCCGTATAACGTGTCTATACCTCGTAAATCTCAGTAGCTCGATGTCAAGCTAGTGCAGCATATACTTCGTCTCAAGGTATAAACTGTACTATACACGCGTGGTAGTATCGGCGATATATATCGAGTTGCAATGTTTAATCTTTTAAATTCGATCCCGCTATCTAGCTGATCAACTCTTCCCTTTTTGGTGACCCAAGAACGATAACTATTCAAGCCGTAGCTTCTTGCGCTTTCTTTTTCCGCCTACTTCCCTATGTTCTTCAATATTCAGTAGAGCCTCCCGCTTCTTCTCTCCCACTTCCTTCATATGGTCACGGATAAATCTGCTCTCCAAGTTGACGCCTTCTTCCTCCCATTTTTCGAGTTCTCTGCCAACACGGGCTTCTATGGCGTGGATGCGCTCCACGTCCCTCTGCCCGATAAACGTGACCGCCTCACCTTTCCTTCCAGCTCGGGCGGTACGTCCTACACGATGAATATAGTCATCAGGGTCCTGGGGGACATCGTAATTTACTACGAGGCTAACCTCTGGAATATCTAGACCTCGCGAGGCTACATCTGTGGCGACGAGAATCCGTGCCGCTGATGCTCGGAACCGTCCCAAATTATCCACACGTTGGCGTTGTTGCAATCTAGAGTGAAGAGATGTAACACGGTGATCTAGTAGTCGTAGCAGATGGTGTAGGTATTCCGCTGTCGAGGTACGGTTGCAGAAGATGATAAGTGACTTCTCGATGTTGGCTTCTGTTAGGAGGAAAGCATGCAGATAGTACTCCTTGTGCGTAACGTTTACCTGGATATACATCTGATGAAGAGTGGTTGGGACGGCCAGTTTCTGTGTATCAACCTCACATACGAAGGCTGGCTCCTTTCCAGGTTTTGGCGGCATATCTTTCAACGCTCGCACCTCTGGGGTGATGGTAGCGGTGAATAGAAGTGTTTGTCTCTCACTTGAGGGCGGAAGGACTCCCAGGCACTCTTCAATATCAGGTAACATGCTCCCGGGGCCACCCGCCGCTAGCAATCGATCCGCCTCATCAAGCACCACGAATTTGACCCTTCGAAGTCCGGCTATGGTATCTTCACCGGACGAGTTAATATGATCTGCTAATCGGCCAGGCGTTGCAATTACCACATGAGGCCTTTGTGCAAGGGCAATTGCTTGCGGTCGCATATCAGACCCCCCAGTAATCAGTATTATCTTTAGAGACTGTGGCGAGGATATCGCCTTGAATTGCTCGTAGATCTGTAAAGCCAACTCTCGGGTAGCTGTTAATACTACCGCGTATATAGAACTTGGGTCCTCGGACCACTTCTGTAGTATCGGTGCAGCGAAGGCCACCGTCTTTCCTGAACCTGTCCTGCTCGTTCCAATGCAATCTCTACCCTTGAGAATTTCGGGAATGCAGGCCTTCTGAATACCTGTCGGTCGTTTGATTGCCATGTTGGCAAGCGACCGAACAAGCCATGGCTTGAGATTCAAGGATTCAAAAGTGGTATGACGGTCCACTGGAGCGGCAATGGGAGTGTTCACGGGAATGGCGGTTGGTATCAAGCTCTCTGACGGTTTGCTCTGCGCAGTACCGGCACTTTTCCGCTTGATCCTGGAGGGTACATTTATAGATGATGTACCTAGTTCAGCGACAGCGGGAGTTAACTCGGCTGATAATTTGCGCCTCTTACGAGAAGCCGCACTGTCGAGTGAGTCGGATTCTGATCCTGAACCCGACTCACTTTCATCGGAGATGGCCTGGCGTCGCGACAGTGACGAATCTAATATTTGATCGTCCGATTCAGACGCGGATGCAGCGGCTACGTCCGGTACGGATGCCGGCATCTTTGTATTTAATACGTGCGCAATCCTTATGTAACCTTCTCAGTGGATTTGAGTATTTGATATCTCTCTCTAGGAAGATGCATTAATCGACATTCAGCTAAGCGCTTTGAAAGAAAGAAAAAAAAAAAAAAGTTGAAGTCGATATCGAATAAAAACAGGGATCTAAATGTGGAGAAAGTTAAAGTATCTAGTCCAATCAAATACTGCGCCTTAAAGGGCGTAGGTACGCTAAAGTAAACGCGCGGCTGTTGGTGCAAGCTTTCATGGGTCCATTCTTATTTACTCCTACGGCTACCATTAATTGGTTTGTTCCCTGCATACGAAATACGTGATCGCTAAATGATCGCTAAGTGATCGCACCTGGGTACATGTAATGCGGGAAAAAAAGGTGGTACTTAGGTACATGCAATTCATGCTACCTGTGTCCTATGTTCCCTTAATCAAACTCTCGACTTTGTTTTCTTGTCCTTGATGTTTCAAGTCATAATCTAGAGTCATCGGAAACCGGGAATAATATGGCTACCGAATATCCTACGGTCTTTAGCGAGACGGGGAAGAAGTTTGTCGCCGTTTTAGGTCCAGGTCTTCCCGGATAGATTCCTCCCAGCCCTACGTTGTGATAATCTCAAAAAAGCCGAACATATAATCGCCCCAAAGGATTTCGGCTAAGATATAGCCAATCTCTCAACTTGGTCTCTTGGCAAGGTTGAACAGGGTCTAGACGGGAAGCCATCTTTCCATCCCTGTATCTGTATGCATGCATGTGCTATGCACATGATATTGCCCCTGACCATAGCTGGCAGCTGCTTCACCGAAGCCTTGCTGCAATAAAGAGCTCGATTTCACGAGCCAAAATGTGAAGAGCTGCATAAGGGCAGAAGAGAAGTGGACATCAGGATGAACGAAAGAAAAAAAAATTGTGAGAAGACTTACGAATGCATCCCATCTCATCCCATCCCATCCTATTCCATCCCTCGCGTAGTCGAACCACCATCATTCAACCTCGTTGTTCGACACGAGAAGGCATCACGATCGGGCACCGGTCATCCTTTTGAATCTTTGGACCCCACTGCGCAAAATTCCAAATGGACTTCCGGGCCAATCTACTGTAGCTTCGTGTCGCTATCTAGAGTTGGGGTCGATGCCGTCTAACCCCAAACATGGACCCCAACAGGCTCTGCAGGCTTTGGAGGGTATGCCCTATGGTGTCGTAGTTTCACAGAGTTGGGGTATTCGGTGTAGGGCTAACTACTGTACATACAAAAACGTGCATACATCTGCCCATCCGCCCATCCAATATCGAATCGAACCTGATGTCGAGCTACTCCACCAAAGTCGGGGGGTTTCATACGGTATCTAGATGAGCGCAGTCTCACCTCGCCGTTGCGAAGTATCCGTAACGGTACATACATAGGTATGTAGCGTATATGTATGTAGAAGTCTACATGTGTACATAGATGCGATACCTAACTAGTTGACAATTCCAATCCTTCTGCGCTTACCACCAAGTTGCGGACTACTTACGTTCGCTAATCCTTCCTGGGTTGCCGGTTTCCGACTAAATTTAAGATAATCTCGCCTACTCCGAGAAGTATCCAACAAGTATTGCGCACTAGCGGTCGACCTAATACAGTCTGACACAACAAGCGGACGTGTCAGCAACGACAAGACCATAGTCGAGTTTCGTCGAAACATTCTTTCGACAGTGAGATTCTACGGGTATGAGTGGCCGAGGCGGGACTTGGAGTGGATCATTGATGTGTGAACAGGGTGGACAGGCCGGACAGGGTGGACAGCTCTTCTCCCCCGGTCGAGCTGGCCAGGTTGGTCAGGGGTCTTAGTTGGAGGTTACAGTGTTCCACGATTTGATTCCTTGGGACCCGTAGTTAATGATCGGTAGTCCATCGAATCGACCACTGAGAGATTATAATGAGATGGGTAGTGATGGTAGTGAGATGGTACTGTACGACTTCAAGTCAAACCCCCTTGCGCGCGCAAGAGCAGCTTCTCAGACGAATGCAGACGGATGTACATATAGCGGATGCGTTTGATTGTTCCGTTCATTGCATTCGTGTGCATGATGATCATTTTAGAGCCGAGCGTCATCACATCTCAGGATACTGAAGCGGTTCGGATAGGTACCTCCATACCCTAAGTACCTACCACCTTACCTCCATACTTCACATGTGTATTGTAAGGTAAGGTACATGTAGTGTGTTAGTATTATTGTATTGTACTTGATGCCTACCTCTAATGTTAGTTAATATCTATCATACAAACACTAATTATTTCCTTTTTCAATTTTTCATCCTAGAATATAACGAAAAGACAGCTTACAGGTTTCTTCTTTAATCTTGTTTCTTTCTTACTATCTCCCTCGTTATCCATTGTTAACCGCCAGATAAATTCGTCTCGTATTGAAATCCGAAACTACATGACGCCAACGCGCACCAGCAAAACCCACCTGACACCTTTTTTTTCTGATAGCTCTTTTACGGGGGGGTAGCTTCTATATCCTAGGCTCGGGCCGGGTCTTGATAACTTTTGGAGACGTTTAGTAGCTACCTCACTTACCTCACTTGGAGACAGGTTGTACATGTATCCATGTATTATGCTATATGCACCTTAGCAGCCCCCATTAGCACCTGCAACTTCCACTTTGAATTGACTACCTGGTACCTAACTACTTTACTTAGATACTTTCCATGATATCGGATGGACTTATCTTTTTTGTATTTTGTATTGATTCCGCTTAGCTATCCATTCTTATTTATTCTGTACCAATACTCTTTTCTCTATTTGCTACCTACTTCCACTTTTTAACTTTGTCACCCTCACATTCGTTCAGCGCATATAAGGCGCATATGCTGTCGATCCTATCATATAATACGCATACAAATTCAAATTATTAACAAGTAACAACTTGCAACTCGCAACTCGCAACTCGCAAATTCGCCAGTCTTCGCTCTCCAATCTCCCCCAGTCGCATTAACCCCAAATTCTCAACTTGCACCATTCCACATCAATTCCTTATTTGATTGCTCGGTCGTCGTTTATCGCCCAATCTACAGAAATTTGGCGCTGGGAACCTGGAACTAGCATGGTATTGGCATGAGAGCCCGCATCAACATCCCTGTCATCGAGTCTTGTTTCTGGTTCATCCGCCCCCCGTCTTTTCACCAGTGCCAGAGAGGCACCACCACTCAAAACCGCATCGAACCCCCAGGTCTTAGCGGGGACAAGGGCCAAAGGGCCAAGGTTCACCAACGACAATTCGAGATCCGGGTCTAATTTGCCTACCTACTTTAGGTACTCTTTAGTTTCCTACTTGTTCAACCCTTCAACGTCTAGCCAAGTCCCAGGTCCTTTCTCCGCTTCCTCGACAGGAAAACTAGACGAGGACAACTATCCTACATACTCTACATATTCTACCCATATACATAACTACGTTACTACCTACCTACCTACCTACCTACCTTGGGTAGGTAACTACGAATTACATATCTTCCCACTTTGACTGGACTGGACTGGACTGGGCTGCTGGGCATCCAACGTTTTTGTGCAGGGGGTTAATTTCAACTACGCGCGGCACACAAGCAAACTAACTATCATATCCTCTCCACCACTTCTCGGTTCTTAACCCCCCACGACCATTCGGCCATCTTGACAATTTTCACTTTTTTGTTTTCACTTTTTTGTCTTGTTTCGTCCAACCTTGATTGCTCCAATATACAATACTTTCATTTACACGATACGGCCTCGAATAGAACTATAATTCTTTCTTTTTATTAAATCAGTACCACCAACGGATTTTTGGCAATACGTCACTCGAATATATTATCTGAGGCGCTGTGTGACCTCGTTTGAGCATACCTGGGCATACCTGGGTATACCTGGACATTCGTACTTGGACCTACCTGGACGAGTCGTGTTGACGGACTGTTACATACAGCCATCTTCGGCCCTTTTATTTCCTCTTTGTACTCGATCAAACCCAACCGCTCCCTCGGCAGACTACACCACGAACACGCACTCACCCACAGGCTTGCTGCGCAATCTGTGGTTTGAAAACCGACCTACCACAAAATGCCCGATCACGAGAATCCTCAGGCCTCTGAGCCAGTAATCCAAAATGTAATTTAGCTCCCCTCCTAACCGTATTATCTTAGCTTTACTTTATTTATCTCCGTACACCTGTCCTTTATCTTTCTACTTGCGTCTGGAAAGCTTCCCCGCTCGTATACCTGAGATGCTAACGTACTTTTACCATGAAGACCTCATCCACAGCAGCTCTCGAAGCTGCCGTCAGCACCCCTCCGCCAGCCTCGACACCTATTCCCATCATGTCGTCCTCTCCTGCTCCTCTTCGACCCGCACTCGCAGGCGGCAGACATAGCGGCGGACGGACGCCGAGATTAGGTTTAGCTATCCCACCATCCCCCAATGTTAAGCCCGTAGGCGCCCCCGGCGTTCCGTCGCGGCCTCAGCTCACCGTCCATGTCGCCACTCCGATGGGTAGCACCGTCGCACCATATGAACAACATCGTCCTACAATTCAGCCGGGACAATCCGCGAGCGGTGGCAGCGAAAGCAGCGCAGCGCACTCGCGATCCGGTAGCTTTGGCCCTCTTGACGGAAGAGCTAGCAACCCTACATCTGCAGGTTCCCAATTTTCTGCTCTATCGTTTGCATCGCAATATGGCATTGGGTCAAGACCGCAGGGCACGCCTGACCCCATATCCGCTGTCGGTTCCATTTACTCTGAGAGAAGTGAAGGCGGCATTGGCATGGAGCGAGATGCGAGCATGCAGGGCCTCGAGGATAGCTTTGACAAGATGACCCTTGAGAAAGCAAGGACTGCCGATGTAGAGGAGCTTGACGACAACGGCTGGAGAATCGCGAGCGCAGAAAACAGGATTATTGAATTAGGCAGTCTAGGTGAAGGTGCTGGTGGCGCCGTAACACGGTGTAAGCTGAAGGGTGGAAAGACTGTATTCGCATTGAAGGTATGCCGTCTGCCTTTTCAGTCCTATAGTAGAATATATACTGATACGCTTCCCAGGTCATTACCACAAATCCGGACCCGGATGTTAAAAAGCAGATCTTCCGTGAAATCAACTTCAATAAGGAATGCGCATCGGAGCATATCTGCCGATATTATGGAGTTTTCGGTGATCCTGCTACTGCCACCATTTCTATCGCTATGGAGTTTTGCGAAGGCGGATCCCTCGACAGCATCTACAAGGAAGTCAAGCGACTTGGCGGTCGGACCGGCGAGAAAGTCTTGGGAAAAATTGCCGAAGGCGTCCTCCGAGGGTTAACTTATCTCCATAGCAAGAAGATTATACATCGAGATATCAAGCCATCGAATATTTTGCTCTGCCGCAATGGCGAAGTCAAACTGTGCGACTTTGGCGTCTCAGGCGACTTCGGAACCAAGGGCGAAGCTAATACCTTCATCGGAACGAGTTATTACATGGCACCAGAGCGTATTACAGGTCAAAGTTACACTATCACGTCAGATGTTTGGTCGACTGGAGTCACACTTCTTGAGGTGGCCCAGCACCGTTTCCCCTTCCCAGCCGACGGAACCGAAATGCAACCTAAGGCGGGATTGATCGATTTATTGACCTATATCGTCCGACAACCAATACCAAAGCTCAAGGATGAGCCGGATGCCAACATATTCTGGAGTGACAGCTTCAAGTATTTCATTGAGTGCTGGTAAGTCATCCATTTCTGTCTACTGAAGAAATCAAATGTCTAATAAATGTATAGTCTCGAGAAAGAGCCAACCCGTCGAGCAAGTCCATGGAGAATGCTCGAGCATCCATGGATGGTAGAGATGCGGACGAAGCGGGTAAACATGGAAAGATATTTATCCCAGGTCTGGGGATGGGACGAAGAGACAAAATCCTAGGCCATGAGCAGCCTGGAATAAGCAGTCTCTAATCCACTCACCCCACACAAAGCGGCTACCAGGCATTGAAGCCTGCTATGATACCCACATGAACCCATCTTCGCCTATTTAAAAGGCAACTGGATGGCTAACACTACTGCATGTCGCTTGCGCACTACTCACCAGCAAGCCATAATTACTACACAAACATCTAGACTGCTAGTATTGGAGGAGGGCGTGTTCTTACTTGTTGCATCAAGGAACATCGCTTGGGGTACGCAGAAAAAGAGCGGAGGAGACGAACGAATGTCAGCTCGTATATATATTCACACATACTCACGGAGTTTGGGAAAGGAACCGTAAGGCTTACGGGGCTGATTAGGTTAACATTGAATAAAATGTCTTTGGGCGCTAGCGAGACAGAGGTACATAGGCATTCATCTGAATATGATTAGTTGAATATTTTCTACCATTCCTGCGGTAAAGTAAAGGAACAGTTATTATATCCGTGATCGAGTCTTTTGCGTGTTTGGGTTGTTGAGGTATTAAATTGGGGCACGAACAGAGAAATGTGGAAGGAGGTGCATGATCATAGTCATAGTTAGGTACTAATACTTAGACGCCTACATCATCATCCGTTATTACTTCCTCTCTCGACCATTTACATGGAGAAATGTAGATGTGACTTCTACAAGCCGGTTCGTCCCTGGATATAGAAATGTCTAACACGAGTTCCTTTAGCATACTCCTTCCGATGTATAGATCATGGAAAGGTCACCCGTCTCCAGAAATTGGGAATATAAAACTGCACACCTTTCAACTACATACAATTTTGGATTATTTCTCTCTCATCTATCCTAGCCATCCTCCATTTTTCATCGCCGATTGGCCCATCCACTCTCAGCTTCTCTTCTCAAGCCTCATACATCACTTCACCTATCATATTCAGCACACTATGGTTGACGTTTGACTTCAGTTCAACGTGTGTCTTTGGCAACTTGGCGAGATGTTATAATTAACGTCTCTATGTTGGCACCACGTTTATCATCATAAGTCGATATCAACCCTCTTCCCTCAGTAGCCTTCTTTCCCCCAGAAGTCCTCGAAGCAAGGCCTCCCTTGTACCGCTCGCTCCTCGAAACCACCGAGCAACGAGCACCAAGGTAAGCAATGCCATAGAATGAAGACTAAACCCAGCTTCTTCGTGAGCGACCTATTGATGATGATTACTAATTTGTTATAACTAAGCTGAAGGACATGTTCGGGAACTTATAAGTGTTTCCCCCCCGGATCCCAACATAGGTAGCGAGCGACAACAGCAACCCTCTTTTTTTCAGCGATTCTGACCTTCTTACTACTCGCTTGCTTGGTATCACCCAAGCGAACGAGGTAATCAGGTGGGTATTACGATGATGATATCCAAGTATCGTTATGAGCCTTACGGCGATGGGCAAAAACAGTTACGACTCTGAGTGTTAGTCACACGTCGTAAACCATAAACCTCGGTCATACTTTATTCTAACTAGCACTTGCTGCAACTAACTAGAGGTTTAGTTTTTATCTTTGCTCTTCCTGCCTCTAGAGCTCTGATGCCCTAGCGTCTATCTAACCATTTTTCTGTAACTACCATATAAAGGCAAACGTCTGTTGTAAGATGATGGTATAGAGATAGCTCTTAAAAGATTACTAATAAATATAGACCTTGACCAGCTTTTATCAGGAAAGCAAAGATACTTCTTCGGCCGATATTCTTTGAAAGTGACTTAGACTCAACTTACCCCCTCGCCATTAAGAGATTTCTTAAACATGTCTCGGATGAGGGAGGTGCTGCATCTAAGTTGAATATATTTCACATACACGTAGTTAATACATTTAGTATGCATTTATATTTCATACTTGTATCCTATGGCTACTTCAGTTAACTGCCTAGGTAGGTAACTAATTGCCTGTTGATGATATTGGAACTTTCATAGAAGTTTGGGACTGTACCTACTTTGGACCCCGTCAAGATTATAATACTGCTAATAGTAGAGTATATGCATTTATTCAGTAATATAGTATAATAAGGTAACATTAGTAGAGGTAGCTGCCAAGGTGGGTACTCGGGTAATTATCGGCTAATACGGCCTGGATTAAGTCTTAAATCAGTGAGACTTTGCAGCGGCGCCGAGTTACTAACACCAACAAACCGCGGACCAACTTCGAAGCAGTACTTTGTTGTATTCTCGCCAACTTGCAGCTTGGTCCACCATTGTTTACTTTGGCCTTTAGCGCCAATTCTAAAATTTTCATTCAAGCTCTACTATTCAAATTTAAACTGAATAAGAACACTTTTGTTTGGCTTCAAAGCTTTCACAATGGCTGACGAAGCCGAGAAGCCAGCTGAGAGCGCGGTCGAAGTTCGCGAATCCATCGAGGCTAAACCAGCTACCGATACCAATACAGACAACGCCCCGCAGGATTCCGACGCATCTAAGCCCGCCCCTAACCCTGGAGATGCAAGCGATAATGGCGAGGCTTCCAGAGGAGGTTCGAGCATCAACGCCGCCGCAGACGCGAGCGCAGAAGCTGAAGACGACGCGGATGCCGATGGCGAGCCTGAAGAGGATCGCACCCCGGGTCGCACTCCCGGTCGTCTCGATCACGATATGTTAATAGTCATTGAGAATACGGCAAACTATCTCTCTACTTATAGAGATGCCGAGTAAGTCCTACCAGTCTAGTCAGTAGTCGTAGTCGTATCTGTATCTAATAGTGAACTCCCGAAAGTGGTTACCATGTTGCTTCGCACTTCCAGCGCATTCCAAACCGACGTTTGATCCCAGAATACTACGAAGTTATAAAAGAGCCTATTGCTTTTAGTACGATTCGAGTGAGTTACTATCCCTGTCCGATCTCTATTTCAATGTCTCCCTGACCGTGAAACTTTCCACTGTAGACCAAAAAACTTAAAAAGCAATACACTGCCTTCTCCGAATTCGTCAGGGATGTCGCCCTCATCTCCCACAATGCCATGGTCTATAATCGACCTTCCTCGGAATTCTTTCAAGACGCTGCTCGTTTACGGGAGATCTTTAAGGAGGAACTCCAAAAGCTAGTCAACGAGGGAACCATCAAACCTGAGGATGCTGTACTCCCCGATTTGGGAGAGATACCCGAGGCAGAAGACTCCCCTCCTCCAGATCCCGAGGACGAAGAGGCAGAGGAGGAGGATGAAGAAGACGAAGAAGATGATGAGGACGACGATTCGGACGATGAAGGTGGACGGCGACGAGGGCGACGGGGTCGTCACTCGACTTCGGGGAGAAAAGCTGATGCGAAAGATGATGATTCACATAAAAAACGAGGCCGCCCTCCTAAGGTTTTCACTCCGCTAGAAGCCCGCATTCACGCACTGCTAAAGGGCCTCCGAAAGCCGAAACATCCCGATGGTGATCTACTAATCATCCCGTTCGAGAGACTTCCGGATAAGCAAACGACTCCCGATTACTTTGCCGCCATAAAGAATCCCATAGCAATGGATCTGATTAAGCGCAAGGCCAAGAGGAAGAAGTATCAGAACGTGGATCAAGTACTAAAGGACCTCGACTTGATGTTTGAGAACGCGAAGTTGTACAACGAAGAGGATAGTCAGATTTATAAAGATGCAGTTGAGTTGCAGCGGCAAGCCCATTTGCTTGCCGAACAGGAGAAGGCCAAGCCCGATAGCGAATTCGAAGATGAGGATGGTAGACGGCCCCTGCCAGAAATTTTCCATAAAGGGGAGGTCTGGAAAGTTGGTAAGTTTCATGAATTGTCACGTTTCCTATCTTACGTGAAATATTGAGTGTTGACTGGATTTAGGCGACTGGGTTCATATCACCAATCCGAACGATCTGACAAAGCCCATCGTGGCGCAGATCTACCGAACTTGGGAGGATAAATCAGGACAGAAGTGGGTGAACGCTTGCTGGTACTACCGCCCTGAGCAGACGGTTCATCGATTTGAGAAGCATTTTCTCGAAAATGAAGTGGTCAAAACAGGCCAGTATCGTGACCATCGCATCGACGAAGTAGTAGATCGGTGTTTTGTTATGTTTGTGACTCGCTACAACAGAGGTAGACCGCGAGGATTTCCTAAGAACAAAGACGTCTATGTATGCGAAGCGCGATACAACGAGGAGAAGCATAAGCTCAACAAGATTAAAACTTGGGCAAGCTGTTTGCCTGATGAAGTCCGGGACAAGGACTACGAGATGGATCTGTTTGAGGCGCCACGCAAGCTTAAGAAGGTTATCAGTCCCATTAAACATCTTCTCCAAGATGATGCGAAACCGACAGATCCCTTACCCAAGCCAACTTGGGGAGCACCTAATGCGCCACCTCTTATTGGTGCCGTACATTGTCGTGCGAGAGAGCCGAATGTAAGTTGTCTCCTATTTTTCTTCCTTTCCTTTTACCCCGCGCACCTAAGCGTCGCTATTGTCGTTTCATTTCACAACCTTCCTGTCTCTAGGCGGGCAGAGCAGCAAACGTGTCAAAAAAAAGGGGGCAATGGGAACAAAAAGGGAACAAAAAAACGAGTGAAGGGATTAAATGTGCCCCTCTACTGCTATTCCATCCCATCCCATCCCTATCCCTATCTTACTCTTTCCGTCTTATCGATTGCGTTGCAATCTTTTTTTATTTTTTATTTTTTTACATTTGACATTTTGAAAAAATAAAAAATAAAAAAAGTTCACGTTGGATCGAAGCGCAATCCTTCTTCTTTTTTCCCAATGTCTCACTGAGCGCGTCACCTAAAATTAATCTAATTTCTCACCTTTACTCACACATTCTTTTATAGGAATCTCCACCCCCAGAACCAACTCCATCTCCACCTCCGCCGCTCCCCATTATGGATTCAGTTCGTCGTCCTTCAATGATGGCAGCGCGTCCCGTTGATGGTCAAGGTGATATTGTTATGGGTAACGCTCCTCACTTTTCCACCATTCCAACTCCTGCCACGCCGACGCCTGGACATACCGGTGCCTATGCGTCACCTAATCCGTTCGCGCCGCGTCCTAGTCCAACCCCGGTTCCTGTGCCACAATATGGCAATCATGCTGGCGCCCCCCATCCCGGTTTTCCGGTCCAGGGTGTCCAAGGTCCTCCCCACGGCGCCCATGGTCATACAACACCACAGATGACTCCGGCACCACACTTTCAACCACACCAACCGCCTCACCAACCCGCTCCTTACAATGGATATGCGCCTCAATATAGCGCTTCTCCGGTTCCCGTACCTCATCAGGCTCACCACCCACCTCCACACCAAATAAACCCTCCAATGCCTCCCTACGACCCGTCGCATCGTATTGCGCCTACTCCCGCGCGAGCTTCTATGGCTGCCGCGCCTAGTCCCGGCCCGCACGGGCAAGCTAATGTCTACAATCCGCCCCGACCGGTCGAAGTTTATCGTTTGGACGACGCGTTGAATGACAAGATTCCCGAGGAAGTTCGCGAGCAGTTTCAACGCGACGAGGCTGGTCATGTGTTATTCTTTACTCAACCTCCTCTAGACCGCCCGCACCGCGGTGTTTCTAGTGAAAGTGCTGGCCTTGGCCATAGTGTTCGCTATCTTGCCGACCGCTCTCGCGAGATCCAGGATCGGCGCGCGAAGCGAAAAGCGAGAGATGAACTACGCCAGGCAGAAGAGAAGAAGAGACAGGAGACGGCGAAACTTGCCACCGAGGGTGAAGCGAAGGAGATAATTGACCAGGCTTGCGATGTGCTCGCCAGCTGGGTCAAATCTATGAACAAAGAGACCGAAAACATCATGCAAGTCTATGATGGTTGGAGCTGTCGCGACGACGATATCGATAAGGTTTCCCAAACGATTGCGGGATAGAATTCCGCCACGGATTCTGGGAACGGACGGGGTGACGATCAAGCTTAGCAAGGCGACGATGAAGATGAGCAAAGCAGCAAGCAAGACAAGCGAAGCGACGGAAGTACCCGATGAAATGTAATTCTATAATACCTAGGCGCCTATTTTTCTTCGGACTTGTTTAGCATTAGGCTCTACGGCGTTTTAAAGGAGGATTATGGAGTCCGCTTTCAAGGAGTCATAAGATACCACTTCTCTGGTTAGGGTACTGATAAGTGATCATTTCATAGGAGGATAAATATTATTGATTTCTTATTATGGCTACTATGGGTCGACCATGCAGCAGCTGCAGCAGATTAGTTGCATGATTTACAATGGCATTGGGTTACGGTGATTGTTGTAAATAGAATTTGAGTTCTACGCGTAATCTAACTGCGTTGATTGAATGTCTGTTATTGCGTTATGTAAATGGATATATAGATGCCCTTGTATCTATTTAGTCTATTAAACAATTAGATCATAGTAGGATAGTAAGGATTACCAGAATGTTTCCAGCTAAAACATGTCTTTCCATATATAACCATTTCCTTTCCCCCGGGTCTACCTCAAAAGACTTCCCCGTATACTAAAAGTCACGACAGTGACATTCAGGTCAGGTAGGCTTAAGAAGTTACGAGTGCATATGGATAACTGGTGTATCATATCAAGATCCTTCATCAATAGAAGTTGCGTATTACAGCCAACCTTTCCTCATATCATCATGACGATCAAGGGTTATAGCGTGACGAGGATGAGGACATCTCATTCCTAATACCAGCTCTCTTTACTTGAGCCCTTATTAAAATCACTCTAACTCACCCATCACCACCTATGAAGGTAGCAACCCCTAGACTACCTTAGTACAACGCCATTACTCGATACAGTTATCGCTTCCAAAAACAACTTCTATAATAGGTACTTGGCAAGTTATACCAAAACCAATGGATCAAGTACGGCACGTATTCAATAGACACTAAAATGCGCTTTTACGTTTTGCGTGATCTTTCTTGCTTCTATATTGCTGGGTACCGATTTTTGACACAAAGTCTTCTCCTATATCCGTGCCCCATTCATTCACCTGGGAGAATTGTCTTCTCCATCTTGATTCACTCGCAATAGCGACATCAACTGTTGCGCTAGGGCGCGTAGCTCCACCCCTAACCTATTCGCTCTCCTAAGTCTTCCACCCCGACGAGGAGAGAGGGAGGCGCCCCCTATGATTAGAAGTGGGTGAGTGTATTCGATCGACGATGGTGAGTAGTGTAGTGTTATAATTGAGGGTTAGTATTCTCTCATTCTTCATGCTGCTACCTATTGTAGCCAATTCCTAGGAGCAACGCTGCGCGATATCTGGATTGCGCAGCCTTCAGCAATGTTATCATAGCCTAAGGGTATTATTTTGTCATAGCTAGGAGAAATGACGCCTAATAATTTGCTGTCCTTCAGGTGAGAAGTGTTGCTGTAGTAGTGGCGTCGGGTCAACATTTGCCGACTGGAGTAGGATTTGAATTGCTCTAGCCACACGTGCGCCCAGTTGTCCGTGAAGCATCTCAGCCTCGAGAGCTTGTCCTACATAGACAAACACCTTATCAACTTGGGTGGTGACCGCAGGGTTTTGTCTACATGAGAAGTTAGTAGATAAATTCTTTTATATAGAACAATATAGGAATGGGGATTGCATCTATTGTTAGAGACTTGGACTTACTGTTCAATTAACTCCACGAGATAGCCGTAGGCATATGGCGCTGCCTCTTCATCGTTAGTGACTGGTAAGGTATTAACCCTGCGTGATAAACTGATTAGCCGCTATTATTAATATTCAAACGTTCAGGATGTATACCATTGTGCAGCAATAGCTTGCGGATCTTGCAAGCTCTGTTTATTAAAGTGAAGAATCTTTGCGATAGCCGCGCAGGCATTTTCTATATAAACATTAGCAACTTCTTGACTATGTGCTGAATTCGACAAGGATACGAACCAGTGGCATAAACGGCTTCTTCGCCGCGCGCATCCGGTATCTGGGTTGCTTGGAAGAGATAGGGTATCGACGTTGCCAGGAATTGCGACCAGGGGGCTCCGCCGCGATGAGCAGCTACACCAATGCCATACCTAAAAAACGTCAGCGATTCATTGAAACGAAGTATAAAAGTCCGTGGCGATATAGCATCGATCCAGCCTAATATGAAAGACGCAGAATATGACTTACGCAGCAGCTTGTCGAATGGCAGCCGAGGGATCTTTGCAGCCTTCTATAAGAGCAGTACTAATGGCCTGCGCATAACGAACACTTTCCGGCCCGCAATATTCCAGGACATCATCCATGATACATAATCCCCATTGGCGTTGAGTAGGATCTGGTGACGTGAGGAAGCTCTCGTAGGTGCCCATGAGACGCTCCCACGGTTGGAGGAAAGCGGAGCCGTGGTTCTTGAAGATGGAATGAAACGCCTTATTCATATCAGACAGCAGGGTCTGGTCGTCCTCAATCGCAATCAGCAGCTCTTCGGCTTCGTCCTCTGCATCCTCAGCAGCAGCTCCCGCTTTATCTTCTTCACGTTTGGCAACACGGTCCCTGTAATCTTCGATAGCTGAGTGAACTCCATCGATAAACTTTCCCATATGTTGTAAGCTGAGGCAGTCCTTGCCGACTACTTCTACCGACTCGTAAAAACATTGGTACATCTCAGCTAGAGCATCGATAGCCGGCTCGGCGGTAAGCACCTCAAGTAGCTTGTCTACCGTTCCAGCCCAGAGACCGCGAAGTTCATTCGACTCAGGACCATAAGCCTTCTTGTACGAGCTAAGTAGCTGAGGAACAAGCTTCGCCGAAATGAATCGAACAGGATCATGGAAGAAAAATGCGAGACCTGGAAGTGCAATCTTCTCCATAGTGTCAGCAACATATGGAGCAAAGTGACCCTCGAGGGTTTGCGCATAAACCACGAGCAGCTCAATCGCCATATGTTTGTCATCCATCGTACTAGTCCGGATTCCAATCATTTTTCCTTTGAGCGGCACCAACTCCCATCCATCTTCTTGCTGAATCTGTTCGATCTCATCATCCGTATCCAATAGCTGAATATCAGCCTTAGCACTAGCCAATTCAACTAATGGAGGCATAACGTTTGGCAAGAAGCGTAAGAAATCGGCTCCCATCACTCTGCACATGCGTCCCCAGCAGTGCATGAGATATTGCGACTGTGGGTCGTCAGGATCGGTGATATGTTCTTGGATATTAGCAAGGAGTTCAACCAAGACCATCGCATCATTGCCGAGACGTTCCTTTCCAACAGCCAGTGCAATCAAAGTGGCACACTCCATAGCCTTGGCACGAAGTAGTCGGTACTCCTTTTCGGTTTCTTGTCGTAGGACGTTAACGAGTAAAGGCATTAATGTGTCATAGTACTTGGAAAAGGCAGCTTCGGCGGCGTCAGCGATGGTTGCAATTGTCGAGAGTGCTTGCTCCTGAACGTAGCGCTTTTCATTTTGAAGGAGTTGGAAGAGCGAGGATAACAATTGGTCTAGATAGGGTTCAAGGATGCTCTTCTCCGCCTCCTCGCAAAAGTTCACCAATGCGGCAGCAGCGTGCGCCTTTACACGACCCTCTGGGGACTCGAGAACAGGAATGATAGCTTTTAAGACAGTATCATAGTACTCCTTTTGCATCGTCGGCGCGAAGTCTGTGCTCATCTGACCAAGAGCCTGGCATCCAGCCCAACGAACTCGCGGATGGGGATCCTTCAGCGCAGGCACAACCAACTCAAGAACGTGACTTAGTTCCTTAACCATAAGGTCACGGCAACCTTCTGATATAGCCGAGATGGCCATGAGAGCTGCATGGCGATCCTTCCAGGCCATAGAAGTCATCATTCTAGGCAACCAGTGGAACGTTGGGGCTAGAATAGTCTCTCCTCCGAGTTTGTTAGCCAGCCGGTCCATGCACTGCTCTCCTGCGACATGATTTAGATCGCTCTCCTCCTGGTCAAAGTCGTCTGACGCCAACCATTCGGCGGCATCGTCATCATCTTCACCGAGATCTGTCATCAGACTTAAGCACTGAGTGATCATGTCGGTCGTATAAGACGGATCTTTGCGGCACATGGACGGGGCGTAATCGGCAAAAGTGGCCATGAGTTCAAGCGCATTCTGTCGACTAAGATCATTTAACTCCTTGTCCTGTATGACTCCAACGCTGAACATGACAAGGTTGTGAAATAGAGGCCTAAACATCTTAGGAGACGTCTCAGCTAGATCTATCAATGCAACAAGAGCCTTGCTAAGGTCCTCAGAATCATGCGAATCCTTAATAGGGGGTAAGATGTTGAGTACGTCGGGTAGCAACGGGAATACTTTGCTCTGATCCTTCTTTGGGAGGTTTCTGAAGAAGGACGCGAAGGCGTCCATAGCAGCCAAGCGGACGGCAACAGAATCGTCCTTAAATCCTCTGTTAAAAGCATCCAATACCGCACCATCATGCTGTTTTTCGATAATGCCGGGTGTTGTCGCAAAGACACGAAAAGCAGTTTCGCGCTGACCAGCGTCGGCGGCAACGCTTAGGTTGAAAAGGACAGCCAGAATTTCGGGCCATTGCTGGGCTGGGACGTGCAAGTTAGCGGTCTTTCTAGCGAAAGGTTTGTTTCTAGTATTAGAACGCCTAACGACTCTTATTCTTCGAAGTACATCCCGAACTGCATGTGACACAGGACGTACAGCAGAAAGAGGTCGCGAGCGCATAGTGAAGGCAAGAAAAGGGAGAAGGTAGTAATAGACTAACTTGACTCTGAATATTGTCTTGCGACGTCGGCAACGGCATCACTTATTTTATTTCGTACCAAGCGGTCCCTCTCGTTGGCCAAGGCTTCAAGCAGCTTCTGGCGAATAACGGAAGCTTGCTCAGCAGGTAAGGATATAAACACCTCGGACGTGTCGCCTTTGTCGTTCTTGCGTGTTTTGGATGCTATCCGACGAAATATGACGGCGGCAAAGGAGCGCAACTAAGCAGATGATTTGACATGTCAGTCTTTCAAACGCAACACAAGAGGGGTACATAGTCAAAAGAGAGTCTCCTTACAGATGTTTCAGTTGAGGCGGCTATCTGTTCGGCCAAGCCCATCAACAGAATTTCGGGACGAGTATTGGTCCAGCTGTTCTGCAAATGTCCTTCGGCTTGAGATCGTATAGTGTTATCCGGGGATTGCAGAGCTTGCAAGAGTTGAGTTAACTCTGCATGAGTTTCTGCCGGAAGCACCGACATGTTGTGCGATAGTTGAGGTAAAGCCTGCGAATTTTAGGAATTTCGAAGGATTCAACCTCAGGGGAAAGGGCGTGTGGTATTTATTAAGTATAGTAGGTCGAAACCAAAGTTTGTCAAAGTTGTATCGCTTCGTTGAGCTCGTGCCCCGCAGGGCTAAGACGCGGTGGCCTACAGCGGGTTTCGATGAGTGTAGAGTAGATTAGGTATAGAGCGTCCGAGTTACAGTAACAAAGTTCATAGAACGAATTCTTGTAGATTCGAGGTAAGTTGAGGTTAAATCCGTACCAAAGGAATTTGGTAGTAAAAAAAGACCTTGCCTGCACTATTGGTGTTGACGTTGTTGTTGTTGTTGTTGTTGCCGTGTTTTTTATTTTATTTTTTTTATTTTGGCATCAACGGTAGCGAGGGGTCGCGAAAGAGGGGAGGTTTTTCCTATCGACCTTTTTTTTTTTTTTTCTTCTCTTTCTCAATGCACGCCGCTGGAACACCAAGAAAATAAAATAAATTCTTAGACTAGCTGGAATACATTACATGGTCCGTGCTTGAATGCTTTCGTCTAGCTGTGCTAACTTCAAAGAACGCCCGTTCGCTGTTTCTGATTGCCTGACTTGGTGTGTTTTAACCGAATAAAGTTTAGAGCAGGCCTATGTAATTACCTAACTAGCTGCCATTTCTAATCGTTACAGTAGAATAGGTATACTACCTAATATATCGAAACCGTATCGATAAATTATTTGGTTAGGTACTGATAAGATCGCTGAATCACTCTTTTAATTTTGGACTGTGACAGCCCGAGCGTACCTAACATACATGTAGTAGTTAGAGTCTTTTAGTGTCTAATGCAACTAAAAGATCTCGATTCAAAAACGCACTTGTAGATAGGCGGATACTACCAAATTCCTTTCGTTCTTTTCGTAGGTATGCATTTAGTTCATTGCGATAATGAATCGCTGGAATGTTTGTTTTGTTTGGTATGCTTGTGGTCCATGTATGGCCGTGTATGGCCGTAGTACAGTCCATTCTCAATCTATTGGTTGCGGCTTATATCCCGAAGATGCGCTACCCATTCTCGCTGCCACGTATTACATCCTCTTATTCACTCCGGTGCCTTATTAGCTGGCACAGGAGAGTTATGTGTGTCTAGAACATTTGCAAACTTATAGGTTCTTTTATGAAACTATAGATATGACATATTATCCTCGATTTTTATTTATAACAGTGATTATAATAGGGATTATGGTACCAAAGTATATACTAAATATTCGTCTTTGATAGATTATTATAGTGTAGCTATATCTAATCAAGCCAATCACAAATATCATAAACAACAATATTGAACGTCAGATATCCAATATTAAGATGTAGGTGGGTATGTACCTGATTATGTATGTGTGTATAAGTCGGGTGAAGGTATATCACGTTTGCTATCCTATACTACATGTAGGTATCTAGGTACTATGTATGTATGGGGCCCACTCGCCCGCCTCAACCCCTCCGACGGTGGCTTTTCCAACTTGGGTTAGTTAAGGCTAACACTTGTTAAAGTTATAAAAATCAGCTGCAGATTGATGCGAATGACAGTCGAGTGACGGTGTAGAAAGGTGAAGGAGGGGTTTGCGCGTACCACGGGGTAGCTACGCTATCCATAATTGGAATAATTTATTCGGTCCATCAGAGGTACCTTGGACAGGTAGGCACTGTATTCCCAAGCTACAGGTATGGGAGAAATGTACAGGTAGATGGGCATATGCACTTTCCGTCTCGTCAATGCACCATAGGTAGCATGTGCACCACCTGCCTTTAGACGGAAAGTATATATACCTGAGTTCATGTTATCTAATACATTAACCTGTATAACTATACAGTATAACTATACAATACCTAAACCAATATCGTCAATGCTATGGACGCATACATAGACAAATCCACATACTCATCCACATCAAAATACGTATGAGATCAGTAAAAGCAATGGTCTCTCTGTTACCCCAAAGACCTCCTCTCAAGATAGGTATGAGCAAGTAGAATAATAAAAATTAAAGAAAAAAAAAAAGAAGCCAAGACTAAATAGCTACCTTAACCTAGGCTATATGTAGCTACAGGTACGGCTTCGAAGCTACGAGACATCCACCAAACTCCCCTCGACTTTACGACAAGAGCGAACACAATCACATCGTACTCCTAGGGAACATATCTTGCCGCAATCAACAATAATCTAATAGTTATAGTATAATATATCTTCACCATGGATCCTAATGCGTTCTCTTTTCGAGGAGGTAAAGATTCCAAGGAAACAAGTATCTCACCGCCACCCCCTCAACGAACAGGTTCTTCTTCGAGCCTGCACAAATCTGGTCACGTCCTAGGTCACAGCCATCGCTCAAGCCTCGCTGAGAACTTGAGGGGTCTGCCGCCGTCCCCGCGAAATCAGCGACACCCCTCTTTCACCCAGGCCGCCCTCCAAGAATTGCTCAATCATCCGCCGGCTCCGAGACAGCACAATCCTCGCTTCGCTGGCAGGGACTGGCGCGATGTCGCAATCGGGGAGCTTGTGTCCAAAGATGACGTTTCCTGGGTGGAAATGGATACCAGCGTGCAGGATGCCACAATGGTATTGTTAATCCCGATCCACCAACATCCATTTATGCAACTTATCCTCTAACCGTACTTCCAGGCCCTCCTCAAGAATACATCGAGCAACGTCGTTATCATCCGAGAGAACGCCACCAGTACTGCTCCCGTCTCCACATTCGATTATAACGACTTAAACGCCTACATCCTGGTCGTGGTCGGTTTAGCGCATCCAACCGACGATCTGGTGGAATTGTACGATTCGATAGCGAAAAGAGCACAGGCCCGAGATAACATCCCGCTCCGTGACATCCAACCAATTTGTCGGAAAGAGTCTCTCATCACACTACAAGGAGATGAAGATTTGGCGAAGGCGATTGAGGTTTTCGGCAGTGGCGTACACCGGGTGCTTGTCCGCAACCACAATGCCGAGGTGATTGGCATCTTAAGCCAGTTGAAGCTCTTGGAGTTCTTCTGGAACGAGGGCATAAACTTCCGCGTCATCGACGAGCTTTATCCCAAGCTCCTACGCGAAGTTGGCGTCGGCTCCCAACAGATATTGGCTGTCAAGTACGTACAATATCACACCTACCGCTCAATTATTCTCTAACAACCGCATAGCGCAGACAGTCCATTGACCGAGGCTCTAAATCTTATGAACCAGGAAGGTTTATCAAGTGTGGCTGTCGTCGATAACGCCTTAAACGTGGTCGGCAATATTTCCACGGCCGACGTTAAACTTCTTACCAACTCATCTAGCCTCCCGTTACTACAAAATTCATGCATGCACTTTATATCAGTCATCTTAACTGAAGAAGGGGTCGAGAAAGGCAAGGATTCGTTCCCTGTCTTTTATGTCAACCCTTACTCAACACTCGCACACACGGTGGCTAAATTAGTTGCTACTCGTTCACACAGGATGTGGATCGTGGAATCCGCGTCTCCGTCTCCGTCGGCACCGGGAACTCCTTCGCTAGGCCCCACCGTGTTCGTCCCGACGCCCTCTTCTTCGCAGACCTCTCTTCCTGGTAGTCATTTCCCTTCGGTCCCTCCGGCATCTACCTTACCTGGTTCCCATTTGTCTGGACGCTTGATTGGTGTGGTTACCTTAACGGATATTCTCAACCTCTTTGCGAGATCGACGGGACTGAATCCTTCGGATCCGAGCGAGCAGCGAGCACGAAGGCGTAGGAGCTCGAGCAGTTCTGTGCGTCCGTCTATCGAGTCTGCCCGTGCTAGTCTCGATATTCGGCGCTAGGGGGATATCAGCTATGGTTTTGCGCGTTATAAAGTTCAAAAGTTCAGGTCCTCAGGTTTACTACGACAACAGTCTTACATACTGTGCTTGTGCTGTTCGGCTATGATTACTTTTATCATCTTGCAACGATTTTCGGGACTAGGTTTCTTATCCGTCTCCATGTTAGCAGTAGAGAGGGTGGTCGGCTGCCGGTGCTTCGACGCGCGACGTTTTGAGTTCATAGCGCAGGCAATGACGCTTACGAAACATTTATTTTTTTCTTCTGGGGGGCCCGGTAGAGTAGAGTTGCTCTCGGCTTCCGTCCTCGCGAAACCATGGTCGGAGTTCTTTGGATATATGCAAATATTCCTAGCTCGTGGTTACTTTCCCCGTTACTTACTTACTATATGATGATAATTCCTAGTTAGGGATGAGCTTTGGCTCCGAATGAATAACTATAGGGGCACTTGATCTATTGTTACGATGTGAATGTCGATATTAGTGCATATGCAATAACTTAGTACTATGTTTGGTATTGGTTGAGTAGTCGAGGTGAAATATCACTATGATTCCTTTCTATGTCTCTCGATAGCAGAAATTGACAGTGACTTATCTACGCATAGTTATTCTAGCTCATATAAGATTAAGTATATTTTGACGAATAGAAACATAATCGCGGCCTCTTGCCATGGCATGATTCTTAGACGCATCCTATTAACTATTTGAACCGTCTAACTATATCGTACAAATAATCTCATTATAACATATACACCTAGCAAGTACATTGTCGACGAAGTGACCCTCACATTGATCCCCTCTGTTCTATATTATGCGCAGTAAGACGTGAGAGTGCTAACCTGAGATCTAAGTCCCTCTCTCTCTCTCCTGTGCCCTCCTCATCTTGCTTCAAGTTAGTTATTACTTCTAGTCGGGGACAAAAAAAACAATTGTTGTCGTCCAAATAGTGGACCAATGAGAAGAAGAATCATAGAATATGACCATCTTTGATTAGTTAAAGTGGGCTAGCTTTAGTGTTTGGTATATAGGGCGCTATTACGGGCACTTGGACCAACAAGCACATGACAAGGCACGATGCCGGAGTGGTCTAACGGGTGAGACTTGAATCATTATATGATCCAGTCTATCTCATGTCTTAGGACGCGCAGGTTCGAATCCTGCTCGTGTCGATTTTTTTCTATTTTGAATTGTCCAGTAACTTTTTTACTTTTCATTTTGGGTGATCCTTTTTTTTTTTTTTCTTATCTCAATTACACATCCATACATGTAATAACATGGGCAGATAATATTGTGCATATATGCACGGCTATAAAGAAAAAGGAACTGGTTCCTAACCGAATGAATGAAGCAGATATAATTACATCTTTCTCTCGGATTGTAGGAAGACGGGATTGGAATTTAGTCAGATAGATATATAAGATTTAAAAATTATCTAACCGCATCTTCTTGGGTCTCGCGCACCATAGTATTTAAGTGCCCTCTATCCCTTTTAGCAAGGAGGCTGTCGGTAGTAAGATTTTTATAATTTCTGTACTTTCTCACACATCTACTCTTCATTCCTCCTCTTCCCCAGATTTCCGCGCCTTTACCGTTCTCTCCTGGTCCGCAGCCGAAAATAGAGAGGTGCCTTGTTGCAGGGACTTGACGAGCATGGCTACGGCATCGCCTTTGAAGTCGTCAGCGTTTCGGATTTTGTCCAGGTCCTCTGCAAATTCTTTGGTGCTTTGTTGCAGGTAGTAGGACGTGAACTCCTGAGACGTAGTATTTTTGTCAGGCATATCTTTTTTTGCTTTTGCCGATTTTCCGGCTGAGGAGGTAAGTCGGTGAGTGGCAAATGCAGATTTGTGGCCCGGTTAGTTGTTTTGTTGTTGTTAGCCACGACGGTGATGGAGTATGAGATGGAGCTTGTTGATGGTGAAAAGTTTATGGTATTACCTACTGTAACTGGAAGCGTTTGGTCCCCACAGGTTCGTGTACCTCCTAATTTAGTGGACTACATGTACTGCCTGTATGTACTACATACTAGGTATGTAAGTAGTACCCAGCTACCTAGGTATGTCGGTATATTCCACAGCCAATCCTCAATTCTCGTGATAGACGTGATGTTACAAGTGGAAAGAACAAACCGAATGCATAATGAACCTATGTATCACCACAAATAAAAGATAGCCTATTTCAGCTCCCCCGCCTTATTCTGTTTCAAAATGGAAAGAACCCCCATTGTTAGCTTCATTACGTCAACAGCATCAGCATCCCATCTTTCTCGGATACGACGCCGTATGCCGAATGATTTAGATCCGTAAATATCCATCTAGTATTTGTTTGATTTGTTTGTCCAAGGTGATCCAATTATTTATAAATATTGTTTTATTCTTTGGTTAGTTACTTTGTATTTAGTAACTCGTCCTTCTACTCAACTACTCCAACAAAACAAATCAACTTAAATCCATAACTAACCGCAATTATATCTTCAAGATGGCACCTCGTGAGGGTTTGGTCCGTATGGAAGAGTACGACTGGAGGGACAGCAACGTCGAAAATATCGGATCGGAGCTTGATCACAAGGTCAAATATAATTCAGCAGCTACTGAGCCGGCATGGCAAGAAGTAGGAAAAGCACCCGGCCTTTACGTTTGGCGAATTGAAGATTTTCAGGTAGTCCCGTGGCCAAAAGAACAGTACGGCGACTTCCACGAGGGAGATAGCTACATTGTCCTGCACTCGTACAAAGTGGGAATTAAGAATGGAGAGGAAAAACTAGCCCATGATATCTTCTTCTGGCTCGGAAATAAGACAACGCAAGACGAAGCAGGCACTGCCGCTTATAAGACGGTCGAACTCGACGAGTTCTTACATGGTGTGGCTGTACAGCATCGTGAGCTCCAAAAAGAACCTTCCGATGACTTCGTCGCCCTATTTCCTCGCGTCCGGATTCTATCTGGCGGTGTCCGCTCTGGTTTCACGCATGTTGAGACTGAAGAGGAACCGAAAGAGACGATCACCTTACTCAGGATCTTCAAGCACCCGACTGCCAAGCGCGCCGACTCGATATTGGTTTACGAAGTTGAACCTACCTGGCAGAGTCTTGACGAAAACGATGTTTTTGTACTGGAGCGTAACGACAAGATCTGGGTCTGGCAAGGCAAGAACTGCAGCCCGATGGAGAAGGCCAAGGCCGCCCAAGTTGTCCACGATATGACCATCGCGAAACACCTAGACGTTGAGGTCGTATCGCAAACCGAGTCGAGATCGCGAACGGTTGTTACTATGCTGGGAGGCGATAATGCCGAAGGGCCATTCCAGAAACCGCGTCCCATTGTCCCGGCTTACAGCCAAGATGCTAACGGCCGTCGTACTCGCAAGTTATTCCGTCTATCAGATGCATCGGGTCAACTAAGATTCGATATGGTCAAAGAAGGCGCTGCGATAGATAGCTCTGATCTAGATAGTAGCGATGTCTTTCTTTTGGACACCGGTTCTAGTATTTGGGTCTGGCAAGGTTCGGGAGCAAGCAGAGCAGAGAAGGCCATGTGGATTAAAGTTGCCGAATCGTATATTCGACAACTTGGAGAGGAATCCAGCGGTAATACCGCGTATCTAACACCGATTTCGAAAGTGGTTGAGGGTAATGAAAGCCCGGCGTTTATCAAAGCCCTCGAAGCATGAGCAAACAACCATATCATGTATAGATAATTACTATAACTACCTACCTTAGGTACCTAGTTATATCTAGTTGTACTTTTGCAAATTTAACCAATATATTAGGTCGTGTGTACTATATTTTATCGTAGTTCATAAAACGGACATTGTCTCATTGATCTAACTGCTAAGTTTAAGCTTTCATCGTTGATAAGATCTTGTTAGTTAATAGGTACGAACCTTGTTGTTCCATTGATCAAGTTAGCGAGACAAATGTCTGCTTGGAAGTCCTATGCTTAAAATATGCAATTAAAAAGAAAAGTGAAAGAGAAAAAAAAAAAAAAAAAAAAGGGTAATAATTTCAGCATTGATAAGAGTCTAGCCGGTCTAGATGGCAGGTGGGGCTTCCGTTTAGCCAACTAGGCGGCCTCAATTAGCTGGAACAGCTGGTTAAACGCGCCGCTAACGTAACAGTGTTGTTAGTGCCGGAACCGCGGAAGCGTGTTTGAAAAATATAGGTACATATGTAATTGGGATTTTAAGCAACAGTTTTGGACCCTTTTCCACATTTGGGATCGTTACCGACCTTTCCCCTATGATAATTATTATCCCCGTCTCACTCACCTACAAACTTCAGCAACACCAAACTGTTGTAAATTAGGTACACACGTTGAAATTTTTCAATGTCTCTCCTTAAATAATTGTCGACAGTCACCTCATACTATAGATTGTTCAAAATGGACTTGCACGAGGCGCAGGTCTACTTACAGACCTCGCTTCACGAAATATCCCACGCATTCCAAAAAGTCCCTGGAAGTGCTGTTTTGGTTCGATATATCCAGTCGAGCTACCAGAATGACCCCGTTCGATCTGCCATAGAACTTGTGCTCGTTATCTTCTTCGTTCGATACCTTTTGTCTCCCTCCTATCCTACCCACGATCCCAATTACGTTAAGCTCCGCGATGATGAGATCGATGAGTTAGTTAGGGATTGGGAACCCGAACCTCTCGTCGCTCCCCAGACCCAACTTGAGGAAGCCGAAGCTGAAAGACAGCCTATCATTGTTGGGTAAGACTTGGCCCTTTCGACTTGTCAAATGTTATTATTACTAAATTACTAACAATACCGGTAATAGACCGACTGGTCCGAAGGTGAAGCTGTCTAATGGAAAGACTGTCGTGAACTTGGCCTCTTACAACTTCTATAACTTCAATGCGAGCGAGTCGATTAAGGAAAAGGCGATCCAGACACTGCGCACCTACGGAGTTGGCCCTTGCGGTCCCCCGCAGTTTTACGGCAACCAGGATGTCCACATGCAAACTGAACACGATATCGCCATGTTCCTCGGTACCCAGAGCTGTATTATCTACTCTCACGCTTTCTCAACTATCTCCAGTGTTATCCCTACTTTCTGCAAGCGAGGCGATGTCATCGTAGCCGATAAGATGGTCAACTACTCGATTCGCAAAGGACTAGAGGCTTCCCGAAGTAATATTAGATGGTACGAGCATAACGACATGGAAGACTTGGAACAGGTTATGAAGAAAGTGGCCCAGGAACAGGCAAAGAAGAAGATCTTGACTAGACGATTCATTGTTACCGAGGGACTCTTCGAAATGGTTGGCGATTGTTCAAACCTTCCCAAGCTCGTAAGTCCGATTCTTTCCGATGAGAAATCGAGTCGACTTTACAGTATACTGACGATTTGTGATATTTCCAGGTCGAACTAAAGGAGAAGTACAAGTTCCGCATTGCTCTAGACGAAACCTGGTCATTTGGTGTGCTTGGCCGTAACGGACGAGGACTTACGGAGGCGCAGAATGTCGACGCGGAAGCTGTTGATATGATCATCGGTTCTATGGCTGGACCTCTCTGTGCTGCCGGTGGATTCTGTGCTGGTTCGAAGGACGTGGTACGACACCAGCGTATCAATGCCGCATCATACACCTACTCGGCTGCTTTACCTGCCATGGCTGCTGTCACGGCTAGCGAGACGTTGAATGTTCTACAATGCAACCCTGATATCCTACAGGCATGTCGAGACAATATCCAGGCTATGAAGGCACAACTCGATCCCCGCAGCGAATGGGTCCGATGCACAAGTGACCCTGAGAACCCAATCATGCTCCTTGTGTTCAAGCCTGAGGTTGTTTCAGCCAGGCGACTTAGCAACGAAGACCAAGAACGATTACTCCTTGAGATTACGGATGAGGTAAGTTTTGTAAGAACTTTATAAGCAAAGTGTATAGGCTTACGGAGATATATAGGCACTTGCCAACGGTGTGCTGATTACGCGGTTGAAGAGCTTCCCGCTAATTGGCAGCATTGGCACCAATGACATTGATATCAAGCCTGCCTTGAAGGTTTGTATCACGTCGGGCTTATCCAAGAAGGAAATCGAGAAGGCTGGAACGACGATTCGACACGCCATTACCAAGGTCATGACCCGGAAGCCTAACAAGCAGTCTTCTACACTAGCTGCTTAGGAGACATTCAGTTTCTCATGATCTTGTTTGCTTGCTTGCTACTACTTCACGATGCTTCACGATATGACGCGGGATGAGGTAGTTGTATGTGTGTAATGGTTATTATACTACTACGACTTGAGAGAGCATGACCTTGGGGTTTAAGATGGATAAGTGCTCAAAACCAGCTTCGATTTATTAATAAGTCGAGTAGTAGTCCATGAATGAGTATATTCAGGATGAAAAGAAGGCAAACGGGGCCAGGATCAAATTATAGAATCAAATAACTAATTGCTAATTCCCTCATCATACACCACAAGCTAATGTTTGCATGTTTCCACTGTGGCAATGTGACGGGACTGGTACTTATTATTATTATTATTATCTTAGTCTTATCGAAAAGGGGGGGGAGAGAGAATGGAGGGAATGGATGTCATTGTGTCTGGCACCTTACAATCGACCAATGATTGCGTCCCGGTACCTGGGGGCTGGTTCCTGGTTCCTGGTGGCCTTACTTTGGCCCTTGTGCCTTCCCGGATGAACTATTAGATGAAAGCTGAAACATTGACGTTTACCTGGCGTCCATGTGGTTCTCGACCAAAGGGAAGCGTGGGTCTCATTTCTCTAGCGTTCTTGCCGCGCGTTCTGATGACGTTCTAGATAAAAAAAGATCGACCCACGATCTCGTTTTTTTTGTTGCCCTAGGAGAAATTCAAGAAATTCATTACCAGCCAAGCTGAAATCTCATACAGGTACATAATTCGTATATGACCAACCATCATTCCTTACCATAACACCTTAGGTGACTGACTACTTCTTACACATTCATTTTTTAACAATTACGTTCCTTTGAGATTTATCGATAGTTAAGATACCTGGAGATATCAACTATTAACTGGTCAAACTGTGTGAATTACTCTTAACTACCTATTCAAGGTATTTCATTCTATTGACCTGTCATATTCATTATCGTATTTCGGAAATAGGACAAGGTTAACTGACAATGACCTCTGTCTAAACTCGGGAATAAAAGAATAGTAAGTAAATCCTCTTTCTCAACTCCCTCCTTTCTTATATTGTTCCTTGGTTCAATTTACCCCCTGGGTGCTTCTCCCTTATTCTGGAATTCAATAACGATCTCACCCCCCTCCTTTACAAACGCCATCATTCCTTCATCATAACCTCCTTTGAGACAATCAACTCCCGAGGAACGCGCAACCCTCTGCGTGTCTTGTTTACCGCCCCTTTCCTTTCTTGATACCCGGGCAACTTCCGTCACATGGGGACAAGAATTATGTTAATACTATTTTCGTGGATGGGGTTATCTCGTTCCTTGAGTCTAGAACCCCAATACTCCTAAGTCCCTTCACTATCCTCTTTACCTAGTAACACAAACTCCCACTTCACTCCTTTGTCTGCTTTTGTTTCTACAGCAGCCCTTGAGACTAATGGACACCAATTAAGTGTCGTCTACCGCATTCATGTCCCCTTTTGTCTCTATTCTTGTCCTTCCTTCAAGTAAATCGTTGCCTCGCTAACAACACAGGTCACTCCTTATTTGTTATTCTACAATTTCGCAATTCACTCCTTCTGGAAACACACAGCATCGTGTTAAACATATCAACATCATGAGACCTACACTACTTTCTCTAAGTTTTCTTTCCCTCCTCGGCCTTTCGGCTGGGCAGCCGAGTAAGTCACAGCTCTGATATATCCATCACCTCCACAAGGACAGTAACTCATCTATTAATCAGGACACCATCAACATCTCCACCGACACAGGGCAAACAGAGCCCCTATTGAGAAGAGGGACAAAATTACTGTTACTGGTACCAAGTACAGTACGACGACTGAACTCCCCGAAGTCGTGGTCTATGTAGACCAAAATAACAACCCGATTCGTACCACCACCGAGACGGTTGTTTACGTTCCCGTGTCGGCAGAGACGTATCAGGCATCGGCTCCCGCGACCCCGACGACTAAGAGTCCTCTACTGCCGACTAAGGGTGCGCAGGTAGACAATCCTATACCATCTTCGTATCCGCAGGCCTCTCCTACCACCGAACAGAGTTCATCTTTTCAATTCACTTCATCCGCCGACTCGTACCCGGCCAGTTCGGGATCAGCATCTTCTTCGGCAGCTTATCCATCTGCAAGCGACGGCTCTCTTCACGGCGTCGCTTATTCTCCTTACAAAGGTAACGGAGAATGCAAAACCGCAGACGAGGTTGATGCGGATTTTGCGTTGATAGCCAAGGACTACGGCGTCATTCGCTTGTATGGCGTTGATTGCGACCAGGTGGCAACAGCGTATGCGGCTGCTAAGAAACATGGAAATAAGCTATTCTTAGGCATCTTCGATATCAATGCGGTTGAGGATGGTGTATCTACCATGGCGGCCGGCGTTCAGAACGACTGGGATATTGTCGACACCGTCTCGGTAGGTAACGAACTAGTCAACGATGGTGGCGCAACTGTGGATCAGTCACTCAGCGCATTAAGCCAGGCGCGCTCTCTATTGAGAACCACAGGATACCAAGGACCCGTCGTCATTGTGGATACGTTCGTCGCCGTCCTCGCTCATCCCGAACTCTGCGACGAATCC
Organism: Daldinia sp. EC12; assembly: GCA_002120325.1. Taxonomy (NCBI): domain Eukaryota; kingdom Fungi; phylum Ascomycota; class Sordariomycetes; order Xylariales; family Hypoxylaceae; genus Daldinia; species Daldinia sp. EC12. Next base: position 303,113 of record KZ112946.1, read on the forward strand.
GACTACTGCGCCGTCAACGTCCACCCCTTCTTCGACCCCAACACCGGTGCCGACGGAGCGGGCTCGTTTGTTACTTCGACCGTCAGTAACATTCGTAGCAAGCTATCCGATTCGAACAAACGTATTGTCGTGACGGAGACGGGTTGGCCCTGGCAAGGCGAAGCGAACGGCGCTGCTGTTCCGGGAATGGACCAGCAGACGTCGGCGCTTTCGTCTATCAAGGGGGCCTACGCTTCTAACGCGAGCAACGTGATTCTTTTCACGGCTTTCAACGACATGTGGAAAAAGGCTGAGGCGTCGACGTTCATGGCTGAGCAGTACTGGGGTATGGGAGGACGATATTCGCCGTGCGACGAGTAGGACGGTCTCGTGGCTTAGACGGGGGCGGATCAATTACGAATTAACGAATTAGGTCAGGCATATATATACCTCTACATATGCATGAAGGGATAGATGGAAAAAGGTTTGGTTGAGTTCGGTGGGATTTCCGAGTAGCCATAGGAAAAGGGGGAAAAGGGAGGCAGGTGTGTGTCTGATTTGCGCAGCATTCTATTCTCTGTAGACCATTTCTACGTGATATTTTCTATTCCAATTTGTGGCGTTATTTCTGAGTGGTGAATTTGTTTTGAGGAGCAAGTGATATTGATATAGTGCTAAGATGCTCTGTAAATTATTTCTTGATATGATGAGCCATATCGTAAAGGTGTAGTTGTAGTAGTCTTGGGAAAGATACCTAGTTGTATTAAAGCCTGGCGCAGTAGCCATTACATCTTCCCTCATGACAGGCGAAGTCCAATCACTAATTACCAACTATATCATATAGTTCTATCTCATAGTTTAGTCATCTATTCGTTAATATTGGATATCTATATTCAGTGAAATCAAGGGGTATTATTCTTCGAACTACTTCGCGTCACATCACATTATATCACGCTATAACCAAACAACCACCAAACCCGCCAGCACAGCTCCCGCTTTTAATGCCCCTTCTACTCTTGCCCTCATGCTCGCACTTGATTTCTTCGGATGGCCTTTCCCTCCTCTACTTCCACTTCCACTCCCTCCTCCGGATCCGCTCCCGCTCCCGCTCCCACTTCCACTTCCGCCCCCCGCCGCACGGGTACTCGTACTCGCAGCTCCGGCTCCAGCCCCAGCGCCAATCGCAGTCTGACTCGTCGTCGTAGCACTACTATCCGCATCAGTTGTAGCGGTCGTCGTAGAAGTCGTGTAGTAAGTATACGTCTTCCCGCCCTTCGTCCTGGTAAGCGGCGCGTCGCCAAGCGTTAATATACCCCAGGACGCGGCCGCGGACGCGCCGGTCAGCGTGTACGGCGCGACGCTGGTGTTTGATACCAAGGGGCCTAGGGACGCGGTGAGCGCGGCGGCGACGAAGGTGCTTCCGCTGCAGGTTGCTGCTGTGGTGGATGTTAGGTCGCAGGCTTGGGTTACGGTCCTAGGGGGGTGTTAGTTATTGTGAATAGGTAGGAATGAGGGGAGGGAGGAGGGAAGGCTTACATCAACCCGGCAATAGTGTCCACTACGTTAAGCGTCCCCGGACCCTCCGTGAACCGGAACGGGATGAGGTCGTCCCCGGCGATCGAGCACCCGATACGATCGGGCGCGCAGAATACCGAGTACACGGTCCCGACATTGTTCTACGCACGCACGCATTAGTTAGTTAGTTATTCAATCATGTTACTTGATTCCGTTTCCGTCGCGTCAAAGACATACGCTAGATATAATACTCCCCCGCCACTCCGACCACTGCGTCCCGGGCACGTCCGGCAGGAATATCGGCACGGCCGTCGGACCCGATGGCGCCGGTGTAATCGTAGTCTTCCTAGCCCCCGCCGTACGCGTAAATCCCTCCAAAAACAAAAGGGACAATAGCAGCGCGCGCCACGAGCCGGCAATCGCGGCCATTGGTGGTCGTGGTGAGGATTTCGTCATAGATGCCAGGGGGTTGTCGTATATCATCCGTCTATCTACCTAGGTAAGGTAGGTTAGTTACCCCAAATTGGATAATGCACCAATCCGCATACAAATAAATATAACAGATGTAGATCGATCATCAAACTTTTAGTACGGCGATCCTCAGGTACAAGTCCAGCAGAAAAAGGCAACAATCAGCAACTAAAAGGGTGAGGCTCAAAAAAACAACAACAACAACAACCCAAGCTTATTTATACGCCCGTGTCATAACACACTCGGTGATCGTTACATTCGCATAAATAAGGCCTCCCATCTTGCCCCCCTCCCTCCCCCCTATCGTGATTGTAACCTGTCATACTTAGTCCTAAATATTATATCTATATGTATTATTAAGTCACAATAAGAGTAGTTTGCCCGCTCAGCCCATAAGCCCATCGCCAGTTGTTAAAGAGCTGATAGGCCAACTCAAGTGTAAAAATCATCGTGACCAGCGAATCAGCGCCGTCGAGCTGCGCCGCGTTACATCGACTTACCAACCTTGGCTATAATCCCCGAGATTTCTTACCCGTGACCATATTATTCTACTTCAGCTCATTGACAGCATAATCACGTCCAAAGCATCAAAAAGACAAGCTCTAATCGATTCAGATAATCTTTTTCTTGTTTTGCTGTTCCAATTGGTATTCTTTGTCTATGGAATATTCTGCCTATGAGTGGGAGGCCTTATTAGCCCATCCCGTCTTATGCCACATCTCTAACGTAGCTAGCTAACAAAAGATCTAATCTTATAGATCTAAAACTGATTCTAACCAGTCTATCCAACTTCCAGGTTCGGGTCATTGCTCGTAGCTGACACCGAGGGTATATCTCAACGACCCCGTGGGAATATAACGAAAGCGAAAAAGAAAAACGACAATAAGAGAACACGATTAATATTCTCTCAAATGACTCCGAGAAAATTCAAACGTGAAAATAGAAAAGTTCGTCGTGGACTTTCCTCATCATATGCACCCATTTATGGTACTCCCATTGCCCCAACATATAAAGCACACGCATCGCTTCGGTTTATGAACCGATCCGTCATAATTGTATTCAATGTTGCAGTGTCGGGGGTATTGATACTCCAACCACATAACCACACACACATCATAACTGTCATAACCTTGACCAAAGGTGAGCATTGTTGAAATAGGAAAAAAATATAATCGCGACCAGTTGCACGATCATATAACCGCGAATCCTCGTGCCGCTTCGCCCGCATTAATCCGAAGAAGGCGGTGTCGACAAGACACCATCGGCCTTCTCGTGCATGCTGACGGTAGCCTCCTCGTCGGATAAGCAGAACCCGTACTCGCGGGCCTTCTGTGCGACTTCTTGCTCCGTAAGACGGGGCAACTCTTGCGCAGCTTTGACGTAGCTCATCTTTTCGGCATATCCCTTAGCGAAGATGACATCGATCTCTTCAAGAGTACGTCCAGCTGTCTCGGGGTATAGGAAGTAAATGATAGGGAAGAAAATAGCGTTAAGTATCGCGAAGAAGAGATAGGTACCCCAACCGCTTCGTCCCGTGTTGCTCAGTAGCACGGGCGTGATCATCACGATGAAGAAGTTCCATAGCCAGTTGGATACCGTCGAAGTCGCGTTGGCCTTGGCACGAGTCTTGAGCGGGTTGATCTCGGCCGGGTATAGCCACGGTAGCGGAAGCCATGTGGCACCGAAAAACGCGATGTAAGTCTAATTTCCAAATGTTAGTTATTTATCACGAAAGAAGATCAGTGCAGTAGATGGGATAAACTTACGAAAAGACCGACAGCCGCTCCCTTAGCCGCTTCCTCGGTTCCAGGGATCAAAGCACCGAAAGTGAGAACCATGGACAAGCACTGGCCAATAGTACCGATAAGGTAGAGCTTTCGGCGGCCGAGCCGCTCGACGGCGAACCACGAGGTGGTGGCAAAAATAGAGTAGACGACCATGTTGACACCTCCGAGAAGCAGGGCCAGGTTGTGCGAAGTACCGATCGAAGTCTGGAAAAGAATGGGGAAGTAATAGATGACGGCGTTGCAGCCGGACAGCTGCTGCATCATCTGCGAAGAGGCACCGAGCAGAAGACGGCGGAAGTGCTGAGTCGGGCCGCCAGTGAAAAGGTCGGAGATGGGAGTAACGCCGCCGGCATGGCCAGAAGCTCGAATAGCGTCGACGATGACAGCAACCTGGGTCTGGACAGCAGGATCGTCCCGGCGTTCACCGTTGAGAGCTGCTAAGACTGTGGCCGCCTCTTCGTTTCGGTCCTTCGTCAATAACCATCTAGGCGATTCCGGTAGTTGAGTCATGAGAACGATGACGACCAAGGCAAAGACACACTGGAACGCAATGGGGAATCGCCAAACGAAGGCATGAGGACCATAGGTACAGCCGTAGTCGATCCAGTAAGCAATCAAAGTTCCGATCGCGACGTTTCCACCCTCGATGCAGATGAGCTTTCCACGGTTGTGTGAATGACTGCATCTAAAAGTGAAGAAAAACCAAAGGTTAGCGAGACCATATTTTACGTATTTTCATGAACAGGGGGCTTTCCAAAAATGACTTACTCTGCTTGATAGGTTGGCACTGTCGATGTGTTGATACCGTTACCTATACCTGTGATACACCGTCCGATGATAAACTGAGCTGTCGCGCCTCCGCCGGAACCATTAGGCATAGCAGTGATCTGAATGATAACACCGATGATCATGATAGTGGCTCCGAGAAAGATAGACTTGCGGCGGCCGAGGTGGTCACCGAACGTGAGAATGAAACAGGCACCGAGGAAACAACCGACAGCGTAGATGGACACGACGAAACCCTCGTACGTGCTGTCCCCTTCCACCTCCGGGAAGTCAGAGGTGAAGGCAGGGGCCGAGATGATACCGGACATAACACCCTGATCATAACCGAACAGCAAGAAATCTGTCGTCGCTACGGCTGTGATTAATCTCTGCAGCGTCTTGCCAGACGTGCCCCAATAGGTGGGAGCGCCGTTGGCGTCGTCCTTGTGCCCCATTGTCGTAGACTTCACAGCGTTGGTTATCTACGTAGGACTCGCTCAGGGGGGAAGAAATCTAGATTACAAGATTACTGAAACCTGGAGTGAGAAGGGGTAGGAATGAGGAGATGGGGGAAAAGCTGGAGGATAGGGAAATAGAACGAGTTCTAGGCTGTTGGGGGATAAGGAGAAGCATGGTCCACCGGGTTATCTTATATATGTTTATGTTGAGCTACACGATCTGCTTACACAACGGGCTCGCCTCGCATACGTAAATCCTAATATGCCCAGGTATATCCAGATAATCATAGGAAAATAGGGTCCGTATGAAGAAAAAAAGGGTCCTCACGCCTCTATCGCAGCATCCTGCTAGGAAGCAGTGGAGGTTGAGTTCGAGTGTGGGTGCCACCGAGCAAGGGCCGAGAGAATGTCATCATAACGCCTGAGAACCTGAGCAGGACCCTTAGATTGGTGTCCACTCCACAAGAAGTTTGCAACACCAACAAACGACTAACAACGGACAGCGCGGGCGGACGCTATGCATGGTATTACGTGCGAAACGCGTGAGAAGTGAAATGTGACGGTCAACGCTAGGCTGTGATTTGTAGCAGATGGCAAAATTTGTGCCTTTTATTATGGGGGCTGACCTGAAGATCTTCATCCGCATTTCGTCATTGGTACCCACAGAGCCGGTCCACACCTCGAGTCATTCTGACATTGGGACGTCCCCTTATGGTATCGTGAGCCGGAGTGGGCCGTTAAAACACGGGGCGCGATAGCAGTTAGCGTTCGCCTGCCAAACGTAAGTGTGAAGGTAGCTAAGGTAGGGCATGGCGGCGGCGGCAAAGCGGGTTTGAAGTCGGGCGGCGGGAAATAGATAGCCGCATTTGCAAACCGCCGGGCCAAGCGACTTAATTAATAGGCCTCCGAAAAACCTCGCTAGCCTTTTCTTGGCCTTAGCTCGGCATGAACCGGTCAGCCTCTACTTCGCCATTCAATACCTAAGCGGTGTGTGTTTTTGTCGATCTTAGAAAGAGAGCCAAGGGACTAATCCGAATCCTTGACAACCGACGAGCGGGGGGGATATTCCTATGGGAAATCCAAATCATTCCGAGGTGACCCGAGCACCTTGGAGGTTTGTGGGGGGTGGGAACTGGGGAATGGGGGAAATACGTAAAATGTAAAATTTTTTTTTATCTTCATTTTAATTTTTTTTCTGTTATGAATGTGAAATTGACGAAAGACGGAAAAATAAGAAAATAAGGAACAACCTAGGGAAGAACAGGATTTGCGATAACTACACAAATCACGTTCTGCTTCTTACTAATAATCATTGGTGGCGACTTCTTTTAACTTTTTTAAGGTTGAGACATTAACTTCAACTTTATAGTACACCTGCACTTAGGGTATCGTCGCAGTTGCCAAGTTGGCGTAACAGCCGTACATGCTACGTAGGTATGTGCATTATACGTGCATATGTGTGCATACATATACCCTACATACCCTACATACCCTAGCTACCCGGGCATCTTGGCCGCTTGGATAGGTATATCCTTGCGTTTTATGTCTCTTACATATTGCCTACTATAGTATTCCGTATACGTAGCGCAGAGATTGAGTTGCACTATTCGTTGCATTACCTTAGTTTATCTTCCTCGGATACGCGCGCACGGGCACGGGCACGGGCACGGGCACGGGTTACGGGTACGGAACATCCAAATGTCTTTAAAATCCTTAAAACGATCTGACCCTGTCTAAACTTATCTCAGTGAGCTCAGACCACATTTTGCGTTCGTCTTTTTCATTTTTTTTGTACCCCTCTTGCCACAAGCTTTTTTGACCAATTACATACCTCAAAAAAAACAAAAACATCCGAACGAGAATGTGAGCTGCGCCTTCGGTACGAACACACGGACCAGCGGTCCGGTGGCGCAGCCACCCCAGGTGGCTGATGAGGTCTGAGAACACTGAGATAAGTCTAAACCTAAAAAGACCTTTACTAGTAATCAACGAACAAGGCTCAGTCGAACCAACGAACTTGGTTATTTCCTTTTTTTTTCTTTTTTTTTTTTTCTTTTTCTTTTTTTTTTTTTTTTTAGAATCCCGCGTATTTATAATAGGTACCTAATTAACTAAAATAAAAAGAATAAAATAAAATAAAGCAAACCCGGCAAAAGACATTCAATCCCGAGGAAAGAAAAGTTGTTCAAAAGTAGTTACCCAATCTATAACTACCCAAGTAAGGTATGTAGGTAGGTAACAAACTAAGTAAATTGAGTATAGTAGTATACTAGGGTACCCATGAACTATTATCCACGCTCGTTCGACAGTCATGATAATTATAATAATGATAATGACTTCGTTATCGCGCTGCATGTTCCAATTATGTTCTAATTCTATTTCTATCGCATTACATCAACATCATCGACATCATCACTTTCACTGTCACTAATAATAATATCACTTCACGCATGAAAACGTCATCGTAGTAATAAATGCAATCAGAGCGTTTTATCATTATGTATAGAACACCATCTCATTTCCATTCCAGAGACAGAAAAACGGGACAAGAAAAACCTGCAAATATTGATGCCATGACTCTAGGAAGAATGAGAAATACCATGTGCCATGCCGCCTTTAGTCAATGCATAGCACCCAAGCAACTTAACAATACCACACTAGCACCCCACTTAATTTCATACTGGTCGAGGGACTAAGACCATCTTATTTTTTTTTCATTATGGTACAAGTGTCCGTCCTAGCGTCCCTCAGACAAATCGGAACTTCCGAGTGTCTTCGCTATCGTCCGACTTGTCCGTTTCCTCTGAACTCGCAGCTGTTGCCGTCTTTGTCATCGATGCCAGACCAGGTCCCGAGTATCCCGGACTGCCCGTACCAGTCTCCGTACGGTTCCTAGTATCGTCGTGATCCTGACCGGCAGGCTGAGCAATCGGGATCTGGAGACCCTTGAGACTTTCGTTCAATGCAGATCCAATCTCCTTGCCCCCTACAGCTGGTCCAATGATCAAGGCGAGGAAAACGACAAGCAGAGTGAAGTACAGAATAGCGTAGCGAATAACACGTCTCCTCCTGAGCTTGGACTGCTTCATTGAGTAGATAGGTGGGCGAATTTGACGACTAGATTGTAGTTCGTTAGCTTCACGTAGCATAAGAATAACATAGGTAGGGAAACATACCTCGGCCGGAGCCAGAAGAGCATCATTGAGTGTAGCATATCGACCTTGGGGATTAAGATGACTGGGAACATCATGAATAGAATAAAGTGACCCAGGACGAAGTCGGCGGCAAACATGCTTAGCTCCGTGATCTTGCAAAGGAATTCACGTGCCGGCTGGGAAACTGAGTGCCAGCCCATAGAGTACCATTTGCCCGTCCAGAACGCAATATTGGACTGGTCCGTTTTGAACTCACGAGTGAGTGCCAGTGAAATAATGAGTTTCAGAACGAATCGCTGAATAGCGGCGACGGTAATCATTCCTAAGAGTGTCCTGGTGAAATCGAACCCCTCAAGGAAGAACATGACTTCGAAGAACACAAGGAGGAAAATAGCAGCTAACGCATGAGCAATAGCAGCCAACACGCTACCAAACCTCTTGCAGCACATGCTCAAAAGCGGTCCCATACAGCAGGCCATACCGAACATAACAGCTAGGACACCAGCGTTGACAGCGATGGGGGCAAGAGCAACAATGGCAACACGGAGGAGAGATGCAGTCGGGTCGACTTTGTCCTGATGAGCATGAACGCCAGTCTGCGCGTTGATGAAAAGGTACGGGATTCCGGTTAGTGCTACTAGAACGAGAGGAGCAAAGATCTCCCCGAAGAACACGTTGGTAATTGCAGCACGAGGTACGTCCGCCGACAGTTTGCCAGATGGCTTGCCTAGAACCTTGCGCTTGTAGCCAGTAATCCTGGTACGAGAGAGACGGCAGAAAGAAATCCACGAGGACGCATGACTCAAGGAGTTACCACGAGACAGCCAGCGGAGATAATCGCGATAATCGATAAAGAAGTCGTTCCACGCAAACTGGTGAGGGTTGTAGAGGAATGGCGAGATGACAAGCGCCACGAGCGAGATCCAGAAATATACCAGGGCAGCCTGCCAAACAGTCAAGGTTGCAAACAGCAACATCATGACTAAACGAGCACCGAAGTAGATAGAGGGAGCGGCGAAACGAGAGTAGAGGACGCCGAAGGGGATACGAGCTGTGGCAAAACCACGACCAGTTCCAATATAACGAGCACCACCGAAAGATAAATCCTGTGTTACGGCATTGGCGTAGATCTGGCAGACGAACACTTCAAAGAACGGGGAAAGGGAACAGAATTGCTTGGCCAGACGAGTCGCAGCACGCAGGATACCACGCTCCGTAAATTCTTGTACAATCAAAGGCACAAAGTTCAAGAAGAACACGACGAAGATGGAGATAACGCAACGGTAAATCCAGTCCATCAGGGCGTCCGTGTTTTGACATCCAGTGGGGTACAATGGATCCGTAATAGGGACGTTCACATTGTACTCGCACGGGTTCGTCTCATGTCTGAGAGCGCCAATGTTGATCAGGACGATCATGAACAATTCGACGGATAACATGATGAAAATGTTGTTCAAGTGGAAACCGGCGTGGGCATAGTAGAAGGACAGGAAACGGTCTAGAGGAAGTTGGGTACCAAGGTAGTAGTATTCTCGAGAGAGCAATTGCTCACCCATACCAGTACCGATCTTGGTAGTGAAGTTAAGAATGGAACCGAAACCCAAATCACGACCCTTGCCACACTGGTAATATTCGCAGTGCTTGATACGGCCACCACGAAGCATAGCATTCATACCAGCGTAGATATCCTCGTTCAGATGCAGACCCTTCTGAGCTTTGGAGACACCACCACGCGTGCACATGAAAATACCGTTGAGGAAATCAGGATGACCGTAGTGAAGCTTGCCACCAATTTGGGATAGGGTTCTGGCAAAGAGCGTACCGAATGTTTGTTCCTTACCGGCGGCGATATCACCAAGAATACCAATGTTTTCCGAGAAAATGTACTCACGGGCACCAAGAATGGCGACGGGGGCTGGAGACTCGTTCTTGACACCAGGAGTGTAAGGCGAGACATTGTCAGATTTCATTTCTTCGAACTCAGCCAGAACCGATCGAATCTTAAGGCATTCTTCCAGGTAGTTGTCTTGGTTAGCGTCGATAAGTTGTATGTACTCGCCTCGGTAGAAGATGATAGAGTGGTTCTGGTTGTCGGATTTGCCATCACCTAGCACGGGGTTACCGGAGAGCTGAATGCGGAACTTAGGCCGTCGCATGCCATTCTCCATGATTTCAGAGTGTCCATCAACGAGAGCAGAGTAGATTCGCGGTTCTTCACCTTCAACTAGGGGAGGTTCCTCATCAAGATAGGCAATTTGCAGGTCAGGGTAGGCTCTAAGCAAGAACTCGGCATTCTCCATTTCCTCTTTCTTGAACTTGGCGTAACGCTGCATCGAAACGCAGATCTTGAATTTGCGACGAGCCATCCGTTCCAGCTCACGCTCCAACTTCTCAGAGTTGCCACCAAACATTTGAACGACTTCCGGGTTCTCCACACGGTATAATAATTTGATAGCGCGGCTATAGTTCATGAAACCGGAAATCGTGCGGTAAAGAGTTTGTGAACGGAGAGATGCCCAGATTCGTGTTCGTAACGTGTACTCAGGAGCGGAAGACTTGAAACCGATGCAGTAGAATGGTAGGTCATCAATCTTACTCTTCGCCGTGTCCTTCTCTCCCTTCTCATCATCGCCATTGAATTGAGAAGTTTCATCAGCGAGGATCTTGGTGTCTTTGACAAAGCAATCCCATTCGTGAGGGTGAAGTTGCTTGAGGTACTCAAGTTGTGTAACACGGGAGTAAGGCTCGTCTTCGCGAATAATTTCACGAAGAGTCAGGAGGATCTTCTCACCATAGTGAGGAATTAAAACTGTGAACGTAGGCATATTATCAACAGGCACAGGCTCCGGAATGGGCATAGACAAGGACTGGGCAAAGAAGGAAATACGACGCTCCGCCTCGCTGTAAGTGGGGAAGAACTCCGTCTTGAACGAATGATCCTCTTGTGAAACGAAGAATGTGGGCGCACGCAGGGTACGCTTGCCTTCCTGCTCGGAGGGAACCTGGTGGTAGAGTAGCTTCTGGACGTGGTCGATGGCTAACAAGTGCTCGCGATACATGGAGATGACGATGGCATTCCAAATTTGCGAAATGAGAACCTTCGGCTTGTATTTGATCTCCATATCAGTGGTAGCCAGGATCTTCGAGTAGATACGCTTCGGAAGACGCGAGAAAACGTTCCTCCATGGAGTCAAGATAGAAGATCCAAGGTAAAATGACCTCGCAATAGAGAACACTGCGTTCAACAACACATACCACATGTAAGTGTCGAGGAAAAAGAGGACCAGGTCGGTGAGAGTCATTAAAACCATCACTACTATCGGCTGATATTTGCAAAGATCTCTCCCGAGAGTGAAGTCACCCACGCAGGACTCAACATCCATGATGTGAAGGTAGCGAATCGGGTCACGGAGAGAAAGAGTCAAGTAGACATACGATTCTCCGAACTTGGCACCGAAAACAACTACCCAGAGGAAGTACGACAGAGCCCTGTCGTTACCCTTGAGATGCGGCCAACTGGCGGTAAATGTTTGGCTTGCGACATAGCGACGGGAGTTTTTGGTAAGATAACTACCGAAGAGCCCACCGAGAGGCATAACGGAGAAGAACAAGAAAGTGGCTACCGCAATAAAGAACTGGACTATACCCAGAACTCTAGCCGGTTCCGTCTCCTGCTGGTCAGGCCAACCGAAAACATATACACTAGGGCCAAGATTGATGAGGAAAACTACAATTAGGAATAGAAGCTTCTTCGTGAGATGTTGTGCACCAGCCCAACGTCGTGGGACGTACGCCCACTCAGCACAAGTAGCAATGATCTGGATTAACGAAGCGAGGGCGCCTCCAGCGCCCGCAATGGACCATTGTGCCGAGGCAGGGGGTTGTTGGTTGACTTGCTGCTCATAGGCTTTACCAACTAGAAGACTGGGAACGTTGTGGGCGGTGTAAAACCAGAACATTGTCAAATGTAGTATCCAAATACGGTTGAAGTTAACAATCGTATGGAACCAAGAACGTGTCTCTTTGTAAGTCTTGAAGAAACACTTCTTCCAGTTCACATCCTTCAGCTTCATGTAACGTTCTGCCGGGGGTACGTCGACTAGTTTGCTCTTGTCTTCGAGAACAATACGTTCAATGCCTTCAGGATACCAGAAAAGCTGGTTGCAATCGTCGTAGCCAATGATTTGGTGATGATCTCGCTCGCGACGAACGTAGACTCCGTCAGAGATCTCGTATCCTTGGTCTCTGCAGTACCGGTACAGCGGCGTAATCACGTTGTTCAGATATGTACCCTCTTCAACAGGCTCGACAAGATTCTGGCAAGCGGGGGAATTGAGATAGTCATCCGCGCACTTGAAGATGAAGCAGAGACACTCAGGCATGAAACGCACTTGGTTTGCTTCGCCCCAGCAAAGTAGGTACAGAGCGATTTGGCGGACACGGTCATGTTGAGACATGCGGTTCATACGGGTCTTCCATCTGTACTCGGCTGCCTCCAAGCTGTCGTCGCCTTCCAAATCCTCGAGCACTTGTTCTTCGTTTTGATCATTGTTCTTGCCCTTAGACTTCTTCTTCTTGTTCTTCTTCTTGCCCATGTTCGCAAAGCCAACGGCATCGTCAAGATCCAGGTGGGCAGCGAAGTACCACTTTCGATAATTGGCATTGTCGCCACCAATGTAGTCAGCGTGGAGCGACAACAAGGCTTGATTAGGTGTCATTCGAGACGCCCTCGAATCAAGTAGAACCATAAGATGATCGTACATATTCCGCATGCTGTCACGCTGGAATCCAAACTTGTTGGTAAGATCTAAGAAAATATCCTCGACTTCCTCCTTAGATAATGGGATTTGCGCATCAGACGTCCAGGCGGGATAGGGTTCTCGGGACCTTTGACTACCTGGCATATTGCCATAGTCCATTCCGTAATTAGGTGTAGAAGCTCCAGATGAGCGGTTACCGCCGTACGAGACCTGAGACGAAGGTGGCCTATATCCTCTACCTTGGTCGTAGCCACTATATCTCTCGTCGCCACGACCATAATAGTCCATCTCAGCGGCACGAGCCATATCCGATCTCATGGTAAAGTCGCTGAAGGTCTCAGAATCTTCTTCAGACTCACCTCGGCGACCGCCATTGCCGTTGTAGCCACCTTGGCCATAGTTGTCGTAATATCCACCATGGCCATCATCGTAGTATTCTCCTTGGTAGTTATCATGGTTATCGTAGTAGCCACCCTCGGCAGCGTAAGGGTTGTTCGGGTCGGCATTATAGTAACCACTATAAACTGTTAGGGATCGTCTTACTACATGGAAATAGGTATTTAGTATATAAACTTACGATTCATCATAGTAGCCATCGTTCCCATTCCCATGGCCTTGCTGTTGTCCACCATGGGCGTCATAGCCATTGTCATAGTAGTGCCCATTCTGATCGTCTTGGTAGTAAGAATCATGGTTCTGGCCATATCCATCGTTGTAGTCGTGATGGCCTCCGCCACCACCACCTCCTTGATAACCCGACATCTTGGGAATTCGGGATCGTGCGAAAGATGCGGGTCTAAAGCAATAAAGTGTTAGTAGCCTCGGAAGAGGTTGTGGAGAGATGCTACCAAATGCAGCGGAATTATCTATAATTTACTTACAGATCAAAGACTCATGAGGGATGCTCTAAAGGTAATAGTAGAGAGACTTGGGAATAAAGCCAAGTCGATCGTAGATTGTCGAGATTAAGATTAATAATTTGCTATATGCAGTCACTGTGGCCGGCCACAAGCAGGAGTTGTCTTTTGGGATAAATTCTGTAGTGAGTAGTGACTGCGGTGGTTTGTTGACTCGTGAGGAAGGGCAGGTAATATTTACTGCTGAGCCCCTGACGCGGGATGGCGCAGGTGTCAAAAAGTTGGAAGTGCAAAAGTGAATGTTGACTTCCAAGGTTCCTGACTACGCGGTAGGTCGGCACTAATTGTAGCACAAGCTAGTGCAGCAATTAGCGCGATAAGCCCCTGATGAATGCCTTAAGGTAAACTGAGGCGTGATTAAGGGCGCGTTTGATTGGCGAATCCAACAAAATTCCACCTCAAAATTATCTCCCTTCGTTGCGTAGGTCCGGTGGTTTCCGTATCACAAGCACCTCGTGCGTTGAGTTGGCCGTTATGATTAAATAAACGATTGACAAGTATCGACGAGAGCAATATACTCTTGGTGTTCCTTATAGTTTTCCTTTATTTCGCGGGCCGTTAAACGAGCGTGCGTTAAATCAACGGGCGGCGGGAGCGAAAGACAAAAAAAAAAAGGAACGATCAAGTAGTACCTGAAAGTAACGAAAGGACGCTGCTCTCCTTCTGAATTCTGTAAAGTGAAATTATCTCTATGCTCTTTCCTTTTCCTTGCAGATCCTCGCGCTGCCCCCTAGCGTTTTTCTACGCAGAGTTGTAGCAGTAGCGGCAAGATATTACAAAAAGATTGGAAGGATGAAAAAAAGAGGGAGTATGAGAAGATAAGAATTTAGAAGTTGAAGGATGAAAGCGAGTGTAAAACAGGTCTTCTCAAGAGCAAAGGGGGGAAAAGGGTTTTTTTGGGACATGGAACTTGGGATCGAGAATCAAGAAAAATGTCAGAAAGGAGAAAAGAGCCAGGGGGATCGGGCAAAGCTTAGCCCAGCCCACACGCGGTACCCGTGCTTAGTATCGCCCCTTAGCCAGGGTACGCAACAGGAATACAAAATAGGTACGAGTACAATTACTCACATACAATTAGGTGCATTGATTTAGGTACATGTACATAATACGCAGGAAACGCTGGAGGAAGTCTTACACCTACACTACAGACGTGGAGGTTAATTGGGCGATGGAAGTGTGGTACCTACCTAGATACCTAGGTACCTAGATAAGTACTTGGTACACAGTATTAATGGGTTAGGGCTACATGTACTAGGCATCCATTTAGCACATTTAGTACATTTAGCACGCTAGAATAGTTCTTGTTCGCCCACCGGTGCATCCGGGCAGCCCAGCTTTTTGCCAGCTTTGCTTCACGAGAAGTTCTTAGCTAGCTATTCCTATCACTGTGCATGTTCTAGGCCAGATCAAGATTAATGGAAAGCCGAGTGGAGGTTGGAATTTGAACGTGGCTGTGTACGGAGTCGCTACCTGGAGGCGAGGATGGGGACTAATGCGCTTGCATGGACCTGAGTTTCCTTCTAAAGCGAGGTATCGTGCTATTGATTTGCATTGATAGGGTAGGCTGCAACTTGTTAGAGAAGGACAAGGGAGGGCAAAAAGGCTGGGTGGAGTTGGCAGTTGCCAGAACAGGCTGTCCTTGATTCATCAGTAGCAGGAATTAGCCCCTTATTGGTGGATGAGACCAGTTATGACAGGGGTGGTACTAGGGAGTGGACTTGTTCCGAGTTTGTACCTGGTGCTAAAGAGGTAAAGAGATACAGTAGAAGAAACAGTGGCTTACTTGAATCTAGAGAGGTACCCAATTACTTGATATACCTACCTATCTCATTGCAAACCCCATTTAAGCTGGAGTTGCAAATGGTTCTTTTGCTTTTTACTATGTAGTAGTGTATAATTCTTACAGAATCTCACCTTTTTGCGTCTATTACATTACATCCGGTATGTGTAGATAGAGGGGTATTACATTAAGATCAAAGTTTCAGTTGTCATCTGATGTCGTTTTTCTCATAGGGATGCAAGTCAAAAATTACGCTCTGACATTACATATTTCATGAGGTCTTTCAATTGAGTGCTGCCCGGGCTTTGCCTGCTCTACACTAGTGTACCGAGCCGGCCGTTAGTATGTACTACATGTAACTAACCTATTCTCTTCTCACCCGCTAACAACATTAAACCATAAAAAGTTTATACAGTGTTTCTGACACGATGGCAGCCAATGCCGTACCCTCCATCAGAATTACGTGTAAGAGGTAGCTTTAATTGATGTACGTATGTATTATCTTTTTCTATCTTTTTATTAGATTTTATTAGATTCTATTAGATAGGTACATCTGTAGTAGCAATACGATTACGGCTTACCCATCACCAACCAGTGCCATAGATAAAAGCATATCTCCAAGATAAATCAATAGGTATCTCGTACGTTGCTACGATACATGTAATTCTCAGTCACGTTCATATAGACCTACATTAGCCAGTTATTGAAGCTTATACTATATGTACCTAGTTAGAAATGGATATAGCGGAATACCTTACACGCAAGGTACCTAACCCATTACCACTTCGTATACTACCTAGATATAGATGCTACCTAAGGCGCAGCGTACATACAGTTTACAAATAGGAGTGCAATACATGTACCACTTCGACATCTAGGTATCTATAAACAGCCCAACTTATTATTACCTAGTATTCAAAAAGGACAGCCTTGTGTGATTAACCAGTAGTAGCACTTCTCAATATGCCCAGACTAGTTGGCAAGTTGGTTACTATCGACACGAAGGGAAGGAATCGTGTAAAATCCTCGAACTGGAAATATCGTATTCTGAATTCTCTTCGTATTATCTACCGACGGTGTAACCCACCAACTTTTTTGCCACTGGTTTCTTCCGTCTAACCACATATGTAGTCACATCTATTCCCGAGGTTCCCTCCAACTTCCCTTACAAGAATTACAAGAATTTGGCAAACGCAGCTACGGTATACCATCACCCATCACCCATCATTTACTACCTACTAGGTAGGTAGGCAAGGTAGTATGCAGGACACGTGCCAACGCCAACCTTGGTGATGATGATGCTCTTCGGCAGCATTTAGTTATAGAGCCTGACGCGACTCTGACGCTCCCACTTATTTCGCCGCCACCTAATTTGGTTATCGAAATGCGCATCTACGAAAATCCGTGCTAAGGAGAATCGGGTATTGAGAAGGAGGGTGCGCAAGCCTTTGCTCTACACTACCAGACTAATACTTCGAAATCCCAACCCATCCCGTCCATCAACCGAAATGGCTTTTGCGTCCGCAGCAAGAAAAAAAAAAAGGTAACGGTGGCGTCCAATGAAAATCTCGAATGAAGCACCACTACCCAACGCTTACAAATGGCGAACCCGCACGCTATATGCAGGTACCGGCCGTTATTCCCTCTTACGGCTGTCGATGACGGAATGTTCAATTTTGCATACGTGTGCGTACGGTGTTATACACGTAGTGTAATTTATCAATTCTGCGAAAAGACATGCATCATGAGGAACTATCCACGCGTCTAGTTGGCAGTGGCTACGATAACTGATTCTTACTGGTCGAGTTGTAGCTGATAGGCGCATGGCACAAAGCCCTAGATACTACATATCGAAAGACTTGACGACTATCGTTTTTTCGCTTCGTGGGACAAAAAAGTGTTCGCAGAGGAAAATCGGTAGATCAGCATAAATAGCAAATGCGCTGCATATGCTAATGTGCTGATGTGCTACATAGCAATGATAGCATAGTACACTATGGCGGGTATGGCTGTTATGGATCGTGCGCTAACACAAGGACCGAGACGCTTATAAACAGTGTATTATAAACAGTGCGAAAATGTGTAGGAGTAAACTAACCGTAGCGGCTTGGGAATGGAAGATTGGAAGATTTTCACAATCGGCGGAGCGAGCCAGAAGAGCCGGAGCCAGCTCGAAGTTGAAGGGAGCCCCCTGAGAAGAAGAAGAAGCAGAAGTAGTAGTAGGATCTTGTGTTAGTTAGTACTTACTACGTAGTATCTGCCTCCCTAGTACTTACAAACTACCCAGGTACCCTATGCAGGTTGCAGGAGGTGCTATCAAAAAATACATGATAGTAGATTCCTTAACTAGTACTTATTAGTCTTCTTAGTAGCAAGATTAAACTTAATCCACACGCTTCTCGAATGTCCAATCTATTCTAAGCTACTCGTTGGACGTGGGTCAATCTCGAGATCGGGCGATGGATGGTAGGATTCCTTCTCAAATTTCAGGGGCAGAGGACACCAACTCTAGCATCCTGATTGGCTAAGCCTCTCGATATTTGAAGCCGCCAAAATTTATTATTTTTAGAGGACCCAGATTCGCTTACAAGCCGAACAAGGCGAGCCAAGGGGTAGGCAAGCTGGCCGTCAAGCTCGAAAATTAATGGCCGGGTCTTGGCATTTCACTNTAAAATATTTGATACTTACAACAACTGCGAAATAAAATCGTAAAAAATAAGAAAAAGCGATAATAATAAATAAAACCTATTAAAAAGTATTATAATATGNATCTTAGTCATTTTACTATTTCTTGTTGTTAGAATAATTCTCAATCATGTTTGAGAATCAGTAAACTGAACATGCCAAGACCCGGCCATTAATTTTCGAGCCTGACGGGCTGGCAAGCTGGCAAGGAAAGATAAATAGGCAGCTCGACCAACTTCGGAGTTATTTAGGTACCGTGCTATGTAGTAATCGACTTAGATCCGTCTGCAAGTGTGCACTCAATTGAGAGACTATGTTGTCAAGTAAGCTTACAAAGCCACGAATTTAGCAATGTTGGGTAGGTAGGTAGACAAGACTCGGGACGGAAGTCAGACGAACAATAGGCAATCAGTGCTGATAGGCAATGCCCATGCAGTACCTAGTTATATGTAGGTATGCGAGTTAGCCATCATGTTGCGTGCTTATTATAATCCGTACATTTTATATTTTCAACCAACATCCAAGTTGTAGGTAAATGACTATTGTAAAATCCATTAGCCAATACTGGACGAAAAGGAATAAGAGGAGGACTAACTAGACAAGCGAATTTATTCATCGTGAGTTGACTAAATTCAACACCGTTCATACTCAAGTGTAGTATGTTCTATGTTATGCGTTGGCTGATTGAATGCTTGTCATGTGGAGCAGGTGGAAAATATACTGGAAATAATAGTACGTACCGTAGACCTATCAGTGGAAGGGGCTGCCACTTTTAACAGTAAGAACCAGCGCAAGCACAAGCATGAGCACCCCCCGCGTTGCCTGGCAACCACGACCTATCATACCCTATCAAACTTTAACACTAAACCTTAATTGATTCTACATAGAAAACCATTTCTCCTTTATGAAATCTACCTAGATGAAATCAACATTAAACCTAAATCAAATATCTGTAATTAATTGGTAATGCCGCGCCATGATATTATTAGGGAAGACCGCATTGCAAATATGTTGGACGGATTCGAGGATAGCAGCGAGGATGAATTCCCGGAGGTAGATCTGGCTGTCACCCGTTATCATAAAGTACCAGTGAAGCCGAAAGGTGAACGTGGTGAAGCAAAAAGTGAACCCCAACGAACAACGACAAAATCAATTCCACGAACGGAAAGTGATGTGTCTACCAAGGCAAATGCAGCAGTGAAAGCGACACCTCTTCGACGACGAAAGCTGGGCCAGGGTCAGATCGTGGATGGATCTCTTCTAAAACCTTGGGATGACACCGCATTTGCCAAGGAAAAGGGCAGCCAAACATCAAAGCCAAGAACTACTCGTGCTCCTATTCAAAAAGCAACCATCAAACCAAAAGTATCATCCAGTGATGCACCAAATCCAAATCCATTGCCAGTCACAGCTCGGCAAACAAGTTCCCGTACCATCTCACCTAGAACCAAGCCGATTCTACTACCAAAGGAAAAGGAGAGGCCCAATGAAAAGAGCAGACAGAAAGATGAACATGAAGAAACTAAACGGATTTTTCGGAAGCCAACCAAGAAACCAATACCATCAGATGAGTCTGGAGAAGAACCGGATATAACACAGGAAGTTATAGAGACAAGTGAAGAAGAAATATCCGAGTTTGTCTCAATATCCGAATCCGAATCAGATGCGTGGAATTCAGATTCAGAGCATTCCTTAACACCACCTACGCGGCGCTCAAGGAGTCCCACAACTCAATGGGCGAAACCCCAGAGAACGCTATTCGGTGACCCAGGCAAAAAGGCGACACCCAGCAACAAGCAACCTGAGGCGACCATTGCCAAACCAAGCAAACATGGATCCAAACAACACGAACGTGGTGAGAGTATCCTTGACTACTTCAAGCCTTCTCGACCAGGAAACCTAGAAGACGCCTTTCAGAAACTTCACATGTAAGCCACGCCCCAGGTTAGACAGCTAATCAATCGCTGTCACGGCGCAAACGTAAACAGCGTTAAACAATACTAATCGTGTTTCTAGCTTTAATGAGGAGTCAGATTCAGACGAACCTTCGAGTAGGGGAGCAAAGAATACCATGCCGGAGCCTACAACTCCGAAGAGGGCACAGAAGACGCTGCCCGCGTCTCCCCTCAAGACACACAGGATCCCGGCATCACCCTGGAAGCCCGAGCATAAGGAGTTCTGGGATCCAGAGGTGAATTTTGCCTGGATCGACGAGCACTCGCCGGAGAAGCCTAAGGCCGAGAAACCGGAGAAGGCGACTAAGACGAAGAAGCAACCAGGTGAAGCCAAACGGAAGCCCGGCGCGAGTCCGGCGAAACAGCTCCGGGACGCGCGGCGTGCGTTCGATGCCAGCAAGGAGGACTTGGCGCGGACTTTCCTCTTCGAATTAGACGAGCGCGTGACGAAGGGCCAACTAGCACAGCTCACACGAGAAACGGGTGGCTTGCAGATCACATGGTCCAACTCCCTGCTTACGACAGCAGGCCGCGCGCACTGGAAATGCAGAACCGAGGCTACGACGACGCGACACGCCGACGGGACTAGTAGTCAGGGCGCCACGATGCGGAAGCACCACGCATCCATCGAGTTAGCCTCCAAGGTCCTAAGCAACGAGGCAGACCTCCTGAATACCGTCGCCCACGAGTTCTGCCATTTGGCTGTGTTTATGCTCGGCGGACCCAACACCGAACGCGGCATGGGCGAGAAGACTAAGAAGCTGGCAGCCCACGGTCCTGAGTTTAAGGCCTGGGGCGCGCGGTGCGGTACTTTGTTCGGCGACCGCGGGATTGAGGTTACCACGAAGCATAACTACGAGATCGAGTTCAAGTACATATGGCGCTGCGGGGACTGCGCGGTCGAGGTTAAGAGACACTCGAAGAGCGTGAAGCCGGAGCGTCAGCGGTGCGGTGGTTGCCGTGGAAAATTGGTTCAGATTAAGCCTGTGCCGCGAGGTGCCGGTACTGGTGGTACTACCAAAGCCAGTATCACGGGTAATAGCACCGAGGTAGGTGGAAACGGAAGCGGAAGCGGGAAAGATGGCGCCTCGGCAGCGATACCGAAGAAGAAAATGAGCGCATGGCAGGAGTTCATGACGAAAGAGACGCGCGTGCTGAGCCAAACGAACCCCGGACTGTCGTTTAAAGAGCGAATGACGCTTATATCGGCGCGGTGGCAGGAGCTGCAGAAAGAAGACAAGCAGCAGCAGCAGCAGCAGCAGAAGAGCAAAGGGAAACATACTGTGAAGGAGTTACAGAGCGCGGTTGAGATCTTGACGATCGACGACGACGACGACGACGAAAAGGATGAGGAAGACGAGGAATATGGAGATGGAGAGAAGGGCGGCAAGGCATATGACATCTTCGCGTAGCGCGTAGCGTTGTGCCGAAGTGACACGTTGCACGTTGCTGCGTTGTACGTGGACGGGTTCTCGCATGGGCAGAATGTATCCATCTATCGATCGATCGTTTAGGATATATGACCTGGGTACCTAGGATTAGGTAGGTAGATACCTCATGGTACCCGGTTGGATATCTCTATTCCTGGTAAGGCTGGCGGTTGTATCGACTGTCTAGCTGGATCATGGCTCGATGAGAATGGGAATTTGAGAGTCTGTCTATAACTACCTAGACATATAATAAAGAAATATCCAGTAAGGAAATACTTAGTGATAAGTCACGATGAAGACCGTTTACACCCGTTCTTCTTACAGTAGCTTCATGTCTATCTAACCCTACTTGGTTGTAGGGCAATTAAGGATACTATCTAGGCTACATAACTACCTACCTCGCCTAGATACCTAGGCTATAGGTAACTTCCAAACGTGAGACTCAAATCCCTCCATATCTACTGCCCCTATAAAGCAATGGTCATATGAATCCATCCCCGCCATGGCTTTCCTGCCCACCGAATATGCATGCCAGCTGATATCCACAAGTACCTATTTCGTTCGTGATTCGTATCAAAAGCCGAGGCCCCCCCCCCCCCTCTAGGCTTCAGGACATGGACAAACAAAGGAAATGCTGGTTCCCAAGGAAATTCAACTGACTAAATCCCGTTATGCTCACCCGCTCCTTAATTTTATCCTGCTCTTTCTGAATTTGAATCCGGTTATTTCCCCTATAATAATATTCTTCAAGTACCTCACTTCCCATATTTCCGACGGAAGTGTAGATACCATACCTATCCATCCAAGCTATATCCATATTCCATTATTCCCCAACCTCTTCTCCCGCCCGCTTTAGACCTCGTTAAAAAGACCCCAGTCCTTAACCTTGAAGGTCTCCCAGATCTTGGCGGCGTAGTCGACGGCGTCGCCGATGAGCTTGCCCTGCTTGCCGAGCTGGAGGTCGACGTCGTCCTCGTCGTACTCGCCGCGGATGTGCGGCACGTTGATGGTGATGAGCAGGTCCGTCTTCTCGCGCTCGAGGCGCACGAGCGTCAAGATGATGGCCGTGAAGTCCGTCTTGCTGGCCGGCCGCTGCTGGGACTGGGACTTGCTGTCGTCCGCGGGCTCGTCGGGCTTTTGCGTCGTGTGCGTTGCGATCAGCGTGTAGGCGGGGATATCCTCGCTGTTCGGGAGTTGCGCGTGTTAGTTAGTCTTCGAATGGAATTGTTCAGGAAAGTTGGAAGGAAGGAAGGAAGGAATGAATGCGCAAGACTCATTTTGGTATAGTGATACATACTCTAGGCGGGAGAACACGGTAGGTGTGGTATTCCAGACCTTGACGTTGTCGAGGTCCTCTCCCACAATGTCCTCGAGATGCGTGGTCAAGGCGCGACCGTCTATCTCGGGGCTGCTTCCGGGGCCGCCGACGCGCTCGTTGATGTCGAAGATGATGCTAGTGAAGCCATCTTTGTCGATGTAGGCTTCTTGGTGGTCGGGAACTTGTCTTATGAGACTATTTTCCAGAAGCGCAGTGTTAGTCGCATTTTTCGATTACCGGACTGGATATATATCTAGAAAGATATTTGAGGGATGTAAAAAAAGGGTAATGCGCAAAAAACTTACCTCACGTCGGCAAAGCTAGCTGGAAGGTCGCAGATGAGAGCTCCTCCATATAGCGGGGTACTCTTATAAGTCGTCATTTTTTTGGGACGCGGAGTTTGCGAAAGTAAGTGAGTGGAAAATAAGATTTAACTTGAATGTTGGAGATAGTTAACTACCTAGTAAGGAATAAGATGGGAAGATTAGAGTTATGTTACTCGAACTTTGGTGGGACGTTAGCAATAGTTTAAATATTTGTCGAATCGTCCCTTCTATGTGCGATATCAAATCGATCAACAGCACGACAAGTTAAAGAGCCTACATGTACTATGCCTTGGCTGGTCTTGCGACTGCCTGCGTACATGGCTGCATATAGTACATGTGCTAGGTTATGTGCTATGGTGGGGCAGCAGATGATGTAACTTGCATCTTTGCGACACATGCCTGAAGCATTTTTACTGGTCTAACTACGCCTAAATTTGGCAATGGCGAATGAAGGAGCGAGCAATACAGAGCAAATATCTCATCTCTCTTTCCTTCCATACTAACATTTCAATTGCCAAGAGTAATTTTTTATCGTACGACTCATCGAGAGCTCTTTACGACTTCCGCATATACAATATTGGAGTCATTTTATTGGATGCCTAGCGCTAATGCCTTGATGCCTGTACCTTTTTTTTCTCAGATAGGAGTGTGTGACTCAGAGAAAGTCGTTATTAGTGGTTTCATATATCCTAGAGAACAAATAAATATCAGCATTTATAGACTCTTATAGGCCCAACCAAGTTTTCAGTCCTACTAGAATTCATCCTCCTTCAAGAAAACATTCAATACCCGCAGCACGTAGTCACTCTTAATACGAATTATAAAAAATAAACGATTATAAAAGAGAATTATGAGTCAGAAGCGGTACGGCGGGATTGCAGATATACCTAGGATCGTCGAATTCAGTCGTTCGTTCAGCGGTTTATGAGTCAGGAGACGAACAAATGAGCTGTTTGAACCGAGGGTTGAAATACCAGCATAACGAGTACATGAAAGTTATCAGACTCTACCAACGCAACGTCTCCTCTTACACTGGGGGGCTTTGAAGCCTAGCTTGGTTCTAATTATTAGACAGCACTCTTGAACTCTACATGGTTAAATAAGGCGTCACAAGCATTAACATAGTAACGAGTTTACTGACATAATACATCAACGTACCCAAGGCTTCGGACATATAGCCATTTCTGTAAGTGGAATCCCGATGAAGTTTCAATTTAAATTTTTGGGAACAAACCCGTCAACTCGTAAAGCTGGCATCACCAACCCCCACTTCGGAGTCTTTGCAGTTGATTTTGAGACATTTAGAAAATTAGTAAATAGTATATCCTACCTGACGAATGTAAACTGTGAAGTGGTTGCTAATCTTAGTACAAAGATTCTATAACCTAGCTGCTCGAAACTCAAAGATAAGAGTCCATAAATAGGATAGCCTCTACTTAGGTTATATACGGTTTGGGTAGTATAGATCGAGCTTCTATGGTTAGTGTAGACACCCACCTCTATCTATGAGACCAAGAGAGTAGCCAACGAAGATCATTTACATAAATAGCGCAGTCTCTTTATAAAACCTTATAACTATTTGTTGAGTATCAAATTTGTGGCTCGGAGGTCGTTGTGAGTGGAAGGGTCTCGTCACTAAATCTTAGCTAACTACCGTGTTGATAAGTGTTTAACCACATAGTCACCATATAAATATTAGAAGGAAATCACCACACAAAGTCACACACATATAAACTCGTACTTCATGAATTCAACCTCATTATCAATTCAGCCAATAAGTACCTGCTTGGCCTAATCTAGCCATTTACCTAATACCATCCCAACAGCCAGCCTACCAGTTGCCAGCCTCACCGTCATCAACCCAGATTAATTTCGGGCTTCCCAATCCACCCAATACCTATGCTAGTACCACCGCCAAGTTCCTCCATATAAGTCGTAGTTATACTCTGTCTTCCCTAGGGGTATCATCGGTAGTAATGAAAGTCTAGAATGCAAATAAGGTGTGTGAAATGAGGAAAAAAATAAAAGAGGAGCATCTTGGGTATATCGCGATCGACCAACCCACCCCCAATGCGCCGTAAATCGAGAATTAGATTTGTAACATCAGACCGCCCCGGCTTGTTGCTTGGGGCTAACTAGGTCATTTCCTTATCCATGCTTATCATAATTTTCTTCTTAAGCTTCCCTGACGGTGTCTGGCTGGACCGCTTAAACGCGAGAGGCCAAGTCCCAAGATTTCAGGGATCGGCTGGACTCCTTTCGGACTGCCCAACCCTTGAGAGCTAAGAGAATAACTTCCCATGCCATAATCAGGCCGACTAATCCCATAGTAACGGTGTAGAAGAACATGGCATCCAGGTCGTAGTGGATCATTCCCTCGACAGTATCGTTGGCCTATTGCTACTATTAGCCACTAAAACATAATACCAGAGCGGAGATACAACTTACGCTAGCCATGAAGATAGTACCCCCTGCAATGAGCCCAAATGCAGTGATCAATTCAGTAGGGGGGCGAGAAGGCAGGATCGAGTGTGGAGGCTTGAGATAGACGAGTACGTATGTAAATCCTCGAGCGAAAGAAGCGCCGGTTAAGAGGTTACCCCACTGCTTGTGAACCATGCTGGAAACCATGTTGTGCTGCGTGTGCGAGCTCATCATGATACCAAGGAGGAAGATCACAAGCGCCGGAATGGGATTGATGGAAAATTCGTATTCCTTGGGTGCCTGCAGGGCTTCACGTTCCTCATCGCTGTACGCATGGCTCGGATGAGAGAGAGCCGCATCGTATACTGTAGTATTCAGAAGTTCACGGATCCGTGTTGACTCGATAAGCATCGCAAGCTGTATGACCCTGTTAGTTTCATTACGCATAGCTATCGACTGGCATAATAATGACTTACGAGGCCACCGCCAATGAAGAGGACGGTAATGGATATGTGTTCCAGATCCTGGGGGCTAAACTCCTTGCCGGCGTTGCCAAGATGCTCTAGAAAGATGTTGGTCGAACCGTAAGTGAAGATGAGCGCACCCTCAACGAATTCCGCGGTAGGTCTCCATTTCTGAGAGCTTTGTTTCGGACGGACATTCCACGCCTGCGTAAATTTTGTAAGCAATCACGTCGATCGGTCTATTGGGGGCGATGTTCATTCAAACTTACCCAACCCAGCTCACCGAAACTTCCCGACCACCTTCCGAGAGTCAATATACCGTACCAGAAAAAGATACCGCCCTTGATCCAATGAGCCAACCCGCTGAAAATACCATGCCCCTCCTAAGTTTACTAGTTAGTCTACCGTGTGGTATTCCTAAACGGATATGATTGACTTACAAAGAATCGTCCGAATGTGATGACACCAGTGCATAGTGCGATGTAACCTAAAATAAGAATGGTCCTGTCGACGAAGTTGTAGGCAAACATCAAAACCTTCCATGCTCTGGTAGAAATCTTGCCGGCGATTTTAGCAAGGAACCAATTAGCCTTCTTTGAACCTAGTACTTCCGCGGGTTTAAAGTGAACGTCCTCGAGATCATCGTAGTGGATGCGTCGGTCACTCATATCAAGAGGTGATTCTTGGCCCACTGCTGTCGATACGGAGTTGCTCCGCAAAGATTCGGTACCCGGCTCAGTGCCTTGTCCACTATCGTTAGAGTGGCGGTATGGATGGGAATACATCCCATCATTAATGCGCTGGTGTTCAGCCATAGCCTCCGTCGAAACCGGAATGAATGCCTGCTCTTCCTCCTTGCCAACTGCTTCTGTCCCGTTCCTGCTCATTACACCTGCAACGCGACCAACGAGGCTAATAAATACTTGCGCGCTGACTACCCAAGTGACTATCCAACCAAGCTTGTGGTGCGCATTATTGGGATACAAATCGGGTGTGTTCGCGTTGTAGGTAATACCCAGTACGACGCCGAGCGCATTCGTGACGAGAAAGAGAAACTGAACTGGGAGTGTATACCGGGATCGCGCAATCGAGAACATGACAGCTGAAAGAAACGGTTAGAATCACCACGGACCTGTTTTGAAGCCACTGGGACAGTCTTCATACCTATTGGTAGCATAACTACCCAACTAATGACCATTAATGCGACATGCGCATAGATTTCTACTACGTGCTCTGTATGCGAAAAGTACGTGGGCGGATACGATTCTGGGTCGGGTTTGGGTTCCTCTTTGCTCATATCCATATTCATGTCCATATCCATATCCATCGCGCCTTCGTCGCCGTGACCATGGGCAAGGATCGTAGGAATAGCTCCTGCTATGGCGACGAGCGCCAGCGCCTTAAGCGCAGCTTGAGTAGTCGACCTCATATCGACTCAGTTTGTTTGGAATACGTTTAGAGGATAAAGTTTGGAGTGTCAACCAGGAGAAATATATTTACATGCCCCCCCCGGTTGAACTCTTTATTCTCGGGAAGGTTAACCCTTGAACGAACTGTACCCTGGCACGGTTAGAAAATTGCGCTCCGCCGACGTAGTCACTTTTTCTGAGAGCTACGGGGACAAAGTGATAATATGGGTATATAAGGCTAACCTCGGTGGTTTTTTCCGCTTTATCAGGACAAGTGCCTGGAATTTATGTAGGAAGCTAGATCAAGAATACGCAACCATTTAAAGACCGGGCGAAATGTGATGGTTGGTGGTATTCGACGAAAGCACTACTACCTCATGTATGGGAGAACGAACGAGTCATATGGAGGGGGAAAGGTTTTCATAAACTGCATTTCGGTAGGAGAAGGTGGGTGCATATTCCCCGGGATATATTTAATATTTTTTTTTGGTACCAAGACGGGAAACGGTGTCGGCGTCCTTTGTGCCCTTGAGGTTTTGAATGTACGGTAGCCGGGCAGGTGGGTTATACAGACATTTACAAGGGGAAAGTACTACCTACGTACATAAAGAGCATGGGTACCTTTTTTACATTAGCTAAAGGTGAAATTCAAGTTCGTCTTGTATCGGATATACATTTACCTAGTAGTAAATAGCTCTTATAGGTACCTCTTACTGCACCTAGTCTTTCTATCTTCAGCATGTATCTAGTTACCTTAGGTAATGTGGGTAAGTAAGTACATAAAATAACATAATATTTTCTTTTGCTTCATTGAACAAAAAAAAAAAAGGCCGGGCCCACCCGAGCGCATTTTCTTGTCATCTGTTCGAGCCATCTGTCTCTGATGAGCCATCGAGCGATAGCGTGGAAAAATAGCACGATGGACCATCCGAGGCATCCGAAAAGAAACCATGAACGGGCGGTATGGGTATGGATTGAAGCTGTCAAGGGCTTTGAAGAAACTCACAGAACCGGACTGTGGATATATTGAAGGCAGGAATGGATTGTCCTGGGTCACCTTTAGCTAGCATCCTTGTCTAGTCTATGTATAGTAAGTATAACTGTATATTCTTTTGGCTGGAGGAATACATAAGAGGAATGACAGCATCGACTGTTGAGGTACCCACTTCCCGCAAAGTACCTCATAACTTCGACAGGGTTAGGTATGCTTGGTATTTCCGCACTTGGCCATGCGACATGACTCCCTTCAGCATAGAAGCTTCCCGACCAATGGTGAATAATCATATTTCGACCTATGGTCTGACCCGAATTATGAAAGGATCAAATAAGTTTCTTGAAGAATGAAAGAGCGACCACCCGACGACCCCGCCATCCGCAATCGGACATAATGTAGACAAATTCCCATTGAGGTCCATAGGTATTCATTCCTCTTGGTTCGATATATTCCTCCGTGTCACATATCTTTTTAAGGTATACGCCCAGCAATCCACATTTGTTTTGCGTAAAATGAGCAGTTTTAAAACACTTCTTGGAACTCCTCTCATAACTACATGCATAACTACATGTAACTAGTTACTTATTATAGTAGTTAAATGTCTTGTGCTGAACACTATAAGCATAACTTAAAAGGTCGGTGATACCTACACATCGGAAATATCTGTGCCATATGAATGCAAGGCATGCATATCTGAAATGCATATCTAAAGCTTAGAAATACTTTTCAATCTGATCATGTGTGGATTCCGCTTACCTTTTCAGGCTGGCCACGCAGGCTCGTGGATGACTTCTCAGCCTTTCGAGTTCTTGATGAGCCGCGCTAGCAAGGATCCGAGCTTGTCGCTAGTGGAGTCCCACAGTATCCAAGTACAGGGATGTGGAAAAAAAAAGCCGGCGTTAATGTACAACACCTTTTCATAGCACTTTTACCAATTTACCTTACCTACGCTACTACAAGCCCATCTTCAAAATGTTGTAGTTATGACTACCTTAGAGCCTATTCGTTAAAATCGTCATCGACCAGAGGGCTGAGCACGTTACGACAACAATACATAATCTTGGCATAACCTTGCGATCAGCCAAGTCTTACCACTTCCTGTGCGCAAATTCATGTGTGTAGTATGCACATAGTAGTTGACATTGGCAAATCCCTGGGGGGCCGAGTCCGAATGACGATACAATTTAGACTCGTCTCGTCTAACTCCGAGAAAATTGTCTCGCCCGTCCCACTGTATCCCTAGCAACGTCGGACTCTCGCTTGACTAGGGGCCGACCACCCAGCCCAGCTTACCCGAGCGCCATCATGCACGAGGGCTGCAACACACACCAATTGCCGGCCGTTTACAAACAAATCCTTGAGTCTACGTACTATGTAAACGTGAAGACCACTTATGACAGGTAATATACACTAATGCGAGGAGTCCGGTACCCCTCGGATGATATATGTGACAGATATAGTCTGGGGTAGCCAGATAAGGAGGAATCGGTGGTAAGATGTCTGATGTCTATCCAAGTTGAAATGGGAATCTCCATTAGCTAAGCCTCCGAGGGAAGATGGGGGGTAGCATTTGCGACGGCGCCGTTACAAAGATATTGGGGAAGTCTTGTCCTTGAAGCCATTTCTAGACCGATACCGAGTACGAGCGAGAGAGGTATTCTCGACTTGCCCATACTACTCCTATGCAATACCTTCAACCTGCAGCAATCCACATGCCAACAAGACTATCCACAACCAGGGTCTGTTACTTCTTGGTAGAACACGACATGACCTATGTGGTGTATGGATGCAGTAACCCGCCAGTATCATCACTGATCACAGCACCAACGTCGACTACTTAGCCAATGGGTCTTGCCAGCACAGAGGTGCAATAAGATCGATCGACCATATCTTTTGGCCAAGGCCTTGGGTGGTAAAAGACCAGAATGCCCAAGACGTTTAGAATCAATGCAACCGGCGCTAAGGACAGCGCCGTATAATTAGAACGTCGACGGGTTCATGACTATTTCGCCCTCATTCGCTTCTTCGGACTATAGAAGTATAGTTGACACCGAATTTTACTTATTCCAAATAGACGTTTCGGCTAAGAAAAGAGGTTCCAGTTACGGTACAAATCGGGATTCCGAGTCCGAACAAGGGATGGATCCAATCTTGTCTAGGGCGGAAATGGGGCGTTACGGTTGATTACACAGAAATGGGCGAGCCCATAAAATCATCGCGATTTTCCATTACACGGTAAGGCTGGCTCACTGTCGGTATCCATGCTTTTTATTACGTACATCCGTATACATCCGTAACTCCTTGTGAATGGCTTACTTACGCCACGTTCTTATTCACAGCGCATACGCCATACACTAGGAGAGGCGGCGGCTATTCCGCACAGCTTCAAATTTGGTAAACCCCATGGGTCCTATCCCTACTTACTACACTATAAACCCTCATCAACTTGTGGCTAAAACGGACGAGGCCGAAGGAATGATAACATAATAATAGCCGTGACCCACGGGAGTGAAGGATGTATAATTCTTACCTCCCTCACGAACTCCAAGCCCGAGTCATTTAAGCGAAGGAAGCGAACCTTCTTCAAGCCTCTTTAGGAATTGCTCCCAGCCCCAATTAATAGACGCCGACAAAATTTTGTTCATGTCGACGTCGTAGGGCTTCTTGGCAGCCGGCTTTCCGAAAGCCGTAGTGTAACAACTACTACTATTCATACGAGTCAGGATCGGCTTTCAGAATTGCATTGTAATTCAACGACCTCCTTGCATTCCCAGGTCTTACAAAAATTGAATTTTTACATATGATCGAAAAAAACATCTCGGCTTCTACGGCATATATCTTGGCATAAAGCCCGAAGTATGACGACAGTTCATCAAGGATCTTGCTAACGGTTCCCGACACGCTGGTACGACCCCATAATAGTGCTCGTGCCAGATCTATGAACCAGCGATGGGTTACAAGATAACTTTAGGCAGACGCAAAAACCCAGTTGATTAGAGCGAGTACGTAATGCTGTGTACGCAGTTATGTGTAAGTTATGTGTAAGTACATATCACCGAGGCTATGCTGAGGAGGTAGTCAGCTTGTGTAGAATCCTAAACACGAATTGCCCCTCTATCGAAATCGGACTTAGTCCAGCTTATAATCGTTACGGCTTGATATCTATCACCAATATTTCAATAACGGTTCCCGCAGCTTACACCGGTGTAATCGTGTCACAACATGTGCCGTACGAGGCATGGACCGACAGCTTTCATAAGCTTGACCGGTCCTTAAGACGCCACGCATCCCCACCTTCTTCTAATATGACCTTGTCGTCGTCCCGGAGCTTCCGGAGGATCTGGACCACGCCATTCGCGGCGGGGACGTGGAGAGCTTCCGGAACGTCGCGGTATATAACCTTTACTAAGTCCATCGGAGTCCAGAGACGGCGGTCCTTATCAGAGCCCAACGTCTGCAGTACCTGCTGCTCCCTCTGATGTCTGTGAGATATGTATTCGGCGATCGTAGCGCTCGCTTGCGGCAGTACGGGACCGTGCGCGGGATACGCCCGGCCGCCTACTAGCATTTCCATCTTGGCTAGACTCTTGAGATAAGTCCCGAGGTCTTCGAAGACGGACGTGCCCTGACCTAAGACGTTGTCGCCTGTGAACAGTGCATCTTCTTCCTGTAAGATGAAGGCCATGTGATCTACAGTATGACCCGGAGTATGCACGGCTGTTAAGGTGGCCCCTTCGACTTCGAATTTCTGACCGTCTGAAATATCTAGTTGACCTTCCGTCGGCTGATTTTTGTAGATGGCTGTTTGCGGTGAGTGTTCTAATAGTTGGCCGACCCCGCCTGTGTGGTCATGATGCCAATGGGTCAGGAGTGCGGTTTGGATGCTGGCTTTCTCCTCCTCGAGAGTCTTTTTCAAGGCCGCAATCCAAGAGGGCTTACCCTCGCCCGTATCAATCAATAACCTCTTCGGTCCAGTTCCGAGTAGATACGTGTTAGTGCCTTGAAGCGCAAACTTGCCGGGGTTGCCGCCGAGAATTCGGATCACGGCGGGGCTTAACCGCTCGATCTCCGGTATGTGGACGAGTTGAGTGGCCATCGTAGTAGTACTTGAAGCTATTCGGAAAGCTCTCATACCAGTGTTATAAGTCAGATTATACGTAAAAGTGCACTGAGTTGTGGATATGGATTATAGATATTTGTCTTATATTATCTGCATAGGAGAGTCGATCAATTCTCTAGGCTGAGTGATGATATATGTAATCGTTTGATAGTGATAGCGATAGATTACGATATCATCGATGAGGACAGAATAAGGCACAATTATGCCATGATGTGCAGAGATTAAGATAAGGCAAATGCACTTGGAGATAATTGAAATGCCGAGGTTCCAGTGTTACTTCATTTACCTACCTTCAGGTCCCTACAGACTTTAAATTTTAGTTTGGTTAGCATCGATGTTACTACCACTGATACCTTAGCGACATAGCGGGAAGGGTACCAATTCCCTATTCGATCAGGCCTTTATGTAATTCCGCTTCAGCGCTTGTTGAACTTCAATACCTACCAAGGTACCTACTAGGTAGTACATAACCACAGACTGGCTGTTGGCTTTGCTATGACCCCTGATCTTCCCGTTAGCGCGCCCCGGATAAGCAAGATAAAAGTGTAAATCAGGTGCAATCAGGTGCCGATAAGAATTTCTAGCGTGTTTCTTTTCAACTGTAATTTCGTAATCTTTGCGCCTGTTGAATGACGCTGCACGGCGTTTAATAATTATTTTTCTTGTAGATTTAGTATCGTACAGTCTCTTTTTGGCTGCTGAACGAATTCGCATAATAGCTAGCTTCTTATCGTAGCTTCAACAGCCTTTTCCTTTTTTTTTTTTTTCCTTTTTGTAAGTTGATTTAAAGAATGCATACCGTACGTAATTAATATATTAGGTGCATAAAAAAAAAGCTAACTATTAATGTTGGGAGAGTTGAAGAAGTAAGAGAAGGGAAAGTTGAAAAAAGGTCGAAGCGTCGAAGTGTCGAAGTGTCGAAGCGCATCGCCAGGAGCTGAAGCTGCATTTTATCTTGCAGAGGATCGCCGCCGTATTCGTTGTTTCTATCCGCCTTACAGTCGAAGTCGAGCCTTACCTATATCCTCTATTATACGAACCTCGTTATACCGTATTTGCCCTTCTAAATTTAGGGTCACCGTCGCTAAATTCGATCGAGCCTTTCGTTATCGCAATTTTGCCCATCTCATCTTTCGACGCCGCCCGCCTTTTTAATTTCACACTCGACCGAACCCTCCTACCCGCAACTCGCAAAAGCCATTGCGTATATTCGCCAATTCCCTACAGAATTTCTTTTTGACATACTTGTTATAATTCTGTTGGGATTATAGAAGGAAGCATGGCTGCGCGACCTACTACCCCGGCGTCGCCTAAAAATGTCAAGATCAACTCACCCACTCCCGGAATGCCTCTGTTCGGCTGTGGTCAGTAATCTGGTTCTAGGGTTATGGCATTATAATGCCTTGTGGTGAAATATTTACTGAAGCTTTTTGCAGAGCATGTTCAACTACTTCTATCCAACAACCCGGACGTCATAAACAACTCGATCCAATACTATAAGATGCTGCTGAGAGTCATCTTCGATGGCAACCCCTTGGTGCCGCAGACTTGCAAGGGGCTGGATGGAGCGATAACGACATCTCTAACCTCAAACTACCTTTGCTTACAATGTTCTGCCATCGTCCCCGAGGAAGAGCGTACGAAACATGGAAACAAGAAGAGTCATCGGTTTTGTATGTCCCAGCGAACATACGGTAAATTGGATTACGGCTGACTGGTAACAGATGTGGATTCAAGAAGCGGTTCATTATTCTGTCAAGTCTGTGAAGACTTCGTATGGGACCCGACCTTGGATGATCTAAGAATAAGAAAGATGGGCACCGGGTCATTCTCAAGTATGTCTGCGCCCCCCCTGAATCTTGGTGTAGAGGATGTAGAGAATAGCCCCCGCCAAGGCAAATAAGGGATCATTCAAATAAACCCCAAGACTAACATTATTCAGGTCGCAAGAGAAAACATGAAGAGATGTTCTCGGATGCCGTGAAAGATCCTCTTAAAGACGATCCCAGATATATATCATCAAACACGACCATCGCATCATGTAGAGCTGACGGTCTGCGAGGAATCTACAATGCTGGTGCGACATGTTACCAAAACGTGGTTCTGCAGAGCTTTCTTCACAATCCTCTGCTGAGAAACTTCTACTTGAGTGACGGTCACCAGAGCAGCGATTGTCAAGTACCCCACTGCCTTAGTTGTGCTATGGATGATATGTTCCAGGACTTCTACGCCCTCGAAAATACTAACGGTTATACGGCGGCTAACATATTGTCCGGGTTTTGGATATCTGAAAAGAAGGCGTTTGAGAACCTAGTCACAACCAAGGAACAAGATGCACATGAATTCTTCCAGTTCCTGGCCGAAGAGTTGCACGAGAGGAACGGAGATGGCAAGAAACCGGAGACGGGCAGCGAGCATAGCTGCAACTGCATCATTCATCAAACCTTCTACGGCAAGCTCCAAAGCCAGACGACTTGCCAACATTGCGGCGGTGTCACCAACGCAATAGAATCCTTCCTCGACTTAAGCCTAGGTTTAGAGAATCTGTCCCAAAAGAGGGGCAAGAAGGCATCTAAGAGCGCTGCATCACTAACATTACAAGAATGTCTGGATGAGGAATACATCAAGTCTGATAAATGCGAGTATCGGTGTAGGAACTGCAATTCGTCGCAACAGGCTCGGAGAGATCACAGCATAAAGCTTTTACCGAACGTGCTTTCTATACAGCTCAAGGTTAGTATCGACAGTCTTACACTTGTAGAGGGGACTTGCTGACATGTATCTCCAGAGGTTCGAGTTTAAGCAGGGCAGCCGTGATCGTGTTGCCTCGAAGATCAGCACGAAGGTACAATTTCCGTTGCAACTGAACATGCTTCCATATACGACACGTGGTCGAACTGCAGACGCTCGCGAGAGTCAGGAACTTAGACGATCGTGCACATATGACCTATTGAGCGTCGTCGAGCATGTCGGAGAGATCGACACGGGTGAGTTGGATCCTGGGTTATCTACAGGTATTATCAAAGCTGACTTGAACAGGGCACTACGTGACGTATTCTCGAGTTGGAGACCAAGTAAGTTCTCTTATCATACTACGGACTTGGCAGAAAATACTAACGTGCATCCCAGTGGTTCTCGTTCAACGACCATAGAGTCGAACTGGCTAAGAAATCTGACGTCCTGGGCAGCCAGGCTTATCTTCTATTCTACATCATCCGGTCGCTGGCGTAAAGGAGACAGGGGGTTAGGTTGCTTTGCTGCTGTCATCGACGGCAATAAATCAAATATATTGAAACGGAATCGGACGGCGGTGTTCTTTGATGACGCATTTACAACGGATGGGGGGGCGCGATGAGTTTACGTATCAATTTTTTTCTCTTTTCTTTTTTTTTAAAACCCGCATCGTGTCGCGTTTGAATAAGGTAGAGAAGCAGCGCATAGAACAGAACAATACTATGGACACCCCCTATTTCGAGGTATGACCTCTCTTGTCTTGTTGACTTAGCGAGTGTGTGTTGCCGCGTGTGTTTTTTTGTTGATATTACCTAAGAGGTAGATATACGAATGGAAACAGCGAAATGGGGATGTCACTGGTTGGCTTGAAGATTACTTTCGTCTATTGAAAGCGAACTAGAGTTGAACTTACCTAAGGTGTGTGGACTACAAGGTAGGTGGTAGGTACCTAGTTTTGATAGATTTATAAACTAAGCTATATTATACGTACGGTTCTACGTAATAACGCGTGTAGCTATGCTAGTAGTTACCGCGGTGGATGGGAAATAGGAAATATGGTAGAGATCAAGTCTAGACGCTAAGCCTTCGAGGAGGCATCACGACGACTCCTCAATGGACACTTGAATAGTATATAAGACCTATGATTGTAGAGAATGGGTGCTAGCACATATGCAAGCATTCCGAACGCCGAGGACAGGCAGTATTCACGAATAATACTTGTGTAGTCAGTTACCTTAGGTACCTAGTTAGGTACGTTTCATGAAGCTTGGATAAAACTAATCGATCCCGCCATCACTTCCCCCCTTCTCTAAACTTCCAAGCGTCGCACTCGAAGTTCGCGTAGCAGTAGAACTCGTTGCTCAGCCCGCGCGCGTGTACGGGCTCGTACGTCGTCGTCTGCGCGCCGAGCGAGCGGTACAGCTTTGTGACGAGCGTCTCCATGCGCTCGCCCGTGCAGACTATGAGTCGGGGCGTCGAGCGCGACATCCAGCGGACGGTTAGGGCGGCTGAGTTGGGTGGTTGTCCAGTTAGTTACGGTGGTTAATGCCAAAAGAAGAAAAAAAAAAAAGAATTTCGCCCGTGCTATAATATATATAGGATATAGTACCGAAGAAAGAAAGAAAGAAAGGAAGGAAGAAGAAGAAGAAGAAGAAGAAGAAGAGGGAACACGAACCTTTGGTCTGGCAGTCCTCGCTGAGAAAAGGGGGATCGCAGATTATACGATCGACGCTGCCTTTGAGTTCCGCGGGGAGCTTGATAGGTTGCTGGAAGTCGTAGAATACGAACTCGGGGAAGACGGAGAAGCGCTGGTCGTGCTCGAGGAGGTACACTTTCTTGGGTTTAAGGGTGTTGGCGTCTGCTGCGTTCTATAGAGGATGTTGAGGTTAGCGTTTTCACTCATCCATAAAGTCAACTTGAAGGAAAAAAAAAAAAAAAGAATAAAAGAAGAGATAGATATGGCGGGTAGTTGGACTACGGTGGTTTCTTATATGTTGATATAGGAGATATAATGAAATGAAGATATCTTTTCTTCAGCTTCCTGTGGTTGCTAACTGCTAACCAGCGAGACGGGAAAACAGGATAGAAATTTAGGACAGGCATATTGGGAACTTGAGAGTCAGAGAGTCAGAGAGAGGAAGGGTATGACCATAACAAGTATTGTCTCAATAGTTACAATCACATCCCGCAGTCCTCACTGCTGACTCTATTGTGATTAAGAGAGATAAATAGACCTAGCCTTTCTTACTAGGAGCCTCGAGGGTAACTAAGAGCTCTCATAGACCTCGATGTAAACGATATATCACTCACCAAAAGATTCTTCAGCGCAACGAACACGCTCGGCGCCGACACCACAGCGACGACCTCGTCCTCTCGTACGCCATCCAGCAGCTGCCTCGCGAGTAGGGTAGCCGTTTCGTCCGAGTACTGCAATATATCGTCAGCTCTTTTCTCCTCGACTGGTTTCCATTCCGTTCAACCAACCAGACTCGTCTCAAGACTTTACCTCACTCACCGATCTAGAGGAGCCCGCTATGGTAATTTAAATGTCAAAAGGGACGTAACGACTCACCCAAAACTGCGACTCGTTCCAGTCCTCCGTGAACGCATCCATAGAAAGCGGCTGCGCGCCGGCATGCTGGTCTTCGGCAGCCGCCTTTAGTTTCTCAAATTTATCGGCGTGCGCATCGCGCTCCCCGTAGAACTCCTGGAGCGCCGCTAAGGCGTGGGATGAGAGGGTTCTGTAGGGTAGTTAGTATATATCTCTATTAGACTCAGACTGACTATATAATTGAGCTATGAACAGTCATCGGCAGCGGACGCATGTGTGCGCAGCATTTGGCTTTGGCTAACTTTACTTACATTGGTTCATCGTCGCTATCAGCCATGTTGAACTAATAATTTACTTAATTTGTTTCAATAAACCAGGAGAACTATTATATTTATGTTGATGTTGATAATCATGACTTGATTTAATATACTTGTTGGGTGCTAACTTGTGAATAAGTCGAGTTTTCTTGGAGCGCAAAAAAAATCTTTAGGAGCAAATCTCAGTCGCAAACTCAAAGACTACAACACAACAAATCACCATCAGCGCTACAACATTATAATACCCTGTACAACCAGGGAAGCTCTTATAACAAAGTGCTATTCGTGACTTTTTAAATCAAGGAGAACTACTAGGTCTAGTATATATGTACAGCGCAAAATATTTGCACAGAATGGCCTCGAGAAGTTATCCTTTATTGTTCGTCTAACACGTGCACGTACTTCCTGTCTTCCCGCTTCTCCTTCTCCGTCGCCGGCGGGAGGTCGTAGTATGCCGAGCTACGATATCCTTGCTGTTCACATGGTTAGTATTGTATATTCATTATATATTCATCTGGAATGGTTGCAGAGCTTACCAAGTAGTGGTATGTGAAGTTGCTGATATCGCCCGGCGTGATGCCCAAGTCGGCGAAAGTCTTAGCTGTGGGGTCGATCTTCTGATCAATAAACTCCTTGTCCACTTCCTCTGCGGAGAGGATCGGCCACCACAACACCTTGTTGAGAAGGCCGGCGACGGGCCTCAGGATGGCCTTGGGCACGTTGATATGTCTTCGCTTCTTGTAGATTTCCCGGTCGACCAACTCGGCAATTTCGGCCGTAGAGTAGTTCTTGGGTCCGTAGAGCTCGAAGGTCTGTCCTGCCGTAGTGTCATCATACAGCATAGCTTCTAGAGCTTGGCCCACGTCAATGGACTATTAACATTAGCAAATCCGCTTCGCAATGGGGCTCATTCAGAATTAAGTAGACATACGTGAACGGGCCAGTATCTCTCCTGCATGTTGTTCGACGTGAATAAATTGCCGGCGCTGGCTAATCGGTGGAGAAGATTGTCTTCGAAGCCGAATACGGGCGCTGGTCGGACGATGGTAGTCTCTGGAAAGATGCTTCGGGCGACCTGTTCACCCCTACCCTTGGTAGCGAAAAATTCAGAGGGCGAGTTGGGGTCGGCGTTGTAGGATGAGACGTGAACGAAGCGGTCGACGTCGTACTTGGCAACGGCTTCGGCGATGCGCTCGGTACCCTCTACGTGGACATCCTCCAGGCTATAGTTCTTGGTAGGGTAATTTCGGCCGACAAGATTGTACACAATATCGGAGTGTCTCACGCTCGCTTCGATCGACTCGGTGTTGTATAAGTCGTACTCGATAAAGACGACGCGGCCCAGATCACCGGTAACCTTGAGATGGCGCTTGGCCATTTCTTCTCGGAAGGGAATGATAACCTGACATCCTTGGCGGGCTATAACATGAAATTAGACACGGGCTGAAATCGCTGGTTCTTCGTATTGTCCGTACCTAACCGGTTGACGATATATCTTCCGAGCTGTCCCGTTGCGCCAAATACTGTCGCGGTATGACCTGTATAAACCGTCAGGATCGGAAGAGTTGTGTTATAAATCGCGACGTCTTTTTACCTCCGAGAG
Source organism: Daldinia sp. EC12 (assembly GCA_002120325.1). Lineage (NCBI taxonomy): Eukaryota > Fungi > Ascomycota > Sordariomycetes > Xylariales > Hypoxylaceae > Daldinia > Daldinia sp. EC12. Next base: position 343,029 of record KZ112946.1, read on the forward strand.
ATGATCTATATACGGAGCTGCGTTAATATGATAGTCATTGGTAGACGAGAAGCCGGGAGCGACTAACCTGCCACCTTGTACGCGGATGATGGGTTTGCCGGTGCGGGTGATTGCTATATCGGAAATGCGTCGGGCCTGGATTAGATTAAATGCCAGTTTTCGGCTGGACCGCACGGCGGCCGGAAAGGAAGCCATTCTTGCTCGATACCGGGGGGTGCAAGAATGACGCAGCCTTTCCAATTGGTAAAAGAAAGCCGGGTAATGTTTGAAGCTTTTGGGAATACAGCGACTTTCAACTTAGTGGGATTGAAGCTCTAAACGTACAAGGGAGTCAAGCCACACAACTTTTAACTATTTAGTACGTCGAGTTTAGTCAGAGCTAATGCGCTTGGGGAGATTGGCTGAAAAGCTGAATATTCAAGCCACAGTATTAAATAAGCCAAGATCTGATAATTGGATCTCGTTTGGTACAAGATACAAGGATAATACAGTACAAAGGTACGTACTTTAACTCCCAGGTGGACAGGCTGCACACCAGCCGCGTAGTATTGAATGAAGCTTCAGAAGCTTCGACCTTCAACTTACAACAATTTACGACATAACCAAACAAAACCAACCAAACTTGTGAACACTCAACTATTAAAAATAATCAAGTCTCACCTATACCATAATTCTCGCAGAGTCCACACATAACAAAAACCTAGAGAAATATCATGAACGTCGACACAATCGCCGATTTCCTGGCCGACCAGCGGGACGAGACCCCGGACGAGCTCCAATATCTCATCATCCAGTTCGAGAACTTTTGGGAGCGCAAGTTATGGCACCAACTTACCGACGCCCTGATCGAATTCTTTGCCAACCCCAAGAGCGAGCCTCAGCGCCTTAAGTTCTATAAGGTCTTCATATTAAAGTTTGCCGACAAGATCAACCAACTGAAGCTTGTCGACCTGGGTTTGAAGGCCGCTACCCAATGCAAAGGTCAGCATTTATACATACCTATACATATATGCATATGTATTTTATAATACCTTGCGTATCAATACTAACACTATATGCAGACGACCAAGAACGCCTCAGCTTCCTTACCGACCTCGCTAAGAAGGTCGACAACGAGAACTCCCAAGATGCCTTCGTCTACGCCCTCGCTGCCGTCGCCCGTGTGGAGCTGAACCTGCGGGACCTCGATGCCTCGCGCCGGGATCTGGACAAGGCCGAACGGATCCTAGACTCGTTCGACAGCGTCGAGACCAAGGTCCACGCCGCCTTTTACCAAGTCAACGCGGACTACTACCAGGCTAAGGCCGACTTCGCCTCCTACTACCGCAACGCCCTCCTCTACCTCGCCTGCATCGACCTCTCCTCCCTCTCCCCCGACGAGCGCCGCGCCCGCGCTTACGACCTCGGCATCGCCGCCCTCGTCTCCGACTCTATCTACAACTTCGGCGAGCTGCTGCAACATCCCATCCTCGCCGCTCTCACCGGCGACGTCGCCTGGCTGCAGGAGCTGCTCATCGCCTTCAACCGTGGCGACCTGGCCGCGTATGACGTCCTGTCGGGCCACATTTCCTCGAACTCGCTCCTCAAGGACCATCTCGAGGACATCCGCCAGAAGATCTACCTCGCCGCCCTGACGGAGAGCGTCTTCCGCCGGCCCCCGCACCAACGCGCCATGAGCTTCGGCACCATATCCGCCGACACCAAGGTCCGCAAGGACGAGATCGAGCACCTCGTCATGAAGGCCCTCAGCTTGGGCTTGGTCCGCGGCACCATCGACGAGGTCGACGAGCTCGTCAACTTCACCTGGGTCCAGCCCCGCGTCCTCGACATGGCCCAGATCGCCAGCATGAGCCAGCGCCTCGGCGAGTGGGGCGAGAACGTCAATAAGCTCGGTAACTGGATCGAGGCCACGGGTCAGGATATCTGGGCCCCTTGATTTGTCTATTTGTCAATCTAAACAAAAAGATGAACTTATCGCGAAGAAGAGGAAGAGCAGAAGAGACTAGGGGCTTCGAGAGAAGGATGGTGAATGTGAATGAGCAAAAATAGCTGCCTTCCTTCTCTTCGCATACAGGACGGCCTAGGAGCCCATGTATGATAGATACCTAATAGACGATGTGCAGTCCTGAAGAGAGGACTAGACGAACTACTGCATAATGTCCAAAGTCTATGATATGACGAAATTACTATAAGACTGTCTTCTTCCTTAGTTCTCTCCCACCATGTTCGTGTGCTGTAAGAGGATATTAAGTTCCGTTTCTATTCGTGTCACTATAATATTCAATACGAGACTTGGTGGGATCAATTATGATTAATACGATATCGCTGTCTAGTAATGCCAGTCCTAAAGCCCTGGCTGGGTTTCTACTGGACTTTCAACATAACGCTCTTCACCGGCCTTCATAGGAGGCCCGATTATCTACCTGATAATTAGGTAGGTAGGTAGACAGGAGGTAAAAATGGTAAATTCCAGACCCAGCACGCTAGCCCAGTAATCACAGCAAAGCCACCTTATGCAAGCAACAACTCCTCTTACAGTTAAAAAAAAAAAATTCACGCATTTTTCTTCTCTTCCCTCACGGCATCCGCACTCTTCTTACCTACAGCCTCCCTCGGCTGCCCCAGCACCACTATCTGCCCGACCAACCACGCCGGCCACCAGACGCACCATACCAGGAGCGGCGTATACATGCCCCAGACATGCCACCCGAACGCCGCTTCCTCGAGTAGGCTCTGGATACCTACGCCACCTAGCGTGCTGCTCACGAGCAGAACGACAGGGGGTGCTAGAACGTGTAAGAGGGCCGAGTGGGCGTATCTGAAGACCGCTGCATTTACCCCTTTACCCTTATCCGAAGAAGACACGGAAGAAGAGGTAGCGGCGGTGGAGGGCCACGGGCGGGAGAATGATAACGGGCTCGATAGGACGCCGATGAGGAAGGCGAGGGAGAAGTTGAGGGTTGCGAGGGACGAGAGGAACATTCCTAGCAAGAGCAGTGAGAACGACCGGATGAGGAGGTACTGCTGGGCCGTAGGCGGTTTGCGGATGCCGTTTGTTAAGAAGTACGAGGCGAGATGAGGGAGACCTGCATTGATGACGGTGAAGAAGATGAATATCGGCATGAGAAGCTGTTTTCGTGCGTTAGCTATCAATATTGATATAGAAGGGTAATATTGGATGTAGATAGGGGTAGGTGGGAGTAAAGAGAAGACTTACGCTAGAAGGCGTCTGGTTAAAGGCAAATAGGGGAATGACGCCTATAAATTGACATCCAGCTACGAGAATAAGCGGGAGGAGTATTTCTCGCTCAGCCGGTACAGATATCCGCTTCGTATCAGCCTTTACTTCCTTGATACCTTCACCCTCTTCAACTTCTCCCGTCGCGGGCTTCTTCTCCTGCTCGTCTTTCGGCACATCAACCTCCCTGTACCCGCTCTTGACCCACGACGCAATAGCCGTGATAGTAAAATTCGCAGCAACTAGCATGGCACTAGGTAGATACGTGCCAATACTGACAAAACGGTGCTTATGGATAAGCAGGTAAAAGAAGAAACTCTGGTGCAGCTTCTCGAGCAGATTATTCAAACTTCGAAATAATCCCTCGATCAGACGTCCAAGTCCCATCTCGTCATGCCAGCCGTTACCCACGGGCTTCAGCGTAATGGCGTCGACGTGGTACGGGATAAAGCTGCTGTGGGGGCCCGTGGCATGTCCCAATGCCTGGTTGAGCATACCTCGGACCACCGTAGCCAGATTATCGTCGTACTTCTGCGAGTGCTTCAAGATGCCCTGTAGTGCGCAGCCCATACCCATCTGTCCGCTCGCGATATTAACGACCGAGTTGATCAAGTCTAGGTTTGGTAGCTGTCCGTTGACACCATCATAGGCGATGGCGATCGACTCGAAACGCCCCTCTTGCGCATAATCTAGCGCGATGGCGCCCTGTAGCGCGCCTGACTTGATGGGAAGAGGGGCGACCTGCGACGGATCGTGGGCATCGTGGTACGCATCCACCCAAGCTTGGGTACCCGCCGTGCTGTCAGGCGGTACCACCAATATGATATCCTTGGACCATAGCGACCAGCGCTTGAAGTACCTTGTTAAGGCCAAAGCCAGTGCGAGGCCATTGCGGTTGAACTCCTCCTCGACGTTCTTCCAAGCAGCAACAAGTACTATGGCCTCCGTAGCATCACCACGGGGAGCCTGTAAAATAGCATACACATTTTCTCCAACATAGGTGTTCCCCGACGAATGATATGTATAATTCTGGCGCCCGACCTTAAGGCCGAGTCCTTTAAATATAGTCTCGAGTTCATCGTTCACTCGAGAATTGGTGCTGTTCTCTAAAGCGTTGATCTCGTGTTTGTAAGCGCGGAACACGTTCTGGTCACTGCCGCCAAAATAGGTGTGGACCTGGCCAGGTAACAGGGCGTTCTCGCTGATATAAGTGCGGCGCGAATATTCGTCAAGTGGTAACATGAGTAGCCACACGACGCCGACGACGATGCATAGGAGGGACAGATATGGCGGGAGCTTCAGCAACCGCGGATCGCGACGCAGGGCCATAGCCGCAGCTGTTATTTCATATTCAGTTAGCCAATTACTTTCATTTTAGTTTAATAGCTTTATTAATTCAAGCCAACTTACCGAGTAGACGCGGCATGGCTTCTAGAAAACTTGGAGAGTTTGAATGTGTTGTTAAGCAGCTGAAAGCTTGAAGCTACATTGAAATTGTAGCCATAATTCAATTAGAGAGGTACTAAATCAGAAGTACCCCAAGGTTCGCGTGTAACACGAGTCCCACTGTGACTTTGAACTTTCAGGGGTCCAGTTGTTAATAAAAAGCGGAAGCACCTACCCTAAAATGACATAATCAGCCTTACGGCCTGCTTACCCATTAGCTGCATATCACTTACCCAGTATATATACCTATACATGTAGGTATTGACTATCCTGAACAATGGCTTCAGTACAAGTTGGAAGCTAGGAAGCTGAGAGACCAAAAATGGAATCAATATAGGTGAATTAAATACGTTAAGATGAAATATCACAGTAAACCACATACAAGACTTAAGCATTTAAAAAGTTTATGGCAATACAGACGACCAGCCCTTATCCTTGAAACAAAGTGCTACGGCAAATGAGTATACGACTCCATGATGCGAATAGTATTTTCCCTTCCAGAAACTCCAGTGTCATGCAATGTCGGAATGCCCAATGACCGCGTGCTATATACAGGGTGGCATTCACCAGATTCTTCCTCACTCTTCTCGAATTCTCTTGAATCCCGCACTAAGGACCTAATCGCTGCGTAGAACCCATCAAACCCAAAGGTGTCATCTGACTGGTAGAATTGCTTGTAGGTAAGACGCCGAACCTACCGTACGTCTTCTGGTCTACGCTGACGTAGTGCGGCAACCTCCCCAGCAGGTTTAAACGAGCTTCGATCCATCGCAGCGCTTTCTCCGGAGGTGAGAGGAATTTAAGGTAACCCAGGCCGACTAAACAGGATATTTATTAGTACGATTTTACCCAAATCAACCTGCCCAAGGTTCACTTACACAAATAACCCGTGCCCACGCCGCATAAATGACCGACAAAACTAGTATTGGGAATCAATGCCTCAACTACCAATACCATCATTAGAGGGGTGGTCCATGTCGGAACGTGATGTGTTCCTATGACGAGGTACGGGTTCGTCTTGTACGTTCGAATAGCCTCGATACCTAGTAACAAAAATACCCAGATGCTTCATCCCCATATGTTAGCACTTATTCTCATATCCAAGAGTGATTCGAATATGTACCTAGCTCCCATAACAGCAGTGTTCCCTTTTATAATAAATTTCTCCCAAATAATATAGACAAAAGCCGGGATCGTTGTCAAAGCTACAGCAATTGTTAACCTAAGTTGAGCGGTCGCAAGAGCCATATGAACAAGCAACACTTACGGCCAAAAAACAGCGCAAGAGATGTCAAGGTTCCAAATTCGTTCTCAAACCTCTCAAGTAGCGGCGTCAAGGAGAGGATGTTGAAGAGGGTGTGGAAGAAGTTAATGTGTATTAGCGGGAATGTATTCACTCGGTACACTATATCGAATTCGCGTTAGTTGATAAAAGCACGTATGCGTTATAGAAATAAGGAGTACCGACTGGTTGTCAGAGTCAATTCGTTAGGGATTAAGGCGCCCCATTGTCGCACATCCCAGGCGGACTGGAGGGAGACAATCCAGAAGGTGACCATGATAGCAACCATGCAGCGCGTGAATAGCGGTAGACGAAACACATACGAGCGCGCTCGCAGCGTACTAAAGCCTTGAACGGTAGGCATCGTCGCGTTGTGAGGCGGAACCGAGCTAGCCGTAGTGACGTCGAAGTTGCGATCTTACCACTTGGCAAGCCCAGGCTTCAGCCGATTGATTGTAACTTAGCGAAAGGACAGAGTCTTGTCGCAAAACGAAACGCGACCGGCGATTAATAAACGGCGAAGAAGCGTTGTAGGATTCCGTCCTACGAGGCTTACAACAGTTGTTTAACGCCAGCCCGATTCTCCATTGAAAAAAAAATTACGGAGGCGAGTTGGTGGAAAGGACGGGAAAGTTGAGTCGTGTGCTTTTGCGGCCCCCGGAAGTCGCAAAGCTACGTCTGCACGTTCTGCAGCCCCCCGTAGGCAGTTGCAAGCAGGGGTTTTAGCAAGATGACACGCTAGAAGGAACTGATCTTCGGCACTACCTCTTATGGTTTATCGATAAATGCATGTACCTGGTAGTAATAGTTTATTACCGAGGCACAGATCTTGAACACTTCCTCATACTTCTACCCCTGAAGCAAGACTATTTAACTCATAGAAATATTTTATCCGTTGGTTGGTTTATATCTGCCTAATATCTATGTTATTATGCCATAGTATTTTACAGAGTTCTATCGTCTAAGAAATCCATTGAAAAAATTGTTGTTAGTATTATCCAAGTCGAAACTATTCACAAAACATAGGGTGTGTCTCGTCGTAGAGCACAATGATACGCCAGGTGTCCCTCAATATACTTTTACATGTGTTGCCACTATAATTAGGAGCACCGTGAATATGTCATTGAATAGTTTTGCTTGTTTATCCTACGGCCCGTCTTTATTAGATTTAATTCCGTAGAAGTAGGTCTTCATATCAAGACTATTAGTTTTTGTGAAGCAAATATGTTTCATGATTCTTACATGACAGAAGGTATAAATAAAGACGTGTATACGTTTAAGTACGACGAACTGAGAGACTACCTGAGCTAAGGCTGAAATGCCGCTGCAGTTGGAGAGTCTAGTTGGTGGAAGTGATATAGTCCTGAAGCATATAACAGAACAGGTTCATAAAATACTGTTGCCATAAGTAGGTACCTAGTCAAGAAATCATATTCAACTCTCTTATATTTTCCCCCAAAAGAAAATTCTAACATACATAAAGGTATCCCCAGGGTTATTTCAATTTTGGGGGGATTAAAATATGCCTAGCGTTACCTTCTGTTTAATCTGCTTGTGGTTGAGCTTGTTTCCTATGGCACAAGACGGGCAATTGCGTTTATGCATGCTATAAGGTCGTAAACTTCCGAACCCATTTATCTGAGTTGAAGTAAATATTGAAATTAGGAGGTTATTGATTAACTCCATACCCTGATCCCTAGTAGTAGAGTTATTTTCTTAGCCCATTAGCTCACATAAGGCAAGTAGAAAGAAATTATAATCACCTTTAACCAGCAGATTCTTACACCAAGCTCTTGGCCTACAGAATCTTCATAACTGAGTAGCAAAAATGCTACTAAACTTTCTAAATGATGAGAGCACAGCAGAAAACAGTCTTAAAAGGGTCAAGCCTTTCATATGAAACTATATTATCATCAGATCAACATTAATTAAACTCGCCATTATTCAATTCATATAGGACACCTGTGCTGACTGCTCTGGGGGGTGAATACATGTGCGTGGTTATATGCAGCCAGTGGTCTTTCTTGTGAGCGAATACCTAGGACTTTCTAGCGACCTTTGGTTGCGATTTGTAAATGGCTTTGTTTAAAGAGAGCTTGGTTTGCCGAGCTAAGGTAAATCTCGTAGACAAATTGTCTTTCCATAATATTTCAAGAGTTTACACCAAATAGAGGATGATCGCCGTGTGCATATGTCTAGTATACGTGAATATACAAGGCATGCTGGCTATACCAAGGGCTTCTAGAAACTTGTTCGGAGTATATAATCATACTACAGCAACGATCATAGATTTTAAATAAAAATATTATAACTGTCGTCAGGTCGCTGCAGAAGATGAACTTGTAAGTGCACGGTGCTTCGAAGCGACGAAGTACGAAGACTGCACAGTACTGTGCACTGGTTGGACCGGCAATTCTACGGTAGAAAATTAAGGTATATAAGGTAAAATAGCAAACCTAACAGTTAGGAGCGGGATTACATAAAAGTACTTGACTCATGCCTTTTACCTGACTCAACCTTGTGTAACCCACAATGCTCCTTTCACTAATCTTTGGAAACAATATTCTGGAGTTCCCAGATTCAATTTTGTTTTGCCAGTCTATTTTTATTGACTTTTACGCCCTCGCGACCCTTGAATTCTTCCTCCAAATACTTTTTTTTTTTTTTTTATGTTTCCCATGTGCAGATTTGTTTTTTTTTTTTTTTTTTAATTTCTTCTATTTTCTGCGCAATTGACGAATCCAAATATTTCCATACATTTGCAACTATCTCGTCGCCCTTTTCCCAGCCGAGCTAAGTCACTTATTCGGCCTCGTATAAATAATAATAATAATGCACGATCATTCTCTTTTTTCTGTAGAAGCCAATGCAAATTAAAAACTTCATTGCATGTAATAGTAATTATATTTGTGAATTATCTTGTGCATGAGTATGGACCCTGTATATTTCTGTATAGCTTTGTAAGTACGTAATAAATAAGAACATCAAGTAAAAGCTTTGGCGTTGCATGTCGCGATAGCATCAATTGGTTCCGATTACCGAAAATATCCCGAGGCGTACATGGAAGATGGAAGTTCGAAGTCGTGCTTTGTAGCTCGCAGAAGGTGGGGTAGCTCTTTGTGCCCCTCTATGTGACGTCCAATCTGGTGTGATCTCGGTCCTTATGAAGCTTGTCTAACGATTTTATCAGATCCGACGAGAGCGTATATCTGGAACATCTGGAACACCTGGAACATCGAACCTAGCGAGCCATCAAGGTCCACGTCCCCATACAGAATCAATTTACTAAACCTCCTGTTATTAGTTAATATGGCCGCCTGCATCTTCTGCAAGATCATCAAGGGTAGGTTATCTTGAATTTCATTCGTGGCGTTGGTAGTTATCTTGAATTGAATTCGACTCACATTCAAGAAACTCATACATGATTTGTCAAGTGGTCACAGCAACTATCTTTTTCAAAGTACCTCACGAAACATAACAACTAAACTAACAATCAATTACAGGAGAGATCCCCTCCTTCAAGCTCTTCGAGAGCGACAAGACCTTCGCGTTCCTCGACATTAGTCCTCTAAGCCGAGGTCATGCTGTAAGATATCACTCCACATCCTCAATCCCTTAAACTACCTGCCACAATATAATATATATATATAAGACTAACAATAATCAGCTCGTCATCCCCAAGTTCCACGGCGCTAAGCTAGCCGACATCCCCGACGACCAGCTGAGCGAGATCCTGCCCGTAGCCAAGAAGCTCGTCGCGGCCACCGGAGCCACCGACTACAACATCCTACAAAACAACGGCCGCATCGCCCACCAGGTCGTTGATCATGTGAGTTTTTTTCTTAGCCCTTTAATAACGAAATGAGCAGCTATCTTGCTCTACTTCTCCGCCAAGATGGAGGCTGTGTATAATAAGCAAAAAGCAACGACCAGTTGGCTAACTACAAACAACCCCTATTTCTAGGTCCACTTTCACATGGTAAGCGAATTCGCGCAGTCACTTTTATCCATCTCATCACACACTTAGCTAACACGTCTCTCAGATCCCTAAGCCGAACGAGGAGCAAGGACTCGGAATACGCTGGCCTCAGCAACCCACGGACATGGACGCGCTAAAGGCCCTGTACGAAGAGATCAAAGCGAAGATGTAAAGGTGTTTTTGAGATATCTCCTCTGAAATAGCCACATATGTTAATTTATGGCTAAAGGACTTCTCGTCTAGTTGATAGATTTTCAACTAGGATCCTGATTTCACAATAAGATAAAGAAATTACACATTCCCGTCATCGCTTTCGGTAATATTGATGCCTAGTCTATGCTGATTACCCACTTCCGTGCCCGTGTTTATTGATATACTCCAATGATATACTCCATTCCTCTACGTGTACATTAGGCTTTCTTTTTAGTCGACGTCGTCAGCTGAAGTTTCCCCCGCCGCTACTGCAGCCATCGCCCCGTTAATGTTCTTCGAAGGATAATAGTCGAGGCTTCCGTCGGATTTGATAACCCCTATCCTATCGTAGAAAGATCTCGACCTGAGGTAGGGATCCAAATGCCAGTACTGATCCCTCAAATTCTTAGCGATGCTATTCCGCTCTGAATTAATAGCCGCCCTCTTAGTAGCGTCTGTTTCATTAATCCATTCGATCGTCTTGCTTTCGTAGTCTTCGTACAGAGTCTCCCGCTCTCGCAGCAGCTTCTCTTTTGTCTCCAAGTCTTTCATCTTTGCGTTCTCTCCGGGTACCGGCTCTACGTATTTGTACGTATAACCAGATGTACCCTCTAGCTCGTCGGGCAACCTCTCCTTTGCTACAAACTCTTCCAGATCCTTAACTGTGTTTGTGAAGTGGACCTTGCCAGCGACTACCGGGTCTAGCCATCCCCGAAGAATCTTCCATACACCTGTATATTGGATTAGTATGTGTTTTCCATCAAGTATGATATGTAAGGTGACAAACCTTGGAAGACCCAGGGGGCCTTGTGGACGAGAACAACACCGAGACTCTCGGGGTAATTAGCTTCAAAGCATTTTATCATAAACTTCACCGGGGTATAGTCCTGATAGACATTAGCTTGCTTCATCTCAAATCCACACGTTTTCGCCTCAACATACCATGTTAGCTAATGAAAAGCCAGTTAAGTCGAAAATGATACACTGCGATGTATAAAGTCAGTATATGAAATGCTTAGGATGGTAAGGATATACTACTAACAGCAGTATCGATAGGGGGGTGAAGCATAAACCGCGTTGTCTCGATCAAGTAAACGGTAAACCGTTCCAGACCCTCTTCGGACTGTTCACCCGCTTTGTGCAGGCGAGCCCTGACAATGCACATAGGCCTTCCCATTTTATCAGTGCCATAGCAATAGCTCTTCCCCATGCGTAGTTGAGCTAGGAAGTCCTGCGCTACCTTTTTGGTCTTTTCATCGCCGGTTTTCTCATTGACGGTAGCAATTTCCTCGCCGTTCACCATAACTTCGTCGTCGACGTGTGCCTCTGAACACCTCCAGTTCATCGTTGACATCAGCATGACAAGGGCCTTCTGTATGTCCCATTTCCTAGCCCTTAGGAATCGTAGGAAAAGAGCATCGGGATGATCGTGCTTCACCATAGACCAGATCGTGGCTCTTATCTGCTCTGGGGCGTGCGTGGCCAGGGTATCGAGATACGCCTTATTCTCACCCCATTTATCTTCTGGGTCGTTTTCTTTGATGTTGTCCATAGCGGGGACCTTGGCAGTCGCTGCGCCATCCTTATTCTTGTCCTTCCTTTTCTTAAATAGTGACATCCGACTCTTCTTAGTCTTTTCGGATCCCGCGGTACCCGTCTTCCCCTGGATCTCCGAGGCGTTGTCCGTCTCGCCAGAGGTCTCGTCGCCTAGAACACCGCATATCTGCAAAAACATCTCCCAGAACTTGCGCAGCTTTTCTTCTTCTTCGGGGGTCAAATTCCCCGGTCTACCCGGAAGAAGTTCCATGTCTTCTTCTATGGGTTCGCTGGAATAATCTCCAGCAGCAATATCTTTAGATATTCGTGAGGCTTCTAGCTGAGAGGGTACTATGCCGTAAAGTACCAAGGTGCCAAATATGAGCAAGGGTACAAAATATAGCGCAGACGAGATTTGACTCTTTAAGTGCTGTGTTGGTCTCTGTCTGTATCTTAAAGACTCTCGCCTTTTATGATGAGTTTTGCCTTGAAATGAGAGCGATGTTGAATAAGAATTGCGACTATAAGTATAGGTTTGAGGATGTAGTAATAACGATCCGCGGGGCTGTGCAGAGTTTGATGACGGGCGAGTCAGAAGGAGGGCGGGGCTAGTGAATGCGCGTAAAGGGTTTGTTGAAGGATGAGGTAGAAGAGACTGTTGTAAATTGGAGGCTTGGTGAGTTGAGAGACTACTAACAAGAAAGTAGAATCTCGGAACTGTGGAGAAGAGAAATGGTTGCGGTACAAGAGACGCTGGTGTCTTCATAAGGGTCAAGATAGCGCAAAGTTGTCGCACAAATGTCCGACGGAGCCGAACTACCCTTTACAAATTGAGGCTGGCTGTCTTATTATTTATCTGGGGGCGGGATCAGCCCCGTCCGCAAAGTCCCCCGGCTTGCTGACAGCGACGCAAAGCAAATAAGACCCTTACTATGTAGAGACAAGGGGAATCGCTACCACACAGAGCTCCGGGATTGGAGAGGTTGGGCCAAGCTTTGTGTAAACCGTTTTTTGTATGCTTCTGTTGTATCCCTTTACTCGTTAAAACCGAGTACGAGCAGCTGTACGAATCGGTTTACCCACCCCGAGCTGCTGAAAGGTAGGGTCGTATTAAATGCAAAAATACCAATATTAAATAAATGATTGTTTTGTATATCCTGATTCTTAGTTTCTAGGCGCATTCAGACTTGGAAGCTTTCGATGATATGCAACGAATAGCGATATATAAAAAGAGGTGATCATGAAAGATGGTTGAAAAGAAAAAGTATTTTTACATGCCTAGGCACTCGGCAGGTTTCAAAGTAACCTATCGAATAGTTACCAAGGCTCTTACTTTGACTTATTAGTGCGCAAAAAATAATTTACACTAGAGGGGGAACTGAGTATGCTTAGCAGGAGCACCCGCGCCGGAGTTATGCTATTATGCGACTTCTTTTTTTCTGAGATGAGTCTGCTACTATGTGTACTAGCCCGCTGTGCATCAGCGCTTTCTGTCCCTTCGTTTTGAGATATTAGGTACAGTTTACGTCATGTTGGGGCTTGGGTACCACTTTAACCTAAGGGGCAAGCATCTAAATAGCAGTTTAGCACGTGTCCCGTACCTTGAACGCCTGGCGTTGACCCCACTACATCTTGAGTACCCTGGCAGCCTTAATTCGTTGTTGCCAAGCATTGACTTCGTCCCTAAGGAAGCAGTTACCTTTTTTCCTTCGTCGCGGTTTGTGTCTACCTGATTCAAATATCCACGGCACACATACGCATCAAATGAAGTATAAACTATAAATTACTCTGGTCTCATACTGGATTCCTAGCCGACTTCAAGACTATGTCGGCAAACGAAGGCCACGATAGCGTGCGACGCCCGCGATCTACGTCGCGTTCGCGTCCCACCACGCCCCTCCGTCCTTCGTCTCGTTCTTCGTTCCGCGAGTCTGCGCAGCGCAGCGTCCAAGGCGGCGAGCCCTTCCCGTTGAATGCCTTCGAGCCTGCGTTCGCCGAGTTTTCTGATGCCATGGCCGATCTAGAGGCGAACATGATGCACTTCCAGCTGATGCATGAAAGCCTTTCGCGCTTCAGCGAGAGCTTCGCGAGCTTCATGTACGGACTGAACATGAATGCCTTTTGCGTCGACTTTCCGGAGGTAAAGGGTTTTTTTATGTATACAAGATTTAAATAACTACTAATAAATCATGGAACTGTAGGGACCAATCCCCGAGTCATTCCGCCGAGCGAAGCTCAGAGAGGAGCAATCACCAGCACCAGCAGCAACCCGATCTCGAAGCACAGAGCGAGGTGGCGAGTTTGAGGGAGAGACAACATTCATGTATGTTTAGGTATATTTGGTATGAGGCCTAGGGCCGATACTGATTATCTTTAGGACTACGGACACCTCCTTCGTAGAGAACCCTCCCACACTGTCTAAGCCGACTCCTAAGAAGTTTGCGACACAAGATACTCGCCAATCCCGCGTTCCGGCCCCCTCGAGAGGCGGCTCTCAGGCAAGAGGTAGAGTCGGCACGGGTCGAGGTCGTACTAGTGGTCTTGTTAGACCCAGGGCCCGCGGTTTGAAATAAGCGAACTAACTAGACGACTTATCGAAACCTCGAGATACTGCAAGCTCAAGACTTGATTATTGGTCCTTATCTGGCCGGAAAGATATCTTAAGACGTATTGCAACGCACTGGCACGCTATCAAAGGTGCTCTGATCCGTGCTTCATAGATGACACTCATGAATTAATCGAAACGCCGCAGATGCATGTTCTAGGAAGTTTTCGCGGCGGGACTTGGCCGCTCATGTTGACATGGTGATCTCGTTATTGGCAGTCCGCTCGGGGCCTTGATTATCGGTTCTTAGGCCGATAGCAGCCTCGGCCTCCTTCTGAGTATATGGCTCCTCTAGAAGTTGCTTGACTCTGTATTCACCGTTAGTTAGATACCCAATATGATATATGCTAATTCCAAATGCAACACTAAATGCACCGTACCTTCTCTTATGAGGCTTTCCCTTCCTGTGTACGACCAGACCATGTTCAGACTCGTACCATTTTGCGCACTCGGTGCAGTACCATTTTCCAAGACCGGGAAGATCTTCTGGTGCCTTTGTGTTCTTGAATTGAGCTAGATGTTTCGGCGAGCGAAGGTCGGCTTTGATTTGGTCAATGTCCCTCGTCTTGCGCCGGGTCTTGGTGAGAGTGCGCTTGTTAGTGACACCCATGGTAGGCGGCGATACCTTTTGATGGCGAATTCGACAAGTACTGACACGTCTTGAGGAAGAATCTAGTAGCGCGCAGTTCTGGTTACTGCTTTCACATGTAGTGTATTGTATATTAGGTAAGTTGAATCGAAGATTTCCTAGGCGTAGAAATTTTGGTGGGGTGAATTTTTTTAGTCTAGCAATTTAGGTAGTTTAGGTACTATGTAGTGGCGATGGGTGGTCCGGGCGTAATTTGCCAGCTTGCCCGCTGTGGCAGCTACGATTTAATATTCCGGGCCTCCGAATTTGATCCGGCTCTATCCACTTCGCAACACCGGGCGAGCGGCAGTACCTAGGTACAGCAGCAAGATCATTACTCAGGTCCACGTCGCAACCATGCAAGATTCTTCCCTATGTGGGAGAACATTTTAACGGATTCAACCTTGGAGTTGTAGATGCACCGTTGTACAAAGCTGCACAATGTTGTTTACTTAGATTTCGGCTTAGCGACAAAGATGTGTGTCATTAACAATACCCTGATGCCGATGCGTCCAAAATGGCTAACAACAAAACTCGGTGCCAAATATTCACCGAGGCAAAGTTAAACCGTGGGGGTGTCTCCCTTGTCCATTGATCCTAGTGGTATCGCCGATTGGCCAATTGGGTCCCACCAGTTTGGTCTCCAGACTGAACAAAATTTGTCTCGGCCTGTCGAATTTGACCTGCAGACCTGTGAAATGTGGACCTGCGCGCATTCGTGAAGCGATTCAGGGCTTCTACACTACGGCGTTACTTGGTTTGCGACGAAGAGGTACCTGCGGTTATTTCCAAGGTACTTGCAATCAGGAACGAGGTACATGTCTAATGATTCCTTCAGATTCATTCCAGCTTGCGCAATTGTCTAGGGCTGCATTTAGTAAGGACGCAGAACAACTGCGAGAACAACTGCGTTCATGGTATAACAACAGAAATATCGAAGTCTTAGGTTTTCGTTGCTGACCTCAGAGTTCCAAGCTGCAGCAAGGCTACCGTCAACTTGGTAGCTGTTCAACTTGAAGGGGCTGATTGGCAGCGCTTACTACCCTCTAGGTCTCAGAGATAAGCAAGGATTAGGTAGAAACTAGGTCATAGATCATCCCAGCTTCCAATGAGGCTTGAGCTACAACATTTACAGGAAAACAAGAAAGTCGCAGATTTACATGTGCCTAGGTAAATACTTATCAACTTGACGAACAACCTACTTTGACTTGACTTGTAGATTGTATAACTACAAGACTAATAATTCTACCATTAGTAGGGACGACGTCAAATTGAGTTTTACCTAGTACAATTTTTTAGTCTGACCAATCCCGTTGATCTGATTGATCGATGGTTTTATGGGTTTCACGATGCTTAAGCACACTTTTACTATGAATTAGGTATAACGTGCAAATTGAATAATCTAAGCTTGTGAAGTAACTAAAAGAATTGTCTACCTAAACAACGTTGAAACTCGCAGCTAACCCAACTGATATCTAAGTCCGGCAATACTTTGCCATATATACGTGTACATACCTTACTTAGGCCGTTATACATGAAGAAAGTCTCCATCCAACCGCTTTCATCCATCTACATTCCCGGGAGTCCTACACAAAAATTCAGCTTTGTACAATACATACTTGACTTGGCTTAGTTCTTTTCCATCTTATTGCCGAGAAAATGCCCCTCGTTTCCAAAGACTTCTTAAACTGGAATAGATATGTTCAATTTCTTGGGACTCTTGTAATAATGACAGTAGTCTTATATAATATAACGAGTAACTTAGGTATAAGACAGGTATGACCGCATATGTAATGAAAGACCTCGGGCAGTCTTTAAGTGAACTACATAGGTATACATAATAAGTTGTACCATGCTTTGGTAATACCTACTAAGGTAGGTACTTTCGTGCATATGTAATTAATCAATGTACGCTTTTCACATATGTGTATGCCTGTTATCGCATGTGGTGGCTGATTCCCAGGAAAGCAGGGTGAGGTCACAATTTTTGAGCTTGAAGTAATCGGATTTGCTGTGATTCGTCCATTCAGCCGGGTGATACCATCACTAGTGGAGGTACCTCTTCGTCTTAGCCGAAGTACCCCGATACATCCAAAATCCCTAACACGCCTAGCCAGTTAGTTAACCAGTAGGCATTAGCAGCTTCCCTTTACCGCAGTACCGTAGTACCGGCGGCCAAAGGTAACATCTTTAATCGCAAACCACAAAAACTCTCCACCTTTTCCTCTTCTTTTCCATCACAATCTTTTTTTTCCCTTTCCTCCTCAAGAACCAATTCCTCCTTCTTCTTCCAGGTTCAAGAGACATATCGTCTCCCTGTTGACATTCATACACTCTCTCACCTTTACAGGAGTTGAATTTGGGTCTACAATCCTGTCTTACATCTGAACCCCTCCATAAGCTACCCTCAGGACCGCGGTTGTCAACATGTTGGCCACTCGACAGGTCCTGGGCAACGTTGCCCGGTCGCGGGTCATGTCCCACATGAACCTGCGAAGGTGCATGGCCTCTGTTTCTGACTCTGTTCTCGACAAGAAGGTAAGCCGACCTCTGTTCTCAAAAGCTTCAAAACTTGGTGGGGGTGGTCATGGAGGCTGATATTTCCCTCAAACTACAGGTCAAGCAGAACAACTGGGAAGAAGGCAACTTCATCAACTACAAGAAGATGTCTGAGAACCTGGCGATTGTTCGTAGCCGCTTAAACCGCCCTTTAACATACGGCGAGAAGATTCTATACTCCCATCTTGACGACCCTCATGGCCAGGACATCGAGCGAGGTGTGTCGTACCTAAAACTACGGCCCGATCGAGTCGCCTGCCAGGATGCCACTGCTCAGATGGCTATCCTCCAGTTTATGTCTGCCGGCATGCCCTCCGTGGCTAACCCCACGACTGTACACTGTGATCACCTTATCGAGGCCCAAGTTGGTGGAGAGAAGGATTTAGAACGAGCCGTTAGCATTAACAAGGAAGTATATGATTTCCTTTCCTCAGCATGTGCCAAGTACAACATCGGTTTCTGGAGACCCGGCTCTGGTATCATCCACCAGATCATCCTCGAGAACTACGCTTTCCCCGGTGGACTGTTAATCGGCACTGACTCTCACACACCCAACGCTGGTGGTCTGGGTATGGCTGCCATTGGTGTTGGTGGTGCTGATGCCGTCGATGTCATGGCCAATCTTCCTTGGGAGCTGAAGGCGCCTAAATATATCGGTAAGTTGTCTTTTCAGGTTCATAGGTACCTAACATTAAGCTAACTTCTACTAGGTGTTAAACTTACAGGAAAGCTGTCGGGCTGGACAGCGCCCAAAGGTAAGCCTTTTTAAAATGAACAAATCGAACCGTTGCTAACCTTAATTTATAGACGTCATCCTTAAGGTCGCAGGTATCCTCACTGTGAAGGGAGCTACTGGCGCCATTGTTGAATACTTTGGTAAGTGCGAACTTTAGCCGGTTACTAAATCATCTGGCAATTCCCTAACCCCTATTTTTGGAATAAGCTATGATTATGGTTGATGTTATGTGTCTAACACACATTACTATTTAGGTCCCGGTGCGGAAAGTATTAGTGCTACCGGTGCCGCTACAACGGCAAACATGGGGTGAGTTTATTTAACTTTTCTATCTTTATGCTAATTGTGATTTCCCTATGTATGGTTGTATACTAACCTCTAAATAGTGCTGAGATTGGAGCGACCACATCTTTGTTCCCATTCAGTGATCAACAATATAACTACTTAAAGGCTACTAAGCGATCCGAAATTGGCGATTTTGCTCGATCTTATGCTAAGGAGCTACGCGCCGATGAGGGTGCAGAATACGATCAACTTATCGAAATCAATCTTTCCGAACTCGAACCTCACATTAACGGTCCCTTCACACCCGATCTAGCCACTCCGATCTCGAAGTTCTCCGAGGCTGTCAAAGCTAATGGCTGGCCCGAAGAGCTCAAGGTCGGCTTGATCGGTTCCTGCACTAACTCATCCTACGAAGATATGTCTCGCGCTGCCTCCATTGCTCGCGATGCCCTAAACCATGGCCTGAAGGCCAAGTCTACCTTTGTTGTTACTCCGGGTTCCGAGCAGATCAGAGCTACCGTGGCGCGCGATGGTCAGCTCCAAACATTCGAGGAGTTCGGAGGCATAGTGCTAGCTAACGCCTGTGGTCCCTGCATTGGTCAGTGGGACCGAAAAGACGTCAAGAAGGGAGAAGCAAACTCGATTCTATCCTCCTACAACCGTAACTTCACTGGTCGAAACGACGGCAACCCTGCAACCCATTCTTTTGTCACATCCCCTGATTTGGTTGTGGCCTTGTCAATCGCTGGTACTCTACACTTCAACCCTCTCACCGATAAGCTGAAGGATAAGGATGGTAAAGAGTTCCTCTTGACTCCCCCTAGTGGAGATGGCCTACCCAACAAGGGATACGATCCCGGCAACAACACCTACCAGCCTCCTCCTGCTGACCGTTCTTCGGTCAACGTCCAAGTCTCTCCCACTTCCGATCGACTTCAAGTACTGCAGCCTTTCCAACCTTGGGACGGCAAGGATGCCCTGGACATGCCTATTCTGATCAAGGCTAAGGGCAAGACTACGACGGATCACATCTCCATGGCTGGTCCTTGGCTCAAGTACCGTGGCCACTTAGACAACATCTCCAACAACATGTTGATTGGTGCCATCAACGAGGCCAATGGCGAGGCTAACAAGGTGAAGAACGTTACCACTGGTGATTGGGATGCTGTCCCAGCTGTGGCCCGTGACTACAAGGCGAAGGGAATCAAGTGGGTTGTTATCGGTGACTGGAACTACGGTGAGGGAAGCTCTCGAGAACACGCTGCTTTGGAGCCCCGACATCTTGGTGGTCTTGCCATCATTACTCGAAGCTTTGCTCGTATCCACGAGACCAACCTCAAGAAGCAGGGTATGCTGCCTCTCACATTCGCTGATCCTGCCGACTATGACAGAATCAAGCCTGATGACAAGGTGAGTTATCTTCCATTCTCTATGATATATCTGTCTACTTCTTTCAGTTGAGTATACTAATTATATGTGTTATCCAGATTGATCTCTTCTGCACCGAACTAGCCGTAGGCAAGCCTCTAACGATGCGTGTACACCCCAAGGACGGAGAGCCGTTCGACGTTAAGCTGAACCAGACTTTCAACGAGGCTCAGATCGAATGGTTCAAGAATGGAAGTGCATTGAACACAATGGCGAAGCAGGCGAAATAAAGGGTGTAATGGGACATAGGCATTTAAAATTAGTATCATAGGAGAGATGTATATAGGCGCATTGTTAGGCTCTTAGGGGCAATGTCACCTAAAAGGGGTGCGTTGGCTCATGATTTTAGATGTTACATGTTACGTTTAATGGGATCAATATTTTTCCTACTGCTCATCATGTTATTCCGTCTTGAAAATATTGTATTGCCCCGTGAAAGTATTCCAGACTACTCTTCGACGCATGTCGCAAGGTTGGTAAGTCCTAGCGATTTGACCTACATGGCAAGATCCCACATTGGCACTTTGACTCTCAACTACCAGAAATCTCCCAACGCCCCTCCAAACATACTATTTCTTTACAAATGTGTAGAGTATTATTGTCTTAGATATCGCAGAGCGATAATGAGGATTCCCAAAAGTTAGCCCGGCATATGTCAAGTTTGATCGAACTTCTCTCAGCCACGCGAAAAATAAACCAATCAACTTATTTTGTTCGAGTATTACTGGAGCAGGAGACGGGGCCAGCTGCCAGTCTTATAATACCTCCCTGAGTATAGGAAGATATAAGAGGGGCCAGGAGTAGTGACGATGACCTCGTCTGGTTTGTTCCGATGCTTATAGGGTCATCACGATCAAGGAGTATGGCTATATGTAATGGGTTTGGGTGATCACTGAGTTATACTGAGAATTACTAGACCTTACCCAGACATTAGGCCAGCCACTGGGAACTTTACTGAATCAACACTAAACTGCCTGCTTAAGGAATCCTCGTCCTCACCACGCTAGACAATCAAGTTTCGTAGAATTAACTACGAGATAGGTAATTTGGTTAGAATCCAGCTAACTAAAGATGGTATAACGTTAGGAGGTAATAATATTGTCAGTCGTAATATCCAGCAAAACATTATAATTACACAGTAGTTATATGTAGTTAGTTAGTTCTATTCAACATTCTTCTAAGGTATCTCATATCGCGAGATCAAAAAGTAACGAAGCGCTAAGACCTCCAGGCCCAACCGTCATGATATATCAAAGCTTCAACTCAACTCAACTCAAACTTACAGCCGCCCGCCCGGCCCCCCTAAACAAAACTATCTCCTCCCCCCTTCTTCTTCCTCCTCCTCATCTGGCTCCGCCAGCGGTATCCCTTGCGCCTTCAGAAACTCCACCGCATCATCCACGCCCTTCGGCGCGTTGATCCAGTGGCCGCCGTCCTCGTACTCGTGCCACTCGACGCTCATGCCGAAACTCTTGAGACCGGTTCTTAGTTGTCGGCCGTACTCGACGAAGACAAGCGAGTCGTCGGCGCAGTGACCCAAGAACGCGGGCGTATTCCGCACTACGGTATCCGTCTTGGGCCATCCCCCTTCCATCCCGAGAACCTCGCGCGTCTCCTCGAGCGAACCGCCGGGGAACGGCAACCAGCAGGAAAACCCCATGACGCCGCACAGTCGGGACTCGTGCGCGGGGATCCCATTATCATCATCCTCCCCTTCCTCCTCGTCCTTCTGCGCGCCGTCGCCGCCGCTGCCGTCCTGCTGCTGAGGTTGTGGTTGCGGTTGCGGTTGCGGTTGCGGTTGTGGGGGGTGCTGTAGCCCTAGGAGCTGCCCCTGGGCGTTCTCGGCGCCGCCGCCGTCGTCGAGGTGCAGCAGGGTGTGGAAGGCGGTGGCGCCGCCCTGGCTGACGCCGGCGAGGACGACGCGGTGCATGCCGCCGACGGCGCGGGCCTCGCGCCGCACGATGCGCCGGATGCTCGCGACGCTGCCGCGCAGGCCAAAGACTTGCATCTCCTCGGCGTCGGTGAGGTCCAGCATGTTGGACACGTCGAACCACTGCGGCCAGATCTCGCCGTGGGTCTCGGCGACGCGGGGCTCGGCTTCCTGGGAAGATGTTAGTGAGGTTGTATGAGGGAGGTGGATCGGGATAGGTGAAAGGTGTGGTGTTTGTATGTTAGTGCGTATGCATGTACGTCATAAGAGTGAAGGCGACGGGTGATTAAAAATAATGTAGTGAGTTGAGGTGGCGGGCGGGAGCGGGTTAGCCCCTGATAAAAGCCGGCAAGGTTCTTGAGATAGTTGTATAAATAAGAAGGATGGATTTTGTAAACGGAGTACTTAGACTAGGTAAGTAAAGACGAATGTTGATTAATACTCACCGGAAAGACCCAGCGCACGGAAGGAAACTCATCGACAAGAGATCTCCCGCGGGAATCGCGCGACCACCGCGAGAGCAGGGCGTCGGCCATGTTCCGCGAAGTGTCGCCGCGGCCGTGCAAGAAGATGACGGTGTGGGTGTGCTTATGCGGGGCCAGCGGCGAGATCACCGAGCACCCGAGCTCCATTATTAAGTTGTATACCCTTTAAACGGTGTATGTATAACTATAGTATATATGTACAGTTATAATTATGCTGGAGTTTTATTTTGTTTTTTATTTTTTTTTTTATTTTTTGTTAAATCATAGGTGCTGCGGGTGTGAGTGAATGAGCGAGTGAGTGGATGAGTGAGTAAGGATTGACATATCTCGGACCCCGATGCGCAGGTACGTACGTACATACATACAGCTGGGGGAATTAAATAGCAGGTATGGATATGTATCCTGTAGGATATAAGTGCCCAGCGGATGATAGTGGATGATAGTGGATGATAGTGGATGGCAACAGGTAACTAGTAACTAAAAAACTTGGTGGATGCATGAAAGGGGGCCCGGGGGTAGTAGCTGTTACTTAGGTGCAGATGGCTTTTATAGTTGGTCCCAACAGCTTGCAAAGTCCACAGTCCACAAGTCCACACCGCGTGGAGATTTTTAAATTCTCACGTCTTAATGCGCCAAGCCGGATGAGAACGGGGGGAACCACAAAGAAAGCGAGCGGGTTTACCTATCTCTGATGTGATTTTTGGTGGACAGACAAAAGTAGAATCCCATTCGAATAGTTTATATAAATCAATCTGCTGACACTATACTATGTAACTACCTAACCTATACTATGTACACCATGATTAGGTGACAAAATACGACATGTCATATTAAAAATGGTTACACTCTGTTGTTATAAGTATCTAACTTAAAGGGGGGGAATTCACCTCATATTAAGAGGGTATAATGGTAGCTTTTTTATAATCTAATACGATTCGAAAAATGTATAAGAATTAGGTAGTTTAACTTAGGACTTCATCAAAAAAGGACTCAATTAAATCTAAAGGCGCGTTATATATCTAAAAATAAATAAATAAATCTATAATTCGTCCTTCGTCCTCGTCTTTACATCCGACTTCTCCTCAAGCGTCCTACTCTTGGTGTTCTTCTCGTCGCCACCAATCGTAAGCACTTTCTGGCTATCACCATCCGTAGCCAATCCCCTCCGACGCCGATCTAACGCTGCAATCTCGTCATCGTAGACCGTCCATTCCGGAACCTGCCGCCTAGCCCGGTCGAGCTTTGGCTCCTTGGTCTGTGGATTGTTGCATAGATCGATGGTCCGCGCTTCCTTCTGGCTCTCGTCGCTACACCACGTCTCGCACCAAAGCCACTCTTGCGGCAGGCTATGGATAGGAATCACGAACTGCATGTGGTTTGGGAGGTCCTGATCTAGGTTAGAGAGAGAGTTCGGGTCGGCTGATAGCTGGTGGTAGTGCTGTCTGAGCCTGTCACCTGCGGCTAATTGCCTAAAGCGACGAAGGTCGACCACGTAGAGGGCGGAGATGTGGTACGGGTTTCCGCGTAGGTAATTCTTCCAGTAGCCTTGTTTCCAGAAGCGGAAGCCCTCCATCTCGGTCCGAGAATCGCACATCGGTGTAAAGCCGTAGGGCGCGCCCTGCAGGTCGAGATTGACAAGGTCTATCATATCTGTCCTGACAATCTGGTCTGCGTCGACAAATATGACCTTATCGAGGGAAAGGGGGAAGAGCACGTCTAGGAAAAGGATCTTGTAGCCCCAGATCTCGCGCTGCTTCTCTTTCTGCTGGCGGAGCCAATGCGGCCACTTATACGTAACCATCTCATATTTGAAGCCGTACTCTTTGGCTAAATGGGGTATGAATTCTTTGAAAGATGGTGACAGGAACTGCTCGATAAACCAGAACTTGACTGTGTGGTTTGTATTCTTCATGACCGAAACCATCATGATGTTGAGCATGCGTTCGTAAAGGTGGCCACTTGCCACGGAGAAGATATTGATCTCTGCGTGTTCTTCGTCCGAGACCGACTTTGGCTTGGGCTTTGTTCCGAGGATGCCTTCGGCAAACTTAAGACCACGGGAGATGAGATCGTCGCCGCCACTAGAAGAACTTTCTTCGAGGACGTCTTCCAGCTCCATGCCAGGCTTCCTCTCCAGACGCGGATACAGAGTTGTGCCTTGGAAGTCCATGAGAGCAACTTCAGTACCTTCGTCACCTGGGACGGGATTATAACCCTTTGCGCCAACGCTAATGATATTGAAGATTTCCGAGCTTCTTCCTTCCTTGAGGTGAATATTGTAATATCCCGGATTAGCTTTGAATTGGAAATATCCAATATTGGCCATGATGATTGTATCGTCGAAATGGGGATCCCTCTCGGTGCCAAGCAGTAGCTGAACGCCACGGGGTGGACCGCCCGTCACTTCTCGCGAGTGGCCTTCAATAAGGATATGTTCAAGCTCATAAATGGCTTCCACGTCGGTCTTGATGGAGCTCAGCTTCAAATTATCCAAATCATGGACGGATATCTTCGCTGCTACTAGCCAAGCAGGTGGCACATCCATGCCAAGGTTGAAAAGAGCCTCTGAAGGGAGTCCTTTGAATGTAGCACCCAGAGCTTTTACCTTGCCAGTCTCATCAAAAGATGGCGCTGACTCTAATACGTAGCGATAAAATCTCTTGACTGGGAGCTCTTCTATCTTCTCCCTCGGATTTAGGAATATACGCATGTAGACACCGTCTAGTTGAGACAGGACCTTGAGTATGGGAGCCCATTTTTGTCCAATCTCACTGGCAGGATTGATTACGGCAACGAAATGGATATTAGCTGTGGAGGCGTCGCCTACATCGATCATCGTATGCGTTGAATTCCACTTATCGAATAAACTTGTTCTTAAGGTCGGCGCTGACTCAAAAATCCCCTCGGGCAGGTCTGATATAGTAGACAGAGCGGTTATCGAGGTAAGCTTCGCAGCAGTTAGGGGAGACGTGATCTTGTCTGCCAAACCCAGGGCATCTGCCGCCTTATAAACCGGAAGTATTCTCGTCTCCTGCTCAAATTCAAGCAGTAATTCGAAGTCGCTTTCCTTGAATTCGGAGTCGTCAACGAATGGGCCGACTACTCGACCATTAAGAATGAGAAATTGTGCACCTGGGGCGACGGCGGCAGCTGTTAGAAAACGCGATAAGGCGGCATTATATCCGTCATCCTGTACGTCGACGGGGCCTGATAAGAGTATTTCTAGCGTCTCCAAGTTTTCGATTTCTAAAAGCTTAGCAACGTCTTGCTTGAGTGCGGCGTTGATCTCGTGCGCGCTGCTCGATTTCAAAGCGTTATTGACAATATCAAGACGCACACCAGGGTTGTTACGCCGGAATGATAAAGCGGACAAGAGAAGGCGGAGACCTTGCTGCGAGCTCAGATCGGCGACAACTGTCAACGTGGCCCAGGTCTCCTTGCTAGTTTCCTCGCCTGCTTCGATGACTGGAACTTGTTCGAACAGGTCCTTGTGCTCAGTGTATAGTTTATTGACATCTAACACGATGAGAGTGTTCTCGTCATCGGGGTAAATGTAGAGGTTGCGTCGAGTGGCTGCTCCCTCCAGAAAGAGTTGTGGAACCCACATATCGTCGTCAATCGTACCCATGAAGAGTCCCTGTTGCACTAATTGCAGATCGGTACTCATCCTCATGCTCATGATTTGAAGCCAATTGTCTTCCCTTGGTATGGCCAAGCCATTGAGAAACAGCGGAGGTACTTCCGTATTAGCGTTAAGTCTTTCTACCCAATGATTCGCAAGTTTCAGTTGTTTGGCGTAGTTTTCCGACTCGAGGATTTCCTTGAGCGAGAGGGCGGTGGCTTCATCCTTCAGGGTACGGTTTTTGACGGCTTTGTCTAGGTGGGCCTGTTCAGAATTATCTCTATTGCTGCAAGCCTCGAGATAAGACATGAAGCTGGACAAGCCGTAGTTTTCCAATGAGTAATAAGCTATCTTTGCTCGCTCTTCGGCTATTTTCGTTGGAGTTAACGGGACCAGTCCGAAGCGAATGGGTAATAGTCTTTTTATGAAAGTCTGAAGCTGTTCAACAACCAAGGACAGATCTTCTGGTTTACTTAAGTCTACTGGGACGACGAGGTTGAATATATCCTTGCGAATTGGAGGGATCTGCCCAGGATAAGCTCTTTGCATAAGCTAAAAGTCGTTAGCAAGTGGGTAAATAAAGTGTATTTGATTCATCGATACTTACAGCCATGAGGCTCTTAGGATAATCAGCATATCGCTTGTCCTTTTCGATGTTGTTAAGCCAGACAATGACTCGACCTTCTTCAATCTCGTCTCTCCAGTCGAATCTACGTGGTTCGTCGCTGGATTTAGCCGATGTTACTTCGCGGTGGCCAAGTAGGGATACAGCCTCTTTTCCACTCAAGCCTAGGCTCGTTACGCCTTCGATAAGCTTTCTCTCTCGTCGAATACTATCGACTAGGGTGAACGGGTCGATTTGTCGCTCGATTAGTTGGACGCCGTTCATCCAGAGCACATTCATCCCAGCAGGTACACTCAGGGCCCGATTTTGGCGGTGTTCCTTAACGAAAGCATCCGAAGCGTTGTGTGCAGCTATAGACGTGGAGAACTTGGGGAAATCCTGTGTCAACTTGATCAAGGTCTCAAAAGGATCTTCGCTTTGCATGATAAAAGAACCGGCTTTGAGTCCTAATGATACTAGTTCGGAACTTGACAGCGGTTTCAGGTCTGTTACCTCCTCTTCACCGTCTAATATCACTTCGGTGGGTGTAGACTTGGCAGCCGAGTCCGTCTCAGATTCAGCTTCACGGTCGTCAATAACGATATAGTCTGTTCGCTTTAGCTGAAGCTCTACACCGTACCCGCTGACCGGCAGCGATTCTCGTTCTTCTGTCTCATCAACGCGATATCTTAACCGGTACGATATCTCCCCCTTGCGGGCTTTCTCTGATAAGGATTTATGGAACGGTCCAAATTCGGGCTTAGTGATGTCTGCATATAATATCGCTTCGGAACCAGCTCCTAAAGCGCGATCGAATGGAAGCGATCGTGTTTGTCTATATTCACGTAAGAGAAAGTCAGATGAGTTAAGGGGTATGGTACATACGAGTCCCCTGAGATGTGACCGTCGACATGCGCAAGCGAAGCTGAGCAGTACTGGTTTCCGCTCATGAGCACCCACTCAGCGCAGTCTGTTTTGGCTTTTTCGAGAGAGGGAGCTACAGCCGTATCGTAGTATTGGTAATGAGCCTCTATCCTTGGGGCTGCGGACCTCATGGAGAGGGCAAGCTTGAAAGTAGATAATGCTTCTGCGCTTTCCATATGGCCATCTTGTTTTAAAATTTGGAGGAATTTCTCGTATAGCTCCTTATCTGTCTTCGCATCCGCAAAGGCGCCATCCGCGATCCGGTCGAGGAGTGGAAAATAAGAAGTTGCGTTTTCGCCGGCAGCAGTCTCTCTAAGCTATGTTTAGCATATACATGATCTCATCGAACTATTTTATGAATGTGACCTACAAGAGCTCGACAAGGTAAGGAGGAGCTGGGAATGCCGCTCTCATAGCAACATTAACAGAGGGACCAGCTATGACATGACCCGAGTTCAGGCAGAGAGTTGCTAAGAGAGTGGCAGCAAGGCCACATGGCAATTGAAAAAGTCGCCGTATCATGATGTCTTAAAGTTGTAAATAATAGCATAGGTATATAGAGCTTAGAGGGGTAGAAAATGAAGTAGCTCTGTCGCAAGCTCTGGCGCGCGTGCGGCAGAGCTTTAGAGCCGACGAGTCTACAAAACCATATAGTTATAATAATGATAACTAGTTATTACGAATCAAGTTAAGAGCCTGATATCGAAGTCATTGGAAACGAAGTTCACGTCTTATTGTAAGTGTAAATGCAAAGTGGCTTTTTTTTTTTGTAAGGTCTGGACTTTTTAGGACGAGGTACGTCAAGCTGCCGTGTAAGTGATAAGATAGATATTGGCATTTTTTGGAGAAACCGAGTGCAATTGAACACCTAACCGTAGATAATTGATTGGACCTTAACCAATAGGAAGATTGAAAGAATTGAAGCTTGTCAGGGGTTCAACTGCGTTTAAGCGCATAGACAGATAGATAGAATCGGTAAGGTGCAGTTAGGTGCAGTTAGATACAGTTAGCGGCCCGTTGGCAGGTAAGTTACGGACTGAAGCTGCATGTTGCTTGGATGAGCTGCCCCTCCAACTAGTTACTTGTACAATAAAGAACACCTATGATTGGCGTAGGATATTCGTATCTACAGTAAAACCTTGCCATAACGAATTTAGTATATAACGAATTTACTTTATAATGAATTGGGATATTGGTTTTTCGAATTTTGTATGTAATTTAACGAATTTTTTTATATAACGAAATTTGTTGATTTTTGGGTTAAGCCCCATTAAATTTGTTATAGAAGATGTAAAATTTAGGGGTTAGTAAGTTTTAAGTAATTTTATTTAGGTAGATTTTAAGGTTTTGACTTTAAGATTACGGTTTTGATTTCAAGATCTAACCTAATTTAGTAAGGATGAAGTTAGAAATTCGTAAAAATTGGATATCGTGGGAAAATTCGTAGTGTTTTGGCCAGCAACAACACTGTTACTATATCCAAGTCTAGCACTTACGAGACAAGTACTCACGTGACAAGCACCTAGCTCAAAAAAAAGGCGTTGAGATTCGAAAAAATAAAAACCCTTAATACCAAGCAATTAACTATTGATATATACTGTATACAGGAAAATAGGTAACATTTACTAATAAATTAAGGTATCTTCTACAGGAACCCAATTTTAAGTAAAGAATTATAATCTATAACGAATTCACTATATAACGAATTCAACTTCTTATTTTTTCCAATTCGTTATGGCGAGGTTTCACTGTAGTACTTTGCTGACAAACGGAGGATAATGGTTGTTCCGTCGCGGGCACAATTAGGACAGCTGGATGGAACTTGGGAAGTGCAAGCCCAGTTTAGAAACACAGCAACATTTAGAACCTGGTCACGAATTAATCCACCGTCACTTTTGGGGCCACGAATTGACTTGTACTTTACGAATTATCTAAAGAATCTCCCCCAGAAGTTGGCGTTAAGAGATCATTTTCAAGAGCCTCATAGCTCTCCACCACCCACTTACCACTAACACTACCTAATTCTCTTCCCACCCCTTCTTATAGTCGCCATCTTCATTGGGCGCATCTCTTCTACTTCATTCATGACACAAGCTTAGGGGCTTCCTGCTGCCTCTACCGTCCTCACAATGCAGGCTTCTTCGGGAATGCTCACAAAGGTGCATACATACTCTACATACTCTACATACTCCCATTGACGTGTTTCCAACGCGGTCGCATGCTCATAAAACAAATACTAACCCTTTACCTTATAGTTCGAGTCCAAGTCTTCGAGAGCGAAGGGTATCGCCTTTCACCCAAAGAGGTTCGGCCATTTCCCCCTTGACTCTATCTCTACCTATTCTATCGTCACCGCTATTCGCTGCTAACCGAAAGCAACCAGACCATGGATCCTCGTATCATTACATTCTTCGACTATCCAGCTATGGGATTACCGCATGGGAACCCTTATTGATCGTTTCGAAGAACACGATGGTCCCGTCCGAGGTGTCGATTTCCACAAGACGCAACCTCTATTCGTTTCCGGTGGCGACGACTACAAAATTAAGGTCTGGTCTTATCAGACGAGAAGATGTTTATTTACTCTAAACGGACATCTGGATTATGTACGAACCGTCTTCTTCCACCACGAGTTGCCGTGGATCATATCAGCTTCCGATGACCAGACAATTCGAATATGGAACTGGCAAAATCGTTCATTAAGTATGAGCTGCGAGAGAAATCTAGCTTCGGGGGAAATGTACTGACAGCTGATTTAGTTTGCACAATGACTGGCCATAACCACTATGTAATGTGCGCCCAGTTCCACCCGAAGGACGACCTCGTAGTATCCGCGTCACTTGACCAGTCTGTTCGTGTCTGGGATATATCTGGCCTGCGAAAGAAACATTCCGCCCCGACGTCTATGTCTTTTGAAGACCAAGTTGCCCGATCGAACGCCCAGCAGACCGACATGTTTGGTAACACGGATGCGATGGTGAAATTCGTACTCGAGGGTCACGACCGAGGTGTTAACTGGGTCGCTTTTCACCCTACGGCACCGCACATCGTCTCTGCCGGCGATGACCGTCTTATAAAGTTGTGGCGGTTTAGTGAAACGAAGGCCTGGGAAGTAGATACTTGCCGTGGCCACTTCCAGAATGCTTCCGGCTGCTTGTTCCATCCCCACCAAGATTTAATTCTGTCATGCGGTGAGGACAAGACAATTCGAGTATGGGATTCCCAGAAGCGTACTGCTGTCCAGTCCTTTAAGAGAGAAAACGATCGATTCTGGGTCATCGCGGCGCACCCTGAAATCAACCTGTTTGCTGCTGGTCACGACAATGGTGTGATGGTATTCAAGCTGGAACGCGAGCGTCCCGCATCAACTGTTCACCAGAATTCACTCTTCTTCGTTACGAAAGAGAAACACGTCCGCTCTTATGACTTCCAGAAGAACACCGAGAGCCCAACATTATTGTCTTTAAAGCGACTTGGTAGTGCTTGGGTCCCGCCTCGCACGCTGTCTTATAACCCGGCCGAGCGCTCTGTCCTCGTTACATCACCTGCTGACGGGGGTAAATATGAGCTGATCAACCTCCCCCGGGACGGCTCTGGCGCGCTAGAGGCAACAGACTCGAAGAGCGGAACAGGAAATTCGGCTATTTTCGTAGCTCGAAATCGGTTCGCCGTACTTGACACGTCCACGCAAACCATCGATATTAAAGATCTTTCTAATAATACGGCAAGGACCATTAAGCCCCCTCCTGGAACTACTGATATCTACTTTGGAGGTACCGGAAACCTACTCATCATTACTCCTACAGCGGTTCATCTTTACGACATTCAACAGAAGAAGAGCATTGCTGAGTTGGCGGTGAACGGTGTCAAGTATGTTGTATGGTCGAACGATGGCCTTCACGCAGCACTTTTGAGTAAGCACAATGTCACAATAGTGACGAAGACTCTCGAACAGGTTAGCACTCTACACGAAACTATCAGGATCAAGAGCGCAACTTGGGACGATGCGGGAGTTTTACTATACTCTACCCTGAACCATGTCAAGTACACCCTTATGAACGGTGACAACGGCATTGTAAGGACACTCGATCAAACCGTGTACCTAGTCAGAGTCAAAGGCCGGAATGTTTACTGTCTGGACCGCGCCGCCAGGCCTAAGATCCTCCACATCGATCCAACAGAGTATCGCTTCAAATTGTCGCTAGTAAAGCGCAACTATGAGGAAATGCTTCACATCATTCGTACTTCCAGTTTGGTCGGCCAATCTATTATTTCGTATCTCCAAAAGAAAGGATATCCCGAGATCGCTTTGCAATTCGTGCAGGACCCAACTACTCGCTTTGAGCTTGCCATTGAATGTGGTAACCTCGACGTAGCTGTAGAGATGGCTAAGGAACTGGACCGACCTAAGCTCTGGTCGAGATTAGGCACCGAGGCTTTGGCGCATGGAAACCACCAGGTCGTTGAGATGGCTTATCAGAAGCTCAAGCAGTTTGATAAACTTTCTTTCCTATATCTCGCAACAGGTGACCATTCGAAACTTGCAAGGATGGCTAAGATTGCTGAGCACAGAGGTGACTTCACCGCAAGATTCCAGAACGCGTTATACTTGGGAGAAGTTGAAGATAGGATACAAATGTTCAAGGAGATCGATTTATGTGAGTTACCCCTTTCATTTTCATTATTGACGGGCGGCGAAGCTAATAAATTTGTAGACCCTCTAGCGTATATGACTGCTAAGGCACATGGTCTCGAGGAAGAGTGTCAGTCAATCTTGGAAGCAACTGGCATTACTGAGGAGCAATTGACGCTGCCCGCTTTTGGCGAGAACCTCACTCCCCCGAAGCCGATTGCTCCAACATTCAAGGCCAACTGGCCTACGAAGGCGACTTCGCAGTCGTTCTTTGAGAAAGCTCTTGCCAGCCAGCTGGAAGGCATAACTCTTGAGGATGAGCCTACGGCAGCCGGAAACAGTCTTCTAGATGAGGCAGTCGATGAAGATGCTGCTGCTAAGCGGAATGTCGGCTTGGAAGCTGAAGACGATGAGGATGCAGCTGGATGGGATATGGGCGATGATATCGTCCCCGAGGCGGATAGTGACTTCGTCAATGTTGAGAGCACGGACGCTGGAGGAGCTGGTAGCAGCGAGGCTGACCTATGGGCTCGTAACTCGCCCCTAGCTGCAGATCACATCGCCGCGGGTTCCTTCGAGTCTGCGATGAACCTTCTTAACCGACAAGTTGGTGCTGTCAACTTTGCTCCGCTCAAACCCCGCTTCCTTGAGATTTATTCTGCATCAAGAACTTTCCTCCCTGCATCTGCTGGGCTGCCACCGCTAGTGAATTATGTTCGCCGAACTTTAGAAGAGACGGACCCTAGGAAAGTCTTGCCTATTATCCCACGAGATATTGAGCATCTTGCTACTACCGATCTCCACAGGGGATATGATGCGATGAAGACGAACAAACTTGAAGAGGGTGTACAGATCTTCAAGAGTATCCTACATGCTATGCTCGCAAACGCGGTTGCGAGTGAGAGCGAGGTAGCAGAAGCTAAGAAGCTTATTACCTCGGCAAGTGAATACACCGTCGCCATGTCGATCGAGCTTGCACGAAGAAAGTTGGGACCCCCGGATGCCATCAACGGCAACCCCGAGCTTCTCAAGCGAAGTCTTGAGTTATCGGCATACTTTACAATCCCCAAGATCGAAGTTCCTCACCGACAACTCGCCCTCCTAAACGCTATGAATCTAGCATCCAGGAGCAAGAATTTCAGTTCCGCCTTGAGCTTTGCAAACCGCATCCTGGCCAACGGCGGCGCCCAGAGAATTCTTGAGACTGTAAGTCTTTATAACCATCCCTATATTCTATGATAGCGTAACTAATCTGATATACAGGCGCGAAGGATTAAAGCGCAGTGCGAGCGTAACCCGCATGACGCGGTAGAGATCGAATACGACCAGTTCGCCGAATTTGAGATCTGTGCTGCCAGCCACACGCCCATCTACAGCGGAACTCCGTACGAGGAGTGCGCATTCGACGGATCCAAGTACCACACTAAGTACAAGGGCACCGTCTGCACCGTCTGCGAGGTGTGCGAAGTCGGGAAGCACGGCAGCGGCCTTAAGTTATTTGCTTAGATAGATAGATAAATAGGGATGTCTGATAGTCTAGCCTAGCTACGGAGTAGGTAATAATGAATTTTATGAGTCGTACTCTGCGGATGTGGCCGGAGGAAAGAGAAAAAAAAGTCATTGTCGCCGGGGCCGGGGCCAAGGGGCTATAAATGACCCGTATATTTATGTAGAAAGCCAGGACGAGGAGTTCTCTGAATCAAATGAAACTTGCCTTCATACAGCTGCCGAGTTGAATGCGAGTAGATAATAATTGCCTTAGTTACTGTATCTCATGAGGTTCTCACGAGACACTGATGTTTTTAAGTTTTGTGTCATGAGAGTTGCTCACCTTGTACTATTCATCGACAAAATTGAGAATAGAATTACTGTAGTTGACGATTAATTCATAATAGAATAGGGGCTTTCACATCTACGCATACATGGCGGCGGCTTTTGGTGCTCAAATCTTCATATTTTATTCATACAGAGGGCCCAACAGCCTCCTATGGCCCGTTCCGTAAAATAGCCCACTCAGGCTGGCTTCATCTATCTTTTTTTTTGCGCTTGTCTCCTACGATCATTATTAAGTGTATCGGAACTCGTCTTTCTCGTAGCACCAACTAATTCATCCGAGCAATCCACACAACTACCAAAACCTCGGTGAACCTTTTCATTCTTTTCATTTCGGGGCCTAGTTTTCTTTCTCGTTACGGGCCCTAGCTTAGCTAGCTCACACAGGGAACAAGGACAGTAAGATGACCCTTTTGAAGTAATTCCCAACGCTCTTAACGGCCTTTCAGACTTTGATTGGAGGGGAAAAGAATCAGAACTTAGACAATGGTCTCGAGCTCGCGGGCGTATCCGAGCGTGTTCTCGATGACCATGCGGCTGAATTCCTTGTCGTCGCCGGCGTCGGCGTCGGAGGTGACGTTGACGGGCTCGCCGTCGACGGTGGCGGCGGAGGTGGGGAAGTAGATGTTGCCGTCGCGGACGGTCCAGCCGCGGTGGCGCGCGAAGTCGATGACGGCGCCTTCGGAGTCGAGAAACAGCAGGGACTTGGTGCTGCTCAGCGGGAGGGAGGGGTACGCGCGCTCGCTAGAGGAGGCGATTTCGGAGCGGATTTGGGATGTTAAGATCTGGAAAGGTTGTAAAGTTAGTTTATAGATGTTTGTATATCTTGAATTATATAGGTTTTGTCGATATGAAAGGGAATGGTTGGGGGTGGGGGTGGGGGTGTATGGAGTAATAAGTATAAGGTATAGTATAAACCGTGTGAACTCACCTCAGAGAAAACACCGTATTCCTCACTTGGTACCTCACGACTCTTCATAGCCTTCCACACACGATCATAGCTCCCCTCCATAAGCCAACGCTCGAGCTTAATCGGGTACCCTAAGAACCGGTCTCCCTCGATTTCGCCAGCACCACCCTCCTTAGCTCTTGTACTGAGCGTCTCGAGTTCGGAGTGGAACTCAGCATAGCGGCCCTGCGTCAGCAGAAGCAACAAGTATAAACCGGTAACCTTGTTGCGCTCACCACTACCTGCGGTAGCTGGCAGTTCGTAGAAGGGCTGCAGCTGCGATACGTAGCGGGTGAAGGCATCGGGGTTCCGCGCACGGATGCTGAAGAGCGCGCCCTGCTCGTAGACGTCCCGGGCTAGAGCTAGGTGCTGCGGGGAGGCACCGGGAGTGCCCGGGGCGCTAGGTGTCGCGGCCTTGAGCTGCAACAGTTGGATCTTGGCTTTGGAGAGGAGGGAGGAGGCTTCGGGGTAGGGCAGCCCGGGATTCGAGCGTAGCTGGTTGAGGATCTGCTGAAGGTTTCGTTCGGCCATGTTTCTGTGCTGTGGAGGTGGTGATAACGATGCGGGCGGAAGTATGGGTGAAGATGGCGCTGTGGATGGTAAGGATGAGATAGCTATGGGGGTGACGGCTTCGCTGGTACCGTTGGGCTGCTGAAGCTTCGAGGTCGTCGCCGGGTAAGGGAAATGCGAATACGACTGTGGAGCTTTCGCAAGCTCAGGTCTCCCAATGTGTATTTCGGAAGGGTATTCAGACGAGGTGAAATCTATACGACGTATGGCAAGTGTTGGGGTTGTTGGTTGGTCTTGAGGACTTTGTGAATATGGTGAATGTGGTGAATGTGGATTTATCGGTTTGGTGATGAGGCAAGGCAAGCAACAGGCTGAGAGGCTGACGAACGAACTTGATCCACTTTGCTTTATCGAGTGACGAGCTCTGCGCCATATGTGGCTTAAGCTTCGTAGAGTTGTAGTTCCTGTGGCTGGTGGACTTGGAATTCCAGAGGTCCCATTTTTTCTTATCCGTATTTTCATAGTGTCCGGAGTGTTAGCCTAACACTGTTAGGTACCTGTTATCTCAGGTCTTTTTTTTTGTTTGTCTTCAATGTTTTCTACCCTAAAATTTCTTATCAGAGATGGCGCTTCCAAGTTCCAAATTCCAAGTAACAACTTGACAAATTGTCTTATTATTCTATTCCATTCTACTATTAATATGAGTTACTTATTATTTGTGTGTTTACATCCATTTAGAGTGCATTTAAAGTGCATGAAAAACAATGGTTATCTCGATGGGTTGTCATCTCTTTCTGGGTCTTGTCAGTTGACGGCTATCCACTACCCATTGTCCACGAGGTCCTGGTCACGTATCAACCAGTATCGACCACACTTTGTAGCCCATTTCGGACATTTTTTTTTTCATTTATTGTCTACTAGTTGGCCTACTAGCTGCTAAAGACTGACGCGGTGAAGAACTTGGTCCACATGACACATCAGATTCAACCGCGTTTCATTCCGTCCTGCCAGCTGTAGCAAATGGGTCTTGTTCTATACAGTGAATTTCTTCTTTTCTTAACTAGGTACCTACCTAGGTAGTTGACTACTATGTATATTATTCTAGAAGTCAGGGAGGGATAGTAGCTTATTAATAACCTAGGTATGTTAAGTTAGGTAGTTATCTAGCACAGCATCATGTTTGTGTCAAACTTCGTCGGGCATTACTTGGTACTACTGAATTAAGCTTAGGTATTTTCCCATTCCGCGTGTATCGTTAAAAGATCAAATCACGTTATTCGATGATGATATCTTAGTTGCAACCTAGAATCATTCTGCATTAAACCCATGCCGCTCATGCATACAAGACTTAAAAAGGATCAGCGGGGGAATTTAGGATTGCTGTCAACTTGTTTGCTATCGGTGGGTTTTTTGCGGCTAGGTACATCCTCTTCAGCTGCGGCTACGGCCGTGCTGATCCAGAAATAGAACACAATGAGGCTATGTGTGAACTAGTAGTTGGGATATTCTTCTTTCGGGTATGCATTACAACATGAAGAATGCCGTGCCCGGTCGTGACACCTGCATAATAACTTTAAGCATTGACGTACAAACTAACAAGGTTAAAATGTAGAAATTTTATAATCGTTACCCTGCCTTTTTTTACCATATCCGGAACTTGGTAGGATCGTAGAAACTTCAGTTCGTTATGAATATCAACAACTTCCTTGGGTGGATTGCCGACACGTCTCGGCCGCCGATGTCGAAGGGGACCCCTTTCATCTCGTTCCGTATACCGCCGTCTCTTTTCGTCTCTTTTTGAACTCCTACCCAGACTGAAGCTAAATATGTTAAATATATGTCTGGTGATTGCTAGGGTGGAGATAAGATCTGGGATCCAAGGAATGGAATCACTTAAGAAGCTGTTGCTTGGACTCTCCCGAGTTTTCAATTAGTTCTGCATGCATCGTCTATAGACTACCACTAATTAACTCCCTTACTGCGAGCTCTCGCTATATATGACCTTGATTTTCCCCCATCCAAACCGGAAATATTCAACATCGGCAACAGGGATTACGTAGACGTTAATTAGACTAATACGATCGATTTGCGTACCTACCAAGATGACGATGGAGGCTCAGGCAGAAAACGCGCGGCCGAGGACACCAACTGCGCACTCGCAGTCCAAGTCTAACCAAGGTGTGTGAGCAGATCCCCTTTTTTTTTTAATCCCTTCCGCAATACCCCCCTTCCCTATCACCACCCAGACCACCTTCGAGGCCCTGCACGAATTATCGATTTTAAGATTTCCTGGATCGATGGACGCCAATGGATACTACCGTTGAACCCCTGGACTTTTAACTTCCGGAAGCGAACCTTCAACTAACGATCCGTCATCCGGGACGATCGTGCAGTTATGCAGGAACATAAGCGACAGGAAACCAACACCTAAGAGGTCATGATATCATATATATGAGATATATGATCTCGGAAGACAAACTCTCTTCACATGTTAGAAATACGATCTGACGTATCGTGTCGTATCGTATCGTATCTGCAATGCCCTGCTTCGTACGGTTTCGAATACGTGGGGTTAGTATTCAATCTTACTGAGGACGCCGGTTGAATTTAATGAATTTACTTAGTAAATTCTTTACATTCTACTATATACAATACGCGCCATGTTCAATAATCCGATGCTTACGTCTGATTTTGGGCGGTTTTTTTTATTTTATTAATGGGTGCCTAACTGGTCCGAACTTGGTACCTGGGTACCTATAAAAAATACTCTAAAACTCGAACGCTAAGGGGCTTAGCAAACCTTGTCTAACCTATCCGGGGAAGTGGCGGTAGGGTCCAGAGAAAGAAGTACCTGAGCCCCTCAGTACATAGGTACCTACCTAAGCACCTTCCAGGTGGGCAATGACATTTTCAGTCTTAACCCAAGAGCTTCTGGACTGGCTACTGGACCACCCCGAAGCACTTACTATTAAACAATCGTCAACCCTGAGACTTTTTTAAACATTATTCAGAACCGATAAAGCTTCCCCCCCCTTTTTTTTGTTGTCACCGGACCTGGGAAATTAAAAATCAGCAACTTCCCCGAACGGTTACATATTTTTACCCATAGGTTCACATTTGGGTCTTGGATCCTAGGACATAAGGTCTTACTCTTCTTACCTTCAGCTGGCGCCAGTTCGGACCCAGAGTACACAGAGTACCCAGAGTTACATAACTTCGTCAGAGTTACTTCGTTACTTCGTTACCTTGTTACTTATTATACGAATTATTCGCATTATTCGCATTATACGCGGAGACACAAGACGGTCAAGGGGGGGGTCTTTGTATTCCCTGTTAAAGAGAGGGGATAGAGAGAGAAACAAGAGAGACAATTAACACAAACCCCAATAATCCATTATAATCAAAAATCCATAAAACAAACCTATTGCGTACTACGGCCATTTTTTTCCCTGGCCGCCACTTCGGTCGAAATTAGGAAAATAGGGGACCCCGCCACAACAACGGATTCTTCCTTTACCAGTTGCCAGTCAGATCAAGTACATTTTAGCATCCCATCTCACGCCGGGCTGTAGCCGGACTGGCGTAATCCATTGGTTCCAGAAGCGGCGGGCTGACAAGTACATTTTTCTTTTAATTTTATGCAGGTCCTCACCAGCCGCAGACAAGCGAAGACGATTTCGAAATGCCTAATTTTGGAGCTACATTCTACCCAGGGGGTATGGACGACTATTACATGCCCGAGGTCGTAGCCCCGTCACCACAAAGGTACGTTTTCTTTTTTATTGTTTCTAAAGAACTAAACCTACCTTAACAGTCTAAGAACTTGTTAAGACTAAGACAAGGCTATACCTATCTATATTACCCTACATCACTTACACCACTTACACCACTCACATCTCTACCCATTAGTCCTACCTCTTGAAACAAGAATCCCACTCCCCACCAACAGCATGCAACAACCTATATCTCTATGCTACATCTCCGTGACCTGATTGTCAGCATCTGACCTAACCTTTCCGCACTTCCACAGGATAATGCCAGAAGTTCCCGAGAACATGCAACAAGGCCTTCAACGCATGGAACTAGAAGCTCGATCAGTAGAACCTAGGAACTCATCGCAAACACCCGGATCTGGTTCGGGACATACTCGCGAACCGTCATTATCCACCGTGTTAAATACTAGAGTCAACAGCTTTGGGCAGCAATACCAACACGACCATAACCCCGCCACCGATTATAGTCCCGCGTCCAACTTCAGTCCATTCCAAGAAAAACAGGATCGCGCTCCTCAGTTCGAAAACGACCTTAGAGATATGCGCGAATTACCTTCCTTTTCGCCTTTCCCTAAGGTCCAAGGGGAGCACATTCCTCCCAGCGACGATGAGAAGGAGGCGGTCCTAGCCGAGAGCCGCCACCATGTTCTCCATTCCAACGATCCTAACATGCAGATTTGCTGGGCCCGCGACGTCCTGTCTTATGTCGAGATAGCTGCCGAGGCTGCTATTCGTGAAGCGGAAGCAACGCGCAACCCCAGCGACCGAGACCTGCCGATAAGAACGACAACACCTAAGATTGAACACGAGCTGCGCATCGACGCTATTAACATAATTAGTTACCTTGCAGACCAAGGACATCCTGAAGCTTTATTTATTAGAGGCAAATGGCTGGAATTTGGTAAATTTGGTAAGCGACAAGATAAGAAGGAGGCGTACACTTGTTACTCGAACGCCGCGAAGTCAGGATGGGGTCGCGCCGACTACCGGATTGGTATGCTATACGAGAACTCCAATGATATGGAGAAAGCTCTGCAACACTATCAACTTGGCCTATCCGTCAATGATTCCGCAGCTTCTTATCGGCTTGGCATGATCAACCTCTTGGGCCAACGAGGCCAACCCAAAGATATCGCAAGAGGTTTAGACATGATACATACTGCTGCTGATACGGCCGACGAAGATGCCCCTCAGGGCGCCTTTGTGTACGGCATGCTAATCGCAAGAGACCTCCCGGATGTTGCCATCCCCGACGGTATCTTACCGTACGACCTCAGTCTCGCCCGACAATATATCGAAAAGGCAGCCTACCTCGGTTTTGCTAAGGCCCAGCTGAAGATGGGACAGGCCTACGAATTGTGTCAACTGGGCTGTGATTTTAACCCGGCGCTATCGTTACACTACTATGGACTCGCTGCTAGACAGGGCCAACCCGAGGCGTGCCTGGGTGTTAGTAGATGGTTTTTATTTGGCTACGAAGGCGCCTTTGCGAAGAATGAGGCGCTTGCATTCAAGTACGCCCAGCTGGCTGCTAGAGCAAAGCTACCAACTGGAGAGTTTGCCATAGGCTACTACTACGAAATTGGAATATCTGTTGAAAAAGATTTGCGAGAAGCTCGAAGGTGGTACGAGTTGGCAGCAGACCATGGCAACAAGGACGCCGTGGACCGATTAGAGAATCTATCACAATCTAAGACGTTGTCGAAGAAGGACCACGAGACGACAGCTTTAACGCGAATCAAGTCGAAACATGGATCGCAAAGGGGCCAGAGGCCTGAACGATTCAAGCAACCCAATAACCCGATGCCGGCGCTGTCGGAAGACCAGAATTCGCCCAGGGCATCGCCTCACCCGTCTCCTAGAGTACAAAACTTCGATCATACAGATATGCCCGACCCATCCCGACCTGCCATTAGCGGTGGTAACCGGCCTCCTGCTTTTACCGTCAACCTCCCTGACCGGCCGGTATCAGCAGCTCCGTATCCAGAAGATGACAGACCGCCAGCTTTATCCCTGCGACCAAAGTCAGCTGCTGTACCTTATCCTGAGGACGATATGACGGGTGGGAAGCCACCACTTGGTCCCCAATACAATCCAGGCCTTCGAACGCCAGCCGGACCCATTGCGGATCGACCAGGAAGCTCCTTTGGCATCCGCACGGGATCTCCCGGCAGTGGTGGCATGCGCCCGTCCTATTCAGCAGGTCAGCTTCCTATCCCCCCAGCTGGTATGGATCCCAACCGTGGTCGCCCAGTTTCCGCTGGCTGGGGTCCGCAAGGCCCGGCCGGCTACCGTCAGCCCAGCCCCGGAAGGGACCCAAGAGCTCGCCCCGTCACAGGGCAATTTGATCAACGACCCCCGGCCGGATACGACCCGCGACTTGGTCCTGGCCCTGCTAAGAACCCGGGACCCAACCGACTCACGAAGCAGGGACCTCCCCCTGGACAGTATCCAGCTGGTTATGGTCCACGAGAGTCGTCTATGCAAACACCTCATGCACCTGGTCCCCGGGTCTCGACTGGTCCCTACGACCACGGCGGTCGGGGATCAGGCCCTTCATCTCCAACTATGAGTGGTGGCCTTGGGCCTCGCAACAGCTCCATGCCAGGAGGATTACCTCAGGGGGGTCCTGGTGGTCAGAGAGTATCAAGTGGCGGCCGAGGAGGCGGCCCACCGCCTCACGACCGTCCTAGCCATTCGGACTACGGTCGCTCAAGTGCTCCACCCCAACAGGCACAGGCTAGGCCTCCAGTATCAAGCCCACCTCCAACTTCTGGCACTCCTAGCTCAGCAGCGTCCGCGCCAGCTCCCAAACCCACACCCAAGCCTAGTCAAGGACCTGCTACTTTCGAGGCGATGGGTATTCCCCAAGCGAAGCAGAATGACGACTGCGTAAGTTCTAGATATTCACCATTTTTTATACTTCCATCAGATTCTTATAATGTGTATACTGACTTTGCCCTAGGTTGTCATGTAACAGGCCAGGCATACCGTGTTTGACGTAGATCGATTGCGGCTTTCTCACTTCTTATATGATACCACTTTCTGTTGAGACGCCGACGAAATACCTACTCCCTATTCATCGAGGCGGCGGAGCGTTGGGAGTGTGGCTGGGCCAGGTTAGGCTGTGACAAAGAGATAATATCCTAGGTAGATAGACGCAGGATGTTGATACCGGTGGTTTCTTGCATGGTAGATCATGGCGTTTATATTTGGGGGCGGCGGGTCCTATAGATAGATAGGCAAATTTACTCCGTAAGGTCTTGGATGGGAATTAATCCTTGGTTAAAGATAGCCCGTATACAGGATTGTCTAATGTAAATATCTAGGTTAATGAGGGGCTTCGCGTCGTGAATCTGTTGGATGAGTTATTGCTGTTGCTTGTGAAGATCTATTGTGCATGCTTAGTGGCAAACCATAGAGGATGGGTAGAGGGATGGGGAATATTTTGCGGCTCAACTTGGTGACAGGTAATCTTTGGGATTAATATAGTTGGAAGTGTAAATAGCTAATATAGCTAATATGAGGTGATTGGAAATACTGGGATGTTACCTCGGCCGAATACAAGAGCCAGGTAATACGATTAGTTACAACTAGTTAACTACCTCCTATCATATCAATCCGTCATATTACTCCAATAAATGGGAAAGCTAAAACGATTAGATGAAGAGAATGGGTATATTAGTTTCAAATACAGGCAATACACTCTTATTAAGATTCAATATTCAGTTTACTTTCCGATCGGTAGAAGTGGTTAATATAATTACACTGTTAGAGTTTATTGCTAACTCGGCCCTTGAGGTGAAAAGTGGAACTGGTTGCGAAGTCTTAGAGGTAACTAGGTAGGTAAACTTCACCTAAGGTAACTGATTCGTAATCCACAACATAAGGTAGTAAAACCAGTAGATTATGTCCATCTCTAAAAAAAAAAAAAAAAAAAAAAAAAAGACGAAATGAATTGTATCATTAATGCCCTATACCTACCTACCTATATATCATTCTTAACTATTGACGAGGAACATGTAATTGTATATAATAGATCCGTACCGGGCACGTATGTAGCGTAAACCTGACGCCTCCATGACGTCAAACGTCCCGCGATATCTTCAACATAGCTACACAACGATCGACACTACCATCATTATATAAACCTCCGTATATTCCGTAAAGTCGAAACCGTTATCAATTCTAACAGACAACTTCTTCAACTACTCAACTCTGTTTATTGATTATTTATCACCCTCGTCAACGAGGTAGAGAATAGACAATACCAAAGAGAAAATCGGTACGCGATGCCTTCAGAAGTCAAAGACAAGCAAGGTCAGCCTATCCAAGAAGGCGACACGGTGTGGACGAAAGCTCGCGGCGGCCGGCACGAGGGCGAAGTCGATCGGGTCGTTGAGTCGAGCGCTGAGGCGCGGGAGGCTGGGGTTAAGAATCCGCCCAAGGTGAGTTTTACTTTTCTTGTTTCTTCTGTTCGAGAGGGTTAGGCGAGGTTTCCTCCTTGTAAAAAGCAATAGTGATTATCTATCCCGTAAGATTTGAAAGAGGGAGGGGAGCGAAGCGAAACGGAAGCTGATAATCTACAGGTTCTCTTCAAGGACCAGCACGGTCATAATGTTGCGCATAACCCCGGGACGCTAGAGCATAAGTGAAAAATGCGATGACATCCAGGGCAGTGAGGTATCAATTGTGCGGGTAGCGATATTCATGGAGTAGAGGTTCATCTTTGCAATATATTGGCGGTGGTATTGTCGTAATTCCGCTGTAGTCATAGGCGCACGCGTATACACTCCAGTACATACATAACGTACATATTAACAAGGGTCTTTCAAGCCATATCATTAACAAGTGCTCTCATAAAGTCTCGTAATAGACACTATATCGCCCTGCAGCAAACAAATCTACAAATTACCAACGCCGCGCTCTAACACCATACTATTGCAAATGCCGTGGTCTAATCCTCCAGCGCCATTTTTGCATGCCAAAAAATTGGGAACGTTCCTTATACTTGCCTCATTCTTAGACATATACCTTAGGTGCCTTAATGCGAGATATACTGGAACACAGCTGAAACCTCGTTCTCCCCACACTCTTGGCGCAGCAGTAAATCCTGTATAGGCTTGAGATCCTTATTGACAAAGTGATTCCAAGTACTCGTGTCTCCATACAGCATGGCTGGGGCTTTGATAAACTGTCGTCCGTCGGGTTTACACCTTT
The DNA here is from genome assembly GCA_002120325.1 of Daldinia sp. EC12. Taxonomy (NCBI): domain Eukaryota; kingdom Fungi; phylum Ascomycota; class Sordariomycetes; order Xylariales; family Hypoxylaceae; genus Daldinia; species Daldinia sp. EC12. The sequence continues at coordinate 387,426 of KZ112946.1, forward strand.
TACACTTGAACGTATCGTGCGTATCGCTTAGCGTATCCGGTCTGTACTGGAACAATTCTCTCAAACTATCCAGGGAGAAGTGGCGTTCCACGTCTTCGGCTGAGTCGACGACACACGATGACAAGGATTGTTTGTGACTTTGGCGCTGGAAGATCTTCTCCTCGATGGTACCAGTAGCAATAAATCGGTACACAAAACAGTCCTTCTTTTGCCCGTCACGCCATACACGCGCCAGCGCTTGCTGGTCAGCTGCGGGGTTCCAGTCCGGATCGAACAGTACGAGACGGTTGGCGCCTATGAGATTGAGACCGCAACCACCGGCCTTGCTGGAGAGTAAGAAGACGAATTCACCACCATCGGGGTCATTGAACTTGTCGACAAGCTTTTGTCGCTTGGTGACGTTCATGGTACCGTCGAGACGCAGGTGGCCATACCCGCGATGACGACAGAGTTGGGAGAATAGGTCAAGAGTCTGAGTGTAATTGCTGATAAGGACGATCTTGTCGTTAGTGTCTTGACGAATGCGTGCTAGCATACGGTCAAGCACCTGCATCTTGCCTGAGTACCACGGCTTGATATCTCGATCACGGCCACGCGCATCTTTCGGCGCATAGTCTTCAGGCCAGAACTTCTCACATCCCGGTAAGTCTTCTGATAGGTTGAGTAGATCCGGATGATTGCACAATTTTTTAAGTAGAGTAATAGCCTTAAGAGGCTGGCTTCCTTTGCCACGTAGAAGGGCTTGAATATCTGGACTCTTGATGAAGTAGTTATATAAATCCAGTTGGAAGGGAGCCAGGTTGCAGAACACAACGTGCTCGTACTTGACGGGAAGATATTTGGATAAAATATCGTTCGTACGTCGGATAATAAATTTATTGACGATACCGAGCAACTCACTTAGACACTCATCACCTTTCTTACGATCATGCTCGCTTGCATCAGCGTCGCGGCCTCGTAAAATGGGAAGCTCGAATCGCTTTCGGAATTCGAGCCGATTGCCAAGCAAGCCGGGATTTGCGAAGCTGATTAAAGAGAAATACTCGGAAAGATCGTTCTGGATAGGTGTACCAGACAAGATAACTCTCCTTGTTACTTTGAGGTTGTTCAACGCTGTGAACGTTTGACTGTCTCCGTTCTTCAATCGATGACCTTCGTCGCATAACATCAAACCAATTTGCGTGTTCTTAAGCTCTTCAACATTCAGTCGAAGCGTTTCATAGGAGACTATGATTACTGGTCGTGTAACCGCCCGACCACTCGCAATAGCCCATTGGCGTAGCTGTCGAGTTAATTCCTCCTTAGAGGCCTTGCCATCGATGGCAAAAGGGGTAATGGCGTCTGCGCCAAGCCACTTAGTAAGTTCGTTTGCCCAATTTCGGACCAAACTAGATGGACAGGCAACAATGGCTTTTTGTATTAACGTCTTGCCGGCGTCGGGTGATTGTTTTAAAAGGGTCCAGAGAAGCGTAATGCATTGAAGCGTTTTACCGAGACCCATTTCGTCGGCCATAATGCAGCCATTGGCTTTTTCATCAATCATGCCGGTTACACATCGATACATAAACTTGACACCTTCAATCTGATGTGGTCGTAGTACCTTGGCAAGTCTCGGATCGATTACGACTGGCACCCTTGGATGCTCATTGTCGACCTTTTTCTTGATGCCTAGAATCTCAGCCAGACTCTTGTGGACCAAGGGCGCATCAAGCTTTCCCTGACTGCTGCTCTTAGGTTCATCACCTTCCTCCTCTTTACTAGTCTCCTTCGGTTTGTCGTCAACAGTCGGGTCATGGAGCACAATAGCAAACTCTCCGCTGGGATCGTGTAAAGGTTTGGCGATGAAAACAGCTCCCTGTCTTAGACCGAGCGTTGGCGGAGGACGATTAGGATTGTAAGAGCCATTGTTCTTGTTGATCAGAGGCACGCTAAAAGCCTTTCTGAAGACCTTATCTTTATCCTTGGCCTGGAAGACAGGAAAACGATTGACATCTCGATTTGCTAAAGCTAATCTGTCGGCGTTCGTGTAAGGCTTATCTTCCGAGTCATCGCCACCAGCACCTTTGTAATCGACCTTCCTCTTTTTTCGAACTGGGCGATCGGTAGCTGGAGTTCTGAGAGCCGCGCCAGGACATTTGAACGGTTTGAAAAGTTGGTCCTTGGATTGTTGCGAATGGAGGCGCTTTCCCGGTGTATTATTCGGCTTTACCAGCGGAGTGGTAGGTGCACTCGCCCTGTATAGCGTTTGTTAGTGGTTGATGATCAATGGGACTGGGGACTGGTATAGAGAATAATTAAAAATACATTTTCACCCCCTTCCAAATGTCGCTCTGTAAATTAGAGCAACCAATTCCTTGGAGGTATGCTGTATGGAATTGGATAAAGTATGAATATGGAAAAAAGGTATAAGAAGCTAAAGTTTGCCACTTTATTAACGATGACTTTCATATTAGAAATCAATTAGGCATTTTGTTGACTCGGAGGAAAGCGCGTCGCGCCTTTGCCTAAATTTGGCGGGGCACTGACACCAAGTCACGTGAACAACCTCTCTTTTCCCCACGGATGTGTTACTTGAGTTATGTAACTGCTTTATATTTTTATCTTATCATTCAATTAGCTGCGATTTCTTTTCAATCCAACCCCTTCATGACTTATACACAAAGATGCGAATTTCCACAGTTAGTTTATCAACATACGAGATACTCTTTCCCACAGCCATTTACGCGTAATGTCCTATGTGAGATATGTAATAATCAGCTCCACTGTTTTTTAGAGTTATCTCCGCTGCCCCGCGTTGGCCCTTGAAGGCTCAATAGCGGGGTTTCTATATTCGATCTCACTCGCTTATCTCTTTAGTCTCTTAGAGATATTGTTAAAGATCTCTAAAATGAGGTTATAATTGTCAATCCTTACTTTTCCTGTTAAATGCTCTACCACTGGAGTCTTCATGTCGCTATCTACGTACATCAAGTTGCACATGGCTTGGAGGTGACAGATAATTAAGTATCTTTCCTAAAACTTATACTATCAAGACTTCAGTTCTCGTGAATTACCAGCTGTAATCTCATAAGATCAAGACTCATCTTTTGGCTATGTCCGCCGACTTCTGGGCCGGCTACATTAGTGGAGCCGTTGGTATTCTAATTGGAAATCCCCTGGATCTCATTAAGGTGCGGCTGCAAGCGCGCGATAGCATATCTACTCAAACGGTCACATCATATGCCCGACAATTTGAAAGCAAATCTGCTCTAGTAGCTGGAACTGCTGCACCTATCCTTGGTTATGGCGCTCTAAATGCCCTACTCTTTGTTTCCTATAATCGCAGTGAGACTGCTATAAATACTGCCCTAAATTGCCAGGCAAACCTCTGGACTACGTGGTTTGCCGGTGCCATTGGAGGCTTGGCAACCTGGGCGGTGAGTACTCCGACTGAGCTGATCAAGTGCCGTGCTCAGTTGTCGTCGCCTCCAGCCTCGAGTTGGAACATCGCTAAGCAGGTCTTTAAGACTGAGGGTATTAGGGGGCTATACGTTGGTGGTGTTGTTACGGCGCTGAGGGACAGTATCGGATATGGATTCTACTTCTGGTCCTATGAACTGAGTAGCAAGTGGATTGAGTCTAGCCGGAAAAATACCTCCGATTTCTCACAAGAGGCAGCAAAAGTCTTGCTTTGTGGGGGTCTGGCCGGTATTGTTACCTGGGTTAGTATTTTTCCTCTCGATGTCATCAAGACCAGAGTCCAGGAGCAGATTCCCGGTGCTACGAAAACGCCACTGCTTAACTCCCCTGTGCTGGCCCAAAGGCGCCTAGGAGCGATGGAGATTGCCAGAGCCGCGTACAGAGAAGAAGGCGCGCGAGTCTTCTTTAGAGGATTGACCGTATGTAGTGTTAGGGCCTTCATTGTCAACGCTGTCCAATGGGCCGTTTACGAATGGATTATGCTCGAACTTGGTCAGGGGAGGCATAAGAGGCTAGAGCCTATCTAATCTAGTAAGCTCATTTTTACCTACGATATGGGATCTAGACGGAGCCAACGAAATCTTGATGCTACGACTGAAACAAGTATATTTGATCTTGTACAATACTAGAAAGCTAATGCGACAAGCTAGTAACGACTGACAGTAGATAGGCCTATCGACTTTTTTTTTTCTTTTTGAAATTAACGAGTGAATTATAGCAGACTTTGTGTCACAAAGATCGTGATACCCCAGTAAGCCTCCGATTGGCAAAACCCTCAGTCCTGATGGCATATCCCTGAACGATACCTCCGAAGTCAAGCGCTCCTCATCTCCTGAAAATCATTGACCTTTTTTGGAGGTCGTCTTCATCTTGATCTAACACTGGAGGCTCAAGAAAGGATGACATTATGGGCAGAGCTTCTAGTCCTCCTTCTCACCAAGTCTGGCTTCCAGCATGTTAATGCGTTCATGTAGGATAGCATTTTCTCTCTCAAGTCTCTCTGTGAATTGGTGGGAAATGTAGAGTGCCCAGTTGCAAGCCGATAACTCCCTGGCAGCTTCCTCGGTCTTCTTGGCGCATCTATCGACCTCGAGATTAATTCGGTCTATAGTGGATTCTATCATGGCTTTGGTATTCTTCAAGCCGGCATTAGCGGCCTCCACGTTACCAGAGACCTCCAAAAGTTTCTTCGAGACTTCGAATCTGTTCTCGCGGTCCGTCTTCGGAATCTTTGCGGGTCTTGCTTCGGGAGCCTCATCATCCGACTAGGATGCTTAGTATGCCTAATATCTATGATAGGGTATAGATGGCGAAGGAAACTGAGAAAGAACTTACATCACACTCAACAAGCTTACGAGGTCCAGTGTGGGACATGGTGTCGGTCAAGTTTTCGAAGTCCGAGTCTACTCTTATTAGACCAAGAACTTGATCCCGAAGATCGTGTGAGTTGACTTGCCTTGATTGTCTGGAGGGAAGGAGGGCATTTCAAAGGAGATCATTCGACACCTCCGAGCAAGGTGACTGTGGTATTGACAGCGATGAGGAAGGTTGTAGATGGGAAGAAGAAGACTGAGGTGCGATCGCATTCACACGAAATATTTAATGGCCGATGCCTACGCGAATGAGTGAATGTGAGCGCATTGCCTGTGCCATGGCTACATTGACATACAACTTTCTTATCTCATTGGAGATCTAGGCAGCACTTCAAGCCACAAGCACAATTCACGTTTACCTAGCATGTATCACCTAAAATGAGAGAGAAATCACGGACTTCAGTGCAATAATGTGAAGGAGGTAACCCCGCGATGTGATGTGACGGGCACTAATACAAGTATCGATGTATCTAGATAGTAAGAAAAATGATAAGTGATATTGTGAATAGTCTAAACTCTTCTTATTTCTATCTTTGTACTTTCTTTTTGGGGTACGGTAGGATGCCTAAGGTAATTGACGGGAGATAGATATCATGATCACCTTGATATACCAGGAGTATTCAATATTATATATATATACCTACCTAGGTAAGTTGTGTTTCTCTGCGATAATAACTGGTCTTTCAATACGGCTGACCTAACTGACCCCTATTATTTGAAATCAGTGGCTGCGTTTTATTCTTTCATATAAAACTCACAGCTTAATTGCTTGACGTGCATCGCCTGCATGAGCAAAGCCCGACTGACGTGGGGTTGGCCAATCAACTTTGGTCACACATACCTACCTCCCAGGATTGAGACATTATTGCAAGAGCCTTTATTCAAGATAGAACTTATTGACGATTAGGAGGTCCCCGTCACATCATTTACAAGCAGAATATTTGTTACTGAATTGGGCGATGAGCAGGTAAGAATGATAAAGGGACGTTTGTCGAAATCTGACCTTGTGTCATCACTGCAAACTGCGCTTCAGAAATGCGAAGAGCTCCATGGGAATAAATGTCAAGTTGTACCGCCCAAAGATATTCCAGACTTCTGGATTATCGACACACAGAAAAGTTGCCTCGTACCGGGCAACTTGATCGATAAATATGCAGCTTTAAGTTACGTCTGGGCATCTCCGCTAGATACTAGCAGTAGCAAGGCACCTTCACAAAGACTGAGCCTTCAACGGAGCAATTTGGGCGATTTTAGGAGACCTGGGTTCATATCTTCCGAGTCTGGTGTCGCTGAGGAACTACCGCAAGTTATTCGGGACTCTATGGACTTCGTACAACGGTCCGGCGTGAGGTATCTGTGGGTGGATTGTCTCTGTATCCCGCAAAATGATGAAAATACGGGCGACAATGTATTATATATGAGAGAGATATACTCTGGAGCTTATTTCACCATCATTGCAGCCGCACACTCGTCGGGGTTATACTGGTCGGAAGTTGATGTCGGTGAGGATGGAGAGGAGCCTATTAATAACGTTCCTTATGCGACCGATTTCCACAGGGAGCTACTTGAAACTCATTGGGCCACACGCGGATGGACGTTCCAAGAACAGATGCTTTCCACGCGGTCGTTCGTCTTTCTCGACGCCACCGCATTCTGGGATTGTCAGGATGCTGTATGGTGGTCTAAGTCGTTGATCAGGCACCCAGGGGCTTACATCGACGAGCTTGGATCATCATATAAAAATAAGCGACCTCCTTATATAGAGAAGCTTGGTGAACTACGGCTAGAATGGGTCCAGGAAAGTAAAAATGACTGTGTAAGCGGACGGTTATCAGGAAACCTTAGAGCCCTAACCACACCTGACCTTAGGCTTTATACTGAGCTGATATGCCGGTACAATTATCGCGACCTTACATACCCCCAGGATTCTCTGTTGGCTATTTCTGGTGTTCTTGATGCTTTGATGCGTGGATTTTCCGGCGGTTTCATCAGTGGATTGCCGGCTATTTTTCTGGATTCCGCCCTTCTCTGGCAGCCCCTTGTCAAGGCAAAGAGGCGAGTCCGTTCTGACGACAAACTTAAATCGTCTCCACCATTACCTTCCTGGTCTTGGGCTGGGTGGCAATGCCGGATTGATCCAGAAAGCCTACAGAGTGCTCTCGATTACGAGGTCCTTACTGATATTCCTAGGGGTGCTTATGGGAAACGAATGTACTCATGGAGAACTAGAAAACTAGTGGACTGGATTAGTTCTACGACCACAGGTGATGAGTCCAAGATACTTGAACCGGGGATACTGGAGGAATACAAGGAATTTCGGGATGGTCGTTCTGATAAAGAGCTGCCTGATGGATGGTCCCATATTACAGCAGACACGAATTCCGTCGGCGGAACAGAGTCGTACACATCTAAAAGCAAGGCAAGTGAATGGTACTCCCATAAGTCTTCCCCAAAGTCTGCTTTTCGCTACCCTGTGCCCATGGCATATGCTCCACCCGCCGCCGGAAGTCACGGAAATAAGCACTTCATCTCTTGCACAACAGTTACAGCTAAATTCAACGTCAGGAGAGTCCTATATCCCCACCAGAGGATGAAGGAAAGATTTATAAAGGAGAGCAATCTTATTACCTCCGTTCTAGAGACCCAGCTGTACAAGAATGAGTGTCTTTTGGAGACGTGTTGTCCCGTAATAACTCTTGAGGATAACCGGGGGCGATGGGCTGGGGTTCTGCGAGTGATGGATGATAATACAAGCGTCAAAGCCCAGGAAACAGTCGAAGTAGTGGCTATTTCCCAGGGCAGTTCAACCCTTAGTGATGCTGCCTTAGCATACGAGGAGACGGTTGACGGACTGGTCTGCTACCGATTTGGGAGAACTAACATTACTCACTGCCATTTTACGGAAACCAATAATTTCCAGAACGAAACAGGTGAGGAACGAACACGATGCCCAAGTAAAAAGGAAAAAAAAAGGGAAAAAAAAGTCTAAAGCTAACAATGTAATAGTATTGTGGGATAAACAGGGTAAATCTGAATGCTATAAAATGATGGAGAAAGAGGCCGACAGCCGGGATCAAGGGCCCTTCTTTCGCAAGGATTTGCACTGCCGTAGACCCCGGGAATGTGCACCGCCAAAAGAATGGAAAGACAAGAGTTATGAGTTCTACAACGTGTTGTGGGTGGAAAGGAGAGGTGATTTCATGGAAAGAAAGGCTGCGGGACGAGTGCCTAAAGAGATCTGGGAGCAAAACCAAGGAGAACTACAAAATATTAGACTCGGTTGATGTATTGGGTCATGTCATTCAGAGGTATTTTCTCTGAATTCAAACTTTAGTAGCTATTGGAAGTGAATTGTGATAGTTTGTCGAGTACAAAGTCAAACGCGTACAAGATACCAAGATACCTAAATTTAAATCACGTGGTTCTGCTATGGACCCCCCGTTCCCTTCACAACTTTCATTACATCTTATTGCGGGGCTCTCTGGGCGTTTGTGCCGGGCAGCCGGGAGGGCCCTTAGGTAAAATAGCAATGACGTATGTTTCTCATCAGCAGACAAAACTTCCTCTCCTATTTTCTTTAGTTAATAATTTGTTCTTACTAGAGAAATTGGAGAACTGGTATAAGAAGACCAAGTCCGAAGTTCTAGCCTGGCCGATCGTTCCAATTTAAAATAATGGCTACTTTTCTTCGAGGTCGGCAGGCAGGCATGCAAAATGACCTGTCTGCGAATATCATCCCAGGCTCATTCATACCGGACGATCGCGCGCGATATGGGATTAATTCTCAGATCAGGTACATCAACATTTTATTTACACCAATTTTCGTCATTTTCAAGTCATCCCATCCCAAATGACTACCTAGGTACTCTTATTCAGTTTCTTGAGCTAACTTAACTGCCCCTCTAACGTAGCTGCATTGCATTTGAACCTGTCCAATCGCTTCTCGCCATTGGCACAAGTGAATCCAAATATGGCAGTGGAAGTATATACGTTTTCGGCCAAAACCGTGTCCAGAAACTGCTTATTCCATCTCGATCGTGTTCTTTTTCAGATATCCAGTTTACCAAAAACCGCTTGGTAAGCCTTGATACCAAGAGTGAGGTTGCGGTATGGGATTTAGATACAGGCAACAAGATCGTGGGATTTCGTGTCCCCGGCGTTGTTTCTTGTATGCTAACCGACCCCCTACTGGACTGGTGCTTTCTGGGCACACAGACGGGGGAGATACATACGTATGATCTTGACCGACAACGTATGGCACCTTTTCAAATCCCTAACCTATGGACCGAAAAGGACCCCAGAGCTAGGGCTGTAGCTCTAGTCTCAATGCAGCTACACCCGCGTGATATAGGAAAGCTGTTAATCGCTTATACACATGGTATAGTGGTCTACTCATTCAAACAGAATATTCCGACCAAGTTTTTCGAGTATGAGGTACCCCCAGGAGCTCCAGGAGGATCAAGTCAAGCTGTCGAAACTGTGAGGAGGCCGAGGGTCACGCAAGCATTATGGCATCCTACTGGCACGTTCATCCTGACCGCTCATGATGATGAGAGCTTAGTGTTCTGGGACCCGAAAGACGGACGCGTAGTGTTAGCGCGGACTCTTTATGATATCAATATCAATCAACCTGTACCAAACCCAGGCTCCTCGAGCCTCAAGCATCCGTACACTCGCATTGCCTGGTGCTGTAAACAGAACCCGGAGGATAGCGGCCTCCTCATCGCAGGTGGCCGAAAGGTAGAGGAATCCTCAAATGGTCTAACGTTTATTGACCTTGGAATCACGCCCAACTACGCTACCTCGTCATGGAATATTCTGTCGGATTATCTAAAAGGTAAACGTCAAAATACCATAGAGACACCAGCCGGGGTTGGAATTGCAAACTTCTTTTTGATTCCACGCCTATCACCTCATTTTGCTGGTGCCCAAGATCCTATTGCTATCATGACTCTACTGGCGTCGGGGGAGATTCTAACGTTGAGTTTCCCGAGCGGTTATCCCATTTCGCCAACAAACCAACTTCACCCGTCCGTATCATTTGCTCACCCATTTGCGACTAAATTTGGGGTTACCGTACTGGATCGAAGCAGGTGGCTTGGGATGGTCGAAAATAGGCACCAGGGTGAACCGTTGTTGAAAGGAGGCGCGGAGGCACCACGGCCACGCCGACGTTTTGAAGGGCGAACTATCATTCAGGTTGCACACGCGGATAGCACGGTAAGAATCTGGGACGTTGGCCATGGCGATGAGATCGAAAACTCGTCTCAGCTTCAAGTTGATGTTGCCAGGGCTCTTGACCGTTACGAGGATGTAGAGATTACGGCTATGACTATGGCTTCTACCACCGGCGAATTCGCTGTTGGTACAAGCAAAGGTGAAGTTATCATCTATCGATGGGGTGGTAATCCGTACTTTGGGAAACCCCCTGACCAACATATTGAATCGAACCCTGGCGGTATATCCAATATTAGCGCGAGAGCTGAGCCATCTCTTAAGAGTGGGCTTCAGCCGCTATCATTGTACGAAATGATGCAAGGTCCAATCAGCGCCATAAAAGCTTCAGACGCAGGCTTCCTTGCTGTTGGGGGTGGAAACGGTTATATAAGCATCATTGATCTTCGAGGACCTACGGTCATCTTTCAAGCGGCGATGACCGAGTTCGTTAAACGTGACAAACGATCTTCATTTTTCAAGAGTCGATCCAGCGCGTCGGCTCCGAAAGAGTGGCCTGTGGTACTTGAATTTGGTGTCATGACTCTCGACGAAGACAAATATTCTAGCATATGCTGCTTTGTTGGTACGAACCTGGGGAAGGTTATTACTTTTAAGATACTACCATCTGATGGGGGATACACTGCTACGTTGGCAGGTATTGCACATCTAAATGACAAAGTCGTATCTATATGTCCTATTGTTGCTGAGGATGGAAAGCCCGCTCTGGCTACTGGCCAGGCTGTCGCTGGATTGAGAGAGGGAAAACATGTCAACGGCTTACTGGTAGTCGGTAAGTTATCTAGTATAGGGGTAATACTTCATATGCTAACGCTATTGCAGTCACGCAGAGTGAAGCCCGTATCTTCAAGCCGGCCACAGCTAAAGGAGCTTCGAAATCATTCGACGACTATCTTTGCACCGCAGCTGCGGTGGCCGAATTTGAATTGCACGGAATGGCCTTGGTTGGCGTTTTTGGAGACCTGAGGGCCAGAGCTTTTAGCCTACCAGGGCTTAAGGAACTAGGAAGCCACCCGCTTACTATGATGGATGGAAGTCGATGCGAGGATGCATTAGTAACAGAGGATGGCGACATATTTTGCTGGACAGGTCCCTCTGAAATTGCAGTCCTTCATATGTGGGGTACTGGCATGCCATTAGAGAATACGGCCGACAAACTTATCAATCCTAACCTCCAAATACCTGCAAGACCGACTATTTCAAACGTGCAATGGATCTCGGGTACACAATACGTCACGCCGGCAGACCTTGACCTCTTAATAGGTGGTCCCGACCGGCCTCCCAGTAAGCGCACGAATGCTTCAACGGCAGCAATCGAACGAGAGCTAGCATCTGGTCCTAATTACGGATCCGGTAGCCAGGAGGGTTGGGGCGAATATCTCACTAGGCAGCTAAACGAGAGAACAGAGAAGTTAAATTTGATGAACGACAGTCTGGACTCCGCTGCGGATTCCAGTCAGAGATGGGCTGACGATATTAGTAAATACGTCAACCAACAGAAGAGGAAGATGATTTTTGGGAGTGTTGTGGGCAAGTTCTAGACTGCATGCCGTTACTTCTATATCTTGGCTTTGCGTTTTGTGTTTGAGACTTCGAATATTCTGGAGTTACGGGAGTGGGCCGGTAAAGGTATTCCCAAGATCGACGGCGACGTATGATATTCGAAGGTTGATAACCACTGCGACTAGTTTATTGCGTCTTATGACAGCATGATAGTTCATTTCAAGAAAATGCTAAATTGGAGATGCGGCTCACGCCGTAACGATGTTTCCCTAACTTTATCCTCCGACGGTAGATCTCTTGCATTCTGCCGCAAATGAACAGCTCAATCAGGCAATTCAGCGTTCGGTTGAAGCGAACCAAGAGTATGATTTATTTATTTTCTATATTACTCCCCTGCGGGACCTTGCATGTCTGGCATATACACACGGTAATTGGCCTCGATTTAGATTTGAACGACGCGATCGCCACCAGCTTGTGTGTGAAATAATAACCCTATCCTCACCTCCACCCTTCCTTAGACCCCGTAATCTCTCTCTTACCTATCGTCATTTAGTACGGCCATATATATGGAAGGAGAAAAGTAGAATATTGGCACCATGCGAATCTCATCGGCGGCTCTGATCTTTCTGGCTGCTCTCGGCAGCGCCCAGAAAGCTACGTTTGAGCCTTCATTCCCCTCTCCGTGGGGAACGGGCGGTCCGGGATGGGACGAGGCGTATGAGAAAGCGAGGGAATTTGTTAGCAAGCTTACGCTGCTGGAGAAGGTCAATCTGACGACTGGCACTGGTAACCAAGCGGATCTGTGCACGGGAAATACTGGCTCGGTGCCCAGACTCAATTTCCGCCATCTGTGCCTGCAGGATGGACCGGTAGGGGTTCGGTATAGTAAGTTCATATTGTTTCTTAGGACAAAGAGAAAGGAATAGGGGTATTTATAGGAAACTTGACTCGTCGGTGGAGAGCGTATGTGTTAATGACAGTTGTTTGTTGATAGCCGATAAAAACTCGGTGTTCCCGGCGGGCATTAGCGCGGCAGCGACATGGTCGCGGTCTCTCCTTCGGAAACGGGGAGAAGCAATTGGCCAGGAATTCAGTGGCAAAGGCATAGGTAAGCAACTCCTTTCCAATTCATCATAAGCGTACTTCCTCCCCTTTTCACTCTAAATAGATAGAACTTAACCCCCTACCTAGATGTCCACCTGGGCCCTGTAGTCGGCCCCCTAGGACGAGATCCTGCCGGCGGCCGAAACTTCGAAGCCTTCGGGCCCGACCCGTACCTCGCCGGCGTAGCAGTCGCCGAAACAATCATCGGGCAGCAGAACGCGGGGGTCATAGCGAGCGTCAAGCACTACATCCTGAACGAGCAGGAGCACTTCCGCAGCGGCATCAGCACTAATATTGACGACAAGGCAATGCATGAGGTGTACCTGTGGCCGTTTGCGGACGCCGTGCGCGCGGGTGTGGGAAGCGTCATGTGTTCGTATAACCAGATCAACAACACCTACGGGTGCGAGAACTCGTACGTGCTGAACAAGCTGCTGAAGAACGAGCTTGGGTTCCAGGGGTTTGTTGTCACGGACTGGGGCGCGCACCATAGTGGTGTTGTGAGCGCTCTCGCGGGCCTGGATATGTCGATGCCCGGGGAGGGATTCGGAGCGGGGAAGTACGGATCGTACTGGGGCGGAGCGCTGACGGAAGCGGTGCTTAGCGGTGCTGTTCCGCAGTGGCGTCTTGATGATATGGCTATTCGTATCATGGCTGCTTTTTACAAGGTCGGACGGGATAAGAAGCAGGTCGATATCAATTACTCTTCCTGGACGTACGAGACCACGGGATATCAGTACTGGGCTGCGAAGCAGGGAAATACCACGGTGAACTACCACGTGGACGTACAAGCCGATCACGGCGAACTTATCAGGGAGATTGGCGCAAAGGCGACGGTGTTGCTTAAGAATGTTGGGAAAGCACTGCCTTTGGTCAAGCCGGAGAGTATCGCGGTCATTGGCGAGGATGCGCAAGATAACCCTGATGGGCCTAACGGGTGCGTAGACCGCATTTGCAATAACGGGACGCTTGCGATGGGTTGGGGTTCGGCGACGGCGGAATACCCCTATTTGATCTCTCCAGCAACTGCGCTTGAGAAACAGGCAGAGGCTGACGGTACAGTATTTACGAATGTCAAGGGAAACTTTGACCTCGATGCTGCTAAGGCAGCTGCTAGCAACGCGTCCGTTGCGATTGTCTTCGCCAATGCCAATTCGGGAGAGGGATATACGACGCTAGACGGCAATTATGGAGACCGCAATAATCTTACCCTTTGGAAGGGCGGCGATGAACTGATTAAGGCGGTTTCGTCGGTTAACCCTAACACTGTCGTTGTTATCCATAGTGTTGGTCCCGTCCTAATCGACCACATCAAGACGAACCCAAACGTGACCGCCATTGTATGGGCCGGCCTCCCGGCTCAGGAATCGGGGAACTCGTTAACGGACGTATTATACGGTAAAGTCAACCCGCAAGGCCGAACCCCTTTTACCTGGGGCAAAGGGGCGAAAGACTGGGGTGTGACGACATTAATCAACTCAACGTCCTTCGAGCCCCAGCAGGATTTCGCAGAGGGCCCCTTCATCGACTACCGGTACTTCGACCGCGAGGAAATCGAGCCGAGTTTCGAGTTCGGCTTTGGTCTTAGTTACACCAACTTTACGTATTCGAACCTGTCCGCCGTTCTCCACGATCCGGGCGTGTACAAACCGGCCTATGGGACCACGCCCCCGGCGTCGACGTACGGCGAGCTGGACTTGGACCCGAAGAATGCGGTTACCCCTGAGGACTTCTCGAAGATACCGAAGTTCATTTACCCCTATATTAACAGTGCGAATATCTCGAACACGACGGAAGTGATCCCTCCGGGCGGCCGTAACGCTTCTGCGCAGCCGATCCTGCCGGCGGGAGGTCCGTCGGGCGGGAACCCCGACTTGTATAAGGTTCTCTACATCATAAGCGCAGATATAACCAACAGCGGGGATGTAGCTGGGACGGAGATACCGCAGCTGGTAAGTTTTTCAGATCTTCCATGAAGTAACTAGTTGTTATTCCATCTAATATGATCACCACTAGTATATCTCGCACGGTGGTCCCGCAGATCCAAAGGTTGTGCTTCGTGGCTTCGACGAGATATTCCTCGAGCCGGGCGAGACGAAGACGGTGGTTTTCAATGTGACGTACCGCGACTTGAGTAACTGGAATTCTGAGGAGCAAGACTGGCGTCTCACTGGATACCCAAAGACGGCGTATGTTGGAGCGAGTTCGAGAGATCTTAAGTTACAGAAGCCATTGCCCCTACCCAGGGGCTTGATTCCTTGAATTCTTCTGGGGGGGTACCTCTTCGCTGCCCTGCTGGATCTTCTGTTGGATGGAGGCAAGGGAGCCTAAGATTAAGGACAAGTATACACAGCAATATTCTAGGTTAGGATTTTAAACCGTTGCTGTGGCTTGATCTAATATGTTATATCTATGGATATTCTATCTTCGCTTGAACTTTGTAAGGTAACGCTATCGCATGACACTACGCTATGAAATAAACATTACTGATTAGTACGCGTAATCCTCCACATCCTATAGATGTTTCGAGTTTTGTCTTCTGGCTACTCAAAGACAGCCCATAGCCTTAAAAAAACGTTTTTTCCTCATCAGATTCTAGTAGAGGCGGCGATACCCTATTCACCTCCGGTACACCGTTTACCTGTATAACCTCTTCCTCGCGCGTGAGGTGCGTGACCATGAAGAGAAGATGCACGTTAAACATTTGGGATTTCTCGTGTGCGGCAACCGTCACCTTTTCTATCCGCGCGTTCTTAAATTCGTCCCTATATTCATCCAGCATCTTCTGCTGACCAATGATGAACGGGTTTCCTGTCGTGAGCTCATACCAGCCGTGACTGTTGGGCTCGCTACTACATTTCAGTGGGGTGGTCTTGACTATTGTTCCTAAGGTTCGTGTAGTAAGAGTGCGAAGAACGCTGGTCTTTTGTACTTACTGCGTAGGTGTTAGTAAAGGAACACGAGAATCGATAATAAATATGATAGGTAAATACTCGAGAGGAGAAAGAGAGAGTAGGTACATACCAAATCTATCACGATATGGTTAGTATCCGGGAACGCCTCACCCCTCACAGCGAAGGCCAATTGAATGCATTCGTATACCGCCATGTTAGCGATAAAGGTGGCACCGATTCGTCGAAGAGTGGCCAAGTCCCCCCCTGCCGCTCTATAGTTGTCGACTATCAAGTCTCTATGCTTCATTCTTGGCGGTGGTATACATTGCATGTTGACGGCATTGAAGATGTAGGCGAAGTTGGGCAAGGAGATATTATATTCTGTGACCCTGAGGTGGCGCCATTTGACCTGGAGGTTTTGCCATGAGCTCCGTTCTATGGGCTCCTCGGCACCCATGTATTCCATTATGTCGTATAGCCATATAGGCGGCTCGTCAAAGTTGCCCCTGGTCAGGCCGAATTCGTGGATACTTCTTCCGTGCGATCTTGACATGGTCCCTTGAAAGTAGTGTGTTCCAGATAATATATGATACTAGGAGAAGTTGGCTGCGTAAGATATATCCGAGCAACTAAAACTTTGGACTGAACGCATACAAGCAGATTTTTCGGAGGAGATTAGATATGTGATGTGGCATATGTGAAGTTTGGAAATAGTGAACATTTTCGATATTGTTGGGTCAAATTAAGGTTGCTTGAAAAGAAAAGGGGTCGGTGTTGCTGCTCGACTAGTAACTACCGCACCGTTCGTCTGCACTTGCGTCTCTACTTCCTGGTCTAGGATATGGCTTTCTAGTTCATGTAAGGCAAGGTTTCTCCCAATGCAGCTTCTGGTATTCGTCAGTAATAACTAAGAATTTGATCGCCACAAGCGATTCATAATACGATTACCGAGGCTAGTCCCCTGTGAATTTTGTATGACAGCATATGAGTAGGGTCGAAGGGATTTTTATGCATTATCTTGAATATTTATATCCTACTGATCGTTTATTTACTTCCCTCTGTCGCTTTTGGTTGCATTTGTTGTAGGTAGCAGGCATGAGGTGGAAGATAGGATGGATGAGGATGCCATTTATTTACCTACGTAGTTGATTAATCGCAAGAGAAACACACGGAAAAAATAAAAGAAGGAAAGGGGGAAGTACTATTAGGGGATAAAAACATATCTACAAAAGGGTTGAATGTAAAAATTCCATAAAAAAGATTTGCAAAAAAAGCTCGGCCTGGGTGTTGAACACAGGACCTACGAAAAACTACTTTGTAAATGTCGTACTGTCAAGTCACGGGCATACCGGTCCAGCATATGACACCACGGTGCAGTTTTCTCTAGCCTCCAGTCACCCAGGGATACTTCCTTTTTGCGGGGTCGGCTGAACGGTTTGCATTTATTACCCCTTATATGTTAAACTTGGGAGGTAGGTACTTGGGTGGGCGTACCTCGTTGCCTAGAGACCGAAAGGTACAATCACTGCGCGCAGGGAATTAATACAAACGCGTGTCAACCGAATTTACAAGCCGTGCTAGCAAGCAGCGGCCATGGCGATACTTTCTGGCGTTGAGTTCAGACAAAATTCAAAATAGTGCACGCACGCACGAAGCTCATCACCTCGCAACCCCTTTTCCACCACACTTCCACTGAATTATTTATATATCATTACTAATCCTAACTCTAAATAATTGCTAATCTTTATATAAATTGTAAATAATGGTTTATTAACTGTTCATCTTAATTTCAGCAAAGCTCACAGTACGCTATCTGTACTATTGAGTGTTATGCTGTTTATATCTGGAGTCGTAAGCTGCAGTCTCAAATACAGGCATCGATCCCAGTGGAGACAGTGAAGGAGTTCAATGCATTGCAAGATTTCGACATGTGGTATATCTAGAATGTCATTTATAATAGCAGTTCACCTGAGTTCCGAGCCAACCTTGACCTATTTGTTGTTTATTATAAGAGTCTTGGGAATAACTCGAGCGGCAGAGTTTACAACTTTACACAATACTTGGATGTATTGTTCATATACATCGTACACTATACCGCGCAGTCTCCAAATGATGTGACAGCTTCCTCTGTTCACGAACAAAGCATGATTGCCCATTGGATTGGAGTACTATATATGATGGAGGAATCCGCTATGGATTTACATGAGACTATGGTTTTGTTATATGCATCACAAAGAAAGTCGTGATTACGGATCCCTAAAAAGGAAAATCTTGAAACAATGTCGATAATGACTCTTCTCTACATCATCGCCGTATTTGTGTCGATCGTCCTCGGCTATCCGATAATCGTGACAAAATACAGGCTAACACATGCGAATAATTCTGCCCTACACCATGGCGTAATTCAAGGCAACGATACAGTCAACTTGAAAAATAGTAGCCGTGTAAGCCAAACTCCCGGCTTTATCGGCCATGAGTTAAATACCACAAGCTATGATATCCCTATTATTTCGGCCAAGAAAGGAGGTGGTGTCACGGGAGCTAGACCTCCTACAGATTACGTCCCTACGGCAACTACGACTTCTACGCCCAAGTTTCGCAAGTTTGCGCAGAGGGCCGGTGCTGTTGTTATCGTCTGCATCGTACTAATTGCGATGTTGGCCCTGTAAATGGGTAAATAAGGCGGGAGGCTTCAGCAAAGGTCCGAGTTGTTCCTTGAATAGGTACTTACCTGAATACATTAGAGTTATTGGTGATCAGATATCTCAAAATTACGCCATGACACCTATTTACGACTAGGTGACCATGACATCACTTTTGAGTTCTGCGCCGGGCATAATGGGCTTAGAAAACTTACAATAATTTTGCGAAGTCTACATTAGGTGTATGTGCGAAAACCATAATCGCACCGTCCTCTCTGCCTCTTCCCTTGTCCCCACCCTGGTGAAGTGACTTACAAGGTTTTGACGGGGTTTGTTTAGTAGATCTAACCTTGACTAACTACCTAGTAGTTACTAAATATTATTTTATTTTATTTTTATTTTTATTTACATCATAGAATCGATCTTCTTGTACTCCAAGGACGATGTTCGGGCAGCTAATAATCAACTTGTTCAGTTTATCGCTTCCTGGAGAACAATGCCACATGTGTTGTTTGCGACCCTGTGAAGTTGTCACTTTAATTATTACAGCAGACACCTTGGGTTCTTTAAATACCTACCTACCTACCTAGGTAGGTAGGTATGATTAAATTTGCCTGAGACTTCCTAACGACGGTCGATCGAGGCTTTAAGATCCGAGTAGGAGCGGAGGTAAATAGGCGAACACGGAAAGTTTCATCGACCCCAGTCAAAGATCTGCTAAAAAACCATCCGCCTGCGCATATACGATGCGGCGCGTGCTCTGTCTCTACACCGTATCGCTCACGGATATACACTATGTTACAACTAAAGAAAAAGGAATAGATACCTAGATAGAGCCAACAAGCCCGGCAAGCTCGCTTGTCATCGCACAGACATGTCGTGCAGCGTAGCATTCCTCGCAGACCCGGAACCCGAGGCCCAGGGTTGGGAGGCTCGAATACCACATCGCTAATGCACGGGTTTGACGTATCTATATTTATAGCACGGACCGGCCCGTGCCTGAGGGCTCCCCGGCGTGGTGTATGGACCATAAAACTTCCGGTACGAAGTACCTAGAACTTAGACAAAAAGGCACAATCAATCCATGTCACAGGAGCGAAAAACGCGCGCTAAGAAACCCAACGCTAAGGCGTACACAGATACGCGAACGAGCCTCATACTGGTTCCACCTCAGCCTGCAAGCGTCGCGCGGACCAGGTAAACACTTCTAAGTTCAAATATGTGGCTACAAATCGCCTATTCCCACGCGAGATGTTTACAATTGACCAAAACGATGACTGTATGCATAACAATATGGATTCGCAAGGCTCTACCTATCAACCTCCCCAGATGGAGATATTAAAGGTAGTACTAGAGAAGATTAAGGGATATATTGGCCTGGTAGATAGTTCCTTGATTACCTAGGTACTCTAATCCATCTCTGATAAACTGATCTTTGCGATGAACTCATAAAGTGAATGAATACGCGTGATTGTCCTTAAAACATGGTTTCCTAGACAACGAGTCCTCTGCGCGCCTCCTAATTAACACTCCCTCGTCACCCAACACCTTTAACTAACGAACGCATTTGCACACTTGAACACCGCAATAAAGTACGTTATCGGTATGCAGCAACCCTTCGCCATCGCATCCGGAGTTATAGCGACTCTTGCACCACTTCGTCGTGTTGGGCGTGTGGCAGTCGAGTTGATAGGCAGCAGCTTCTTCTGCCTCGGAGCGACGCTGGTACGGCGCTGCGGCTGCGTAAGCGCTTAGCGCGAGAAAGAAGATGAAGATCTAGAGAAGGGGATTTATTAGTATTTCTTTCTTCCGGATGACTCTACGAATCTGTAGATAGAATGTGATTACCTTCATGATACCAAGTGATTGCTTTCTCTCGCGTGAAATAGCGATGATTTTCTGTTATGATGTGTAGGTAGTCGGAATGTAACTTCGCTATGGATTGATAATGTAAGTTGTGGTTGTATTTGCGTGGGTAAGTAAAGTGATATGTTGGATGAATTGTTAAGAGATGCAAAAGTCTACTGCAGGTCGTGCAGAAGAGGTTTGTTCAGACAGAATGAGAATTTAGAAAAATTGAAACGATAAATGCGCAAGAATTATAATGAGTAAAAACCCTTAGATTCGGGGGGGAAAAGGAGAGACGCAATTAGTCCTACATTAGGTACACACAGACTAATAAAAAGCCGTATTACTTCGACCATCAACCTAAAACGAGCCTAACAAACCAAACAAACTTTGAAAGAAATCCTAGTTATCGTAACATCATCAGCCTAGCTTGCGGTAGATCCACCTCGTTTGGACTTCTGTTTAGAAGACCGCTGCCCGTTACCTTTTCCGGAAGACTCAGTATCCGTACTGGAGTCGTCTTCCTCAGCTACGGGATGAAGTTCTGATTCATCGTATTCTATTGTAATCTGTTCTTCGTCTTCTTGGACCTCTGCAGAAGGATCATAGTTTCCTAGGTCCATCATATCTTCAGCTTCATCTCTGTCCTTGTCGTCTGATTGAGTTATCCCCACAGGTACTAAGCTCTGACTGTGTCGGGTAGTATCTGCAAGACGGAAAAAGGGACTATCCTTGGTTAATGGCTTCCCACTACTTAGGAACCCCATTGGAGTATGTGTAAAGTCTTGTCCGCGTCGGCGGACAGCCAAGTATTCCTGGGTAAATGTGTAAGGCTTAGACGTGAGAGTTGGGGTAAAACTTTTAGATTTTATCTTTGTCGCATCTAAGGGAACCTCAACAGTTTCACAACATTCTCCAGAGTTCTGTGATGGTGCTCCACTGGAGTTCTCGGGCGAAGAAATTGAATATTGCTCAGTAGTATCGGTTTCCGAACTCTCGAGCTCATCAATCCCAGGTTGAGAAAAATCTATGCCAAGAATCCTACAAACACTGTCATACTCGGAGAACTCGAAATATAGCCTTCCGGCGAAGAGGCCAAGCTCAGTGGTAAGCCACTCCGAAGGCTGCCAGTTTGCAGGCAGAGGCGGCATAGAATAGAATGTTAGCTTATTAAAGTGCATCATCCGTCGAGTAACTGGGGCTGCGTATGTTAGAAGACGGGTTGGAATCACCCGTTTCTCCTTCTCTGCTGACTGGATGATCTCGATCAAATGCTCGGCCTCCTCGGGTGTGACGATGATGGCTGCCTCTGGGGAAGCAGCATAGAGAACCCACTGCACAGGACGCTATTTGAAGGTATTAGTAAATTTGATGCCAGAATAGGATAGAGAAGGCTTACCAGGAAGTTATCGTTCGTCCCTTCAAAAACAAATCTAACCGTCCGTTCGAACTCACTTGAAACAAAAAGTTGAGAAGAACTGACTCTATGGTTTACTTTATACTTCCTGCCAAGCGCAGTCTTCGAAAGAGCTTTCATGACATGGACAAAGTTATCTGAACCGGCAGGAACCCTAGCTGTTCTAGCGAAAGTCTCTAGGTCCCTGTGCAGCCCAGGAAATTTCAAAGGGGTATATGGCATAGGCTTTTTGACTTGACGTACTGTCTCTACCTCAATCTCGGTCTCTCGTTCTTGTTCAACTTCTTGTAGAGCTGAGGCATGGACGGCCCGTCCAGTGTCCTGAAAGGTTTTCTTCCGGGACTCAAGTTCCTTGGTGAAGTTTGCAATCTTGGAATTAGATTTTGTGCGCATATTTCCTTTGGCCCTGGATTGGATTCCATAGAGTTGTTGCAAGGTTTGCCTCTCCTTATGCTTAATGGCATCAATAAACGCCATTCTGTCCTCGTCATTAACTAGGAAGTCTGGGAAGTCTTCTGCTGCTTGCATTCTGTTGCAAAAATCTGTCCCTTGTGAATAAAATAGGGGCTGCAGCTGCTCAATTCCATCACAGGTATTATTGATGAGCCAGCGGATCCTATTGTCCTATCAGCTTGATCCAATTCTTCGAGGTACGAGTTAAGGGGCTATTATAGCTAAAGAAGTCGAACTTACACGTCATATGAGTCTACCCTTTGGTCTTCCTTCTTGCCACATAGATCTCGTATGCTTTGGTTAACTTCTGGGGGCGCAAAGAATATAACAGACTGTGTTATTCCGAGCTGTCGAAGTCTCATTGCAGCTAAGTAGTCGGTGTTATTAGTTGATATATTTCCAGTTAACTTGGCATGCTAGCTGTCGTACCTTGCACAGTATGATCTTTTGTCTGGCCTAGGCCAAGCGTTAGAGCAGCGCGAGCTTTTGGGCCGAATTTAAGGTCAGTCCCCCGTGTGTGTGCCTGAGAAAAGTGAGTGTTCTGAGAATGCATTGTAATTGCGGTATAACCGATAGCGTACCTCATCTAAATAAACGAGCACCTCATTAAGGTTGTCTGCGTAGGGCGAAGCAAGTAAGGGAGTCCTTGTATTTTGCTTAGAGAGGATGAATGGACTATCACCATCAAAATATAGTGCAGCCGCGGCCCTTCCATCAATCTTGAGCCAATTTTCGGCCAGCTCCTTGTTTGATTGCTCAAGAATTTGTGCTCCGGAATCAATTAAGATGCGGATACCATTATCGAACTTTCTAAGCATATGCAAGAATGCGATCTCACTGAGGCGCTTCTGATTATGGTCAGCCATAACAACGTACCTCCTCGATCGTTGCTGCAAGAGATACGTGAGCACCTCGGCGTTCGTGTGCGATAATGAGGGCAAGTCATCCTGTCTGATCGTAAGGGGTAAAAGTGATTTGATATCATTTGTACCTGTCGGACAAGAGCCGTCAGTAGGAAATCTTGGGAGCAAAGAAGTTCTTAAGATTACATAAAAAGATGGGATTGGTGAAAACGGTAGTACTAACCAGAAAAGCCGGTGGTAAGCCCTCTTGACTTGTTTAACGAGACATTCTTGGTTGGTTTATCTGAGTGCACATTGGAGAATAAAGGGATATCCCAGCCATTCGATTGCAAACGCACTCGAAACTGTTTAGCATGCGCCGGGAAAACAAAATTATTCATGAAGTAGTCAATCACAGGGACCTTGAATCGGACGCAATTCCAAATCTGACTCATTTGCTGGGAATCGTCAACGTTGATTGAGTGCCAGTCCCTCAAATAATCTGGATAATTCTCATCCTCGGTCCATTTATCGTACTCGGCGGCAGGATCGTCGGATTTTAAGACAGCTTCTAGGGCCTGGCGGGCTTGCGACAGACTTATACCGCGGTAATAGAAAGCCAATGCAGTTAATAATATTGCGACCTATTCCATATTAGTATTAAGGAGGTCCTTCATGTTAAGCTTCTCAGTATGTTCAGCTATATGGGGGAAGTGATAGTGAAAGCAACTCACATCAACATGTCCGAATTCCGATTGCTCACTTGGGACCCCCTTTGCATGAAAAGGGACTGCAACGGGGTCTCTAGATGGATGTAGCCCGTATTGGACTCCATACCGTTTTTTGAGTGCCATGATGAGGATACGATGTACGAACAGTCCTCGGAGCAAATATACTATCTGCCTGATATGCGGACGGTCTGGGCATAAATGACTGATGCGATCTAGGCTAGATGGACGGACCTTGCCACCGGAAAGAAATTCTTTAATAGCTAGACGGTCGATCGCGTCCAGGGTGTCAATTGGTAGTATACCTCGCGTGCCACGACAAACATCATATTTCAAGCGCTTGATCATTTCTTCCTCTACGTCTGGCCGGAGGAAGAAAACAAAAGGGAAGCCCCCGTGTGGACGTCTCACAACTTCGATTGAGTGAGGAAAACAAGCGGCAATATCGTACAGATGCATGTCCATTAGCGCCAAGATCTGCTCGATTATAAGCCAGCGATGCGGATGACCATCGACGGACATCTGAGATCCTGAAGGATATATTAATTGCGTTTTAACTGCTAGTGTATGGTCACTTTCATCGAGTACGTCCCGGGCACAGGATTGCAGCCACCTTTGTACTCGAATCATCATGCTGGCTTCAGGGATCTGCTGATCTAGAACCCGCTGAAGACCGCTTAGCATGAACGACATTTGGTGCTCTGGAAGACAGAGCATCACCCCACGTTTCCTCTGAATATCGCGATGTAACCTATGAAACAGTTTGATGTGATCTTCCTTGGTTGGTGTCTTTCGAGAGAATGGTACGTGGCTAATCTCTCTACCTACAAGGCCACCTAATCGGCCGTGTAGTAGCTGCGCCGTTTGATGTAAAAGCGCTTTAGGTACGGAAACCCGTACGAGATTCTTGCTATCCGCGAGTAGCAGTGCAACCATCGGAATAATACAAGATGTCTTGCCCTGGCCCATGTTTAATTGGAGAACGCTATTTGCTTGAGATTCTGGTGCAATTATTGCCAACGCAACCTCGACTTGAGTTTCGCGAATAAGTAAGTTAGATTCAACTTCCAATAGCAACCAGTCAGGATACTCCTCGACTCGCCAGTTGCGATGCCCTACGTTTATTCTCTCTTCTTCGTAACGAAAAGCCTCTTTTGAACGGTGATATGATTGCATTCGCATTTTTCGTTGCAAATTTGTAATTGATAAGGCAAAATGAAGAAGCTTTTCCTTCATTCCACTTCCAAATAGGCGCCTAGCGGTAGTTCGAAGTTGTTCTAGAATCGTGATCAGAGTAACTGCAGGCCATAATTGCCCCTGCTGGAGCCACCGAATCTGACTCCTAGAATATGTATCACTTGGTTGTTCTATTGCTGATTTGATATCCGCGAGGTGAGTTCTAACATTGTCCTGGAGATATGATAGCGTATACTCATTATAAGACGACGGTGTCGAGGACAAAATGGTCTGCGTGCTAAGAGCATAAAATGCATTTAGACTCTCTTTTAGGTCCCTGGCATACCTCTGCTGGATGATCGACTTTGATTTAGCAAATGTTTCGATAATTTGATCCAGTTCACTCGCGGCTGCGGGGTTCTGACGCGGATGGTAAGACGATGCTTCAAGCTGCATTTTTTGCCCCCCGGAATTATTTAAATGATTTTCGTAGCCATCTCTAACCTTTGCAATAGGCATTCTCATTAAGTCGTTCCCAAGTTCAGGGAGCGCGTAGCCAGGTAGCTGAATGGTATATGCCGTCTCAGATGGTATGAACTCTACCCTTTGAAACTTTACGTCCGAATGTCTCTGGCGTAGAATCTTTTGAACTTCTTGAAGGTGGTTATAAAACTCATGATTATGATATAACCTTTCCCATTCAGGTTTTAGATGTTCCAAAGCCACAGGAACGTTCACTAAAAATATGTCGTCGATATCTACACTCGGGGTTGGAGTGGGCCACTGCGAGATTAGAGCTTTTGCAAGTTTCTCGCAGTCCTCTTTCGCTTTACGAACATGGGCAGCTCTAGCTTGCCAGAGCTTCCTCTGATCCCTGCTACTTGCAAATTCTACCAAAGGCGGGTCTTCCGGCGGCTGCAACTGGAAGGGCTCAATGAATTTGACTAAGGTTTCAAGCTGTGGTGTTTGACGTGGTCGGAAATTGCGGTATTCTGCATGTTCAGGCAGCGCTAATGACCGAAGCTGACCCCAGTATGAAAATGCAATAAGAGTTTTGATCAGGGGTATATTTGCATCTGGCCGGAATGACATCACGCCTATGAAGAACATAAGTCTGTATTGGTCGGGCATTTCTCGGGCTATAGCAACCAATGGTCCCCATTCGCGGCGTACGTCAATATTGAGACGCTCTTGTAGTGTTATATGTTCGAGTGTTTGGCTATAGCCCTTGATATGAAGTGATTGTGATAAGCTCATGGAGAGATCTTCTACTGTGGACATGGTGGCAGGTTTATCGCGGACTATGTTGAGTGCCTCGAGGACGTTCGAGTACCGCGACCTTGTTGTATGGGGATTATGTCTGGCTTCGTAAATTGTATCTTGTGGATGGTTCAATGGTAAGTCGTAGTTTGACCGCCTCTCATGAACTCGCCGACGGTGCAGACTACGTAAATTCAAATCGCTATCGCCAGATGGAGGTAGTTCCGGCATCTCGGACTCCTGAAGATATTCTCTCCTCTGGGGGTAGAATGCCGCTAGCCTATTGGACTGTGAGACGATCTGCGAAACCAGTATGCGAAATTCGTCCCGTTGAATCCTGTTGGATAAATGCTCATCCCACGTTTCCTTCTTCATGACTTTTAGGTCCGGCGGGTAGTACTCTCGAACTGGTGAAAGGCTTGAAATAGAATGGAGAATATTCGTGGGAAGAACTGTTAAAGGTGACCATGGCTGAGAGATCCCGGAACTTAGAATAGCTAGAGAACTTTCAACTCCAGTTAGGCCAGTAAGGGGGTCTGGAAGGATAAAAGATGTGAGTGCATGTATTTCTGCCCTTTTGTATACCAATGCGGGCTCGGCCGCGGACTCTATACGCCCAAGCGTCTTGTTGATCATGTAGCGGAGATATACTGCCGTCGGAAGATTGTGCAATTGCACGCACACCTGAACGTGGCAACCCCTTTTTCTCGCCCTTAGAATGCCTAACGGGACAAGAACGAAGCGCTCTAAGGGATCCTTTAAGCTGCGACAAACAAGTTTGCTATCGAATCCATACCATGTGTCAATGGATTGACAGGGATCTATTTCGGCTTGTAGATGAGCGGACTGTAGTAAGTTGTCTCTGTTTACAAACCATTTCAATTGCATGCGGGGCATCTCGACCGTAAGCGCGTATTTCCCACCTGGTTGGTAGATAGTTAAATGCATTGCATGCTCAAACCATGCAAATATCTTCGACACGCGTATGAACAGTGGACTGTAGGGATCTACTAATGTCTCTTTAATTTTTGAGACAGGTGTAAATCTTGTACATATGGAAGTCGTAATATCCAACCTCCAGTTGTGGCGGTTCGAACACCAAATGTTCTTTGACTTTGGTCGGATTTCCATGATACCAGAGACAAGGTCACTAATAATACTAGTTAGTCCTATGGCCAG
Organism: Daldinia sp. EC12; assembly: GCA_002120325.1. Taxonomy (NCBI): domain Eukaryota; kingdom Fungi; phylum Ascomycota; class Sordariomycetes; order Xylariales; family Hypoxylaceae; genus Daldinia; species Daldinia sp. EC12. The sequence continues at coordinate 414,539 of KZ112946.1, forward strand.
AATGTAAATACTATTTCATAACTCACAGCCAATGAATACAATTATCAATGAGGTGTGCGGGAAGGTCAAAGGAAGTTCCACTTCTAAATATCTTTCTTGGGATGAGTTCCAAGACTTGCGAACCTTTAATGGCGCGGATTATAGTGTCCTGTCCATCATAACCTATGTGCGTATGGTAGCCTTCTTTTGTGAAGGCCAATACTAAATAGAGTCATTGTTAGCTACATACAGCGACAGTGAGACATAAAAAAGAGCCTACCATGTGCCATTCCTGGACTAGATGAAGGGAACTTCATGAGACTAGTTTGGCTTCCAAATAACTCCTCGAGTATAATAGTACTTTCTGGATCCGTCGGGAGCCTCTGTGGTCCCATATTTGTTAATTCGGCATGCATAAAGTTTATTTGCATCATAAAGACTTACGCCAAGTGGCTGACCATTTACAAGCAGAATACCGAAAAGATAGTTGTAGCTAGCAATTTCAACCCCGTCGTAACCAACTAGGTCGACTTGTAGCCAGTTATCAGCTTCGAAACTGATGTTAAGGATGCATTTCGATTCCGCGGCGGGCCAGAGAACTTGTAATGTGCTAAGAAGAGCACACTCTCCATGAGCCTCGATAGACAGCCGTATTCGATCTTTGAGATCGTACATCATCCGCAAATCTCGGACGAAAGAGTTCTTCATTATTTGCCCAAGAGATGAAATGTCATCCGGAATATTATCATAGACAGTTGAGCTGCATTCTAAAAACGTTGAAAGTTCATCCTTGTCGAGATTTCCAGTCCTTGTCATTTGGAGAAAAGCGAACGTTCTCTTGCAGAGGAGAGCAGCCCATAGCAGATACGACTGACAGTTCTGCGCATTGCTAAGATCACTCGCGCAATACATTTCCTTCCGTAACATTCTAATCCATTTGAAGGTAATTTGTCTTGCTTGGGAAAGGAGATTTAGTGCATTTTTCGCAACGTAGTTCATATCTGCAAAGGGTGTTGTAAATGCGATTATCCTCAGTGCTAACATGATGACAATTTCCATAAGGTGTGTTTCACGCCAATTGGTAGCAATGGCTTCCAACCTCAGTTGGAGCTGCTGAAGTAGCTTTTCGCAGAAAGAGGTGTCTCTAAAGATATAGTGTATGGCTCCAAGAAGTGTCTCGTTCCTTTCAGGGGGACCAATCTGGTGTGCTAGGTGGTCAAATAAAAGAACTGTCGCTTCCGTAGAAAGATTGATATTTGAAGACCCGAGCTCTGTTAAGAGACCCATCCACCGTCGACGTTTTCCTGATAAGAGGAATTGGAAGGCCATATGTTCATGAATACTGAGACTTGAAGGGCATGATGAATGAGAAGCTGCAATTTCATAGGATGTTGGTCCATTTCCGTAGGCATTGAAAGCTTGTGACTCTAGAAGTGATGAAAACGGTGAGCTTTTAGGTAGTTTCAGCTTGCAATGGTGCTCGAAAGTTGGATGAACCTCTCTTCGACCCGGCCAAGAACGAGTAGCCGTGTCGAAGTACGCGAGCTTGAGGCCGTTCGGGAGGCAAACTTGATCAAGGTCAACTGGGAATCTCTTCCGTTCTCTGTAATGAGTCATAAGAACTACTTTGTATGAGCAGGTGTTAGCGTTTTGAAAAGGGTATGCGATGACCTACAGGACTTAGTTGTTGATGCAAGGGTTATATGCCCAGGAACTTTTTCATAGAGTTGCAATTCCGAATAGTCCTGTATACATAGCTTCGGTTCGACCCCAGACTCTTGTGTTTGCCTTGCAACGCGATACAAAATCGCCCATGTAGCATCGCGGTATTGTGCCAGAGCTTCGGGACACCTAAGCTCAAAGACCACAACCTTTGCCATGAGATAACTTTCAGGTAACGGTGCCTCGAAAGCTTTTATCGCCATTTTGGATCTCTTCTTTTCAAGCTGGCATTTTCGGCAGGAATAAATATCATGTGTTAAAGGTGAACCATCCAATGATCGAATATAGACGCAAGTTAAAGACTCATACTCTCTTGTCAGCCTCTCATATTCGGCGCTCAACTTCTTCCATTCCTGTTCTTTCTCCTCTTTCATCCTAAAAGAAGTAGATTGTATCTCGGATAGTATGCTCGCTAACGCACCAGACCCAGAAGATTCGTTGAAGTACCTCTCTGCGAAGCATCCCTTGCACGGGTCGTCGAATAGCGTAGCCCGTGTTTTGGATCTAGAGATTCGGTCCTGAATATACGACTCGACCTTTCTGGCTCGAGTCATATCTGACAAAAGGGGGAATCGAAGCACTTCCATCAACCGTGAAGTGAAGGCTGGGTGGAATTCGTGCAAAAGAGGAAACATTGCACAGGCTGCTTTATCAAGCGAAATCCACGTCTCCAGTAACGTTAGGATCATGACACTTTTCTGCTCGACATTGTTTTCGTAAATTCCGTCGATTTGATCGATATAATCAATAATATGCTTATGAAGTTGTCGGACTTGTGTTGAGAGACTGAGAGGCGATGTAGATATGTTAGTAGAAATAGCATGGAGTTGCTCTTCATTACTAAAGAGACTGAAGAGCCTGCTTCCGAAGGCTTGGATATGTACTTTAGGCTGTTGCGGCGTTATTCGAGGTGGGGGTGCTCTATGCGGAACGGCATGCTGATATCTTTTGCGAGCCTTATTCAAATACGCGCGACTCGCAACTAGACTTAGGCGCTGCTCCTGCCATCGTGCTTTCCGAGGAAGTGGCTGGATCAGTCTGGTTGTATTTCGCTTTTCACGTTCCCAAGCAGTATTTATTCTTGTTGTTGTAGCATTGACTACTCTCTCAAACTGATGTGTTAAAGCAGTATTCAATCGAGAATAAGAGGCTTGAACGGCTTGAGGTTGCCCAAGGGTGTCTCGGTCGAGCTTAAAGAGGCGGCGACAAAGTTTAGTCTTGAGAAAGGCTTGATCTTCTAGAGGGATACAATCTTTAGTGTCGTTCAGTACCATACTATGAATGATGCACATCAAAAACTTATAATGGAGTCTCCCATGGGCTCCACCAAGCACCATTGCTAAGTAGCGCGAGATGCCCACCCGAAGAACAAGCCAGTATGGCAATCTTCGCCAAGGCACCGCGCTACTAAACCAGCAAACGTCATCTCTGACCCTTTTTTGAAGAAGCGTAGGAGAGATGCGCCGCCCATTTGCCTCAAGGATTGCTGTAAGAAGAGATGTGATCAAGGCCGGATCTGGGGTTCCCCTTTCTTCTGCTACTGCATGTCCTGCCTTTATACCATATTCCGAAAACTTCTGGGTAGGCTCGACTGAAGCCTGTTCCAGAAAGGCTGAGAGACTCTCAAGGAATGCATCGCTATAAAATACGGAGCTAGGTATCAATACAGCAGTGCCAGGGAATGTCCAGGACAGGGTCTGAGATCCTAGGACTGATTCACGTCTGGGAGACGCCTCGAATGCTTCGAACAGGATGTCGCTATTGAACTCGGGGCTGCAAATGGTTTGTCAATGTAAAATGCAACTAGCCTCGGTATAATGGGTAGCAAGAGTGAACTTACTTTGCAGGTTTATAGATAAGAAGTCCTGCATTTTGAGCCCCCACGTGTAGTATGATGAAATTAGAATCTCGAAGATGTTTAAGATATGTAGTAAGTTGGGTTCTTTCCAACTTTCCACCAATATTCATCGCTTTACAGGCTATGAGGGATCGCCTGATGGAATCCCAGGTTTGCCAAAGGGAGCCTTCCACAGCATTCTGGATAAGCTTAACGGCATTGATGAGACGATCTAGAATCGCGCGCTCGACATCCTCTATATTGGAATCTGAGCTTTGTGGTAGTATCGCAGGTAACGCAATATGGTGGAACAGGGCTTTCAGAACCCCAGCAGGGGTCTGGATCTCTTCGACATTCATCGCGCACTTTGTTCAACATCAGGGCTGTGCGATATCGACCTCAACATAAGATACGTGCCAACGATAGGATCATGTGGAGATTCGATGTAAAGCAAGCATATTTTACCATTTATTATAGTTATGAACGAATAAGGAGAATATTTGGAATGCGGGCAGCTTAGGTTGTTATTTTGAATAGTTAACCAGATAAGTGCGAAACAATATATTTGAATTGCATTGGACTCGCCTTGACACCTGAATGCCCTTGGGTGTAAACATGAGGAAGAGGGTATGGAATAAATAATGTACTGCATTTCGTAGCGCGTTTGACGTGTGAAAAAGAGATACGTTAGGTACTCAAACGCAAGTGTGATTCACTGCAGTGAAAATGATAATTGACTTCAGTTGGCTCTTCTGAGTTGATAGATCATTCAGTGGAACCACATGGCGTCAAGTACGTCAAGTAAAATGCAATGGGAGCGAATCATTCTTCTTGGCGCTATTTGTTTGGGCCAAGATGGCAATAGGCAACCGTCACAAGGCTGCCGAAACGCTTGAACACGTCTTGATCCTAGGAAGGTGCTGCCTACCTACCTTAGTACCTGTATACCTGGTATGTTATTGTTGGTTGCTGAGGCTGGCACCATCTGTCAGCAGCTGCCAGATAAAGTGACTAACATCGATACATGTACCTACTTACATGTATGTATATTTCCAACGCACGCTTAAATACCTACCTACATGTACATACATAAAAATTTTAATTTACATATGTGGGATGGCAATATACATCGTACTATACATGATATATTGGATACCTAAGTATCTTCCCTATTATAGTATACATAGCTGCATTTCAATAAGTGAGGGATACAAATCTTTTTGGTGTGTTTGTTGATGAGATCGGGTTAGTGCATGATGAAATCTTACGGGATAAAAAAGGGGAAATTAAGCGAGACGGAAATCCGTATAGTTGCAGAAACAGAACTAAATGAGACATGATATATGCTCTTACCTATCAAGAAAATATTTTCGAGAAAATGATAGAATAGGCCCTTTTTTTTTGGAAGAAGAAGAATAAGAGTTGTTTTCTCATTCACCGCTGGCCTCAACAGAATTATCCCTCTGCAGGATGCGTTAAACTCAATACTGTCTACAAATTTATCTTCTACCTAGAGAATAGTCAATGCTCGAGTTTAACAATACCGGTGGTTAAGACAAAACCTGGTCGTTGCAGAGGAGTATTAAACTTAAATTCCATAAATTAAGAATCTCGATTAACTACCTGAGTAGGTAGTTAAGCATTGATAGTATGTTGTTTTGATTGGATAGGTAGGCTATTCACGCCTCCGATGCGCATCGGCTCCAGGAAATTTTAAATGAGAACCCACCCTCCTTATGTATGGAATTTCCATGATTATTAATCTCTGGATGTAATATCCCATGTCAAAACCTACGTCTCATATATACGATACTCGAGTTACGAAGGTCAATGGGAACTAAAAGCCAAAACCAAACCCGGGTACTATTCTCAGGGACATATACCTCGTTAAGTAATTTATCACGTAGATACCCATCTCCCTCTCTAATGTTTCTTTACAGTCCTATTTCTAGATACGAAGTAGATAAGGTACCCATGGTGCATTGAAATGTCGCCATCGTGGAGACGTACGATATAGATACGCGGTTGAAGGATTATCTAAGTTAATAGATTGGTATATAGGAAGGTATTGATTCGTACGAGACATTTACTCGTACGGGTCGTGTTTGGCGTGGATAAGTAGATTTAGTCATAGAGTCTATAAAAAGCTTGAATCGGCCTAGAACGTGTCACATCAGTAAATCCGAAGACGGCACAGGAAAGCATCAGGGTGCTTCCCGGTCTTAAGGTAGATTGACGGCGCAGCGGCATGGGATAAAAGAACCCTGTTCACTTGGGCCTGCTATTATGCCATTGCATCGTATTCTAATTTTATGACCGGCACATTATCAACACCGAGTTAATTTGGTCTCTACAGCCTTGCGATCTCGCGTGAGGAATTGGACTTAACACATCTTAGCATAGGTCAACTTGCTGGAGAAACAGTGTAACGTTAGCAAAGCGAAAGGCGCCATCAATCCCAAAGGCGGCTATATTCTCGTGTGGCTGCGGCACAGCGCTTTATCAAACTTATTAACCCAGTTTATGTTAGACGGCACAAGCAATCCCACGTTTACGAGTATTACAACATAAGCAGTGTTCGTCATGATTAGCGCTGCGGCTCAGCCGTGCCGCACTTATACCGCTTAGACATGATGGTCTATTAGCGAGAGATCAACTTAGCCGCCACATCGCATAGAAACAATCTTTCCACTCTATAAACTCGTTTGTTTCATAGGTTATGACGTATTGATGGCCGAGCCCGGCGATGAAATGCCTTTTCCCACATCAATTAATTGTAATGGAGCCCGAACGGGCTTTGTAGTCCTAGCTGGGACTAACCGGGATCCATTTCATGCATGGGCAGTTGGGGGCCGCCGGTTCATAGGGCTGAAGGAGATCCACTTATGTATGTAAGACATCTTGAATGTTAGAAGATTTAATCTTGCTATATGGAGACTGGCGTAGGTAGTTATTATTTTTTTGTAAGTTTTGTTGGAAGGAAAATAGACGCGAAGTAGCCGCGCTTAGATCATAGTATTCAGCATCCATTTTCATCGCATTGTAAAATCATCCAAGCGCCTCTACGCCGCATCAATACAGCTCGCCAGCCTTCCCCGGTACACGTATTGGGGTCGAGACAACTTTGCGGTAAGCCGGCATATAAAACCCACTTTTCAAAGTGGAGTTTCCCGATAATCGCTTAAGACAAACCCCCTTGTAAGGAGGCGGGGGCGGGGATCAGGGGATCCGAAACTACTATAGTACTTAACACTAGGAGACCAGGGTGGGTTGAATACGATAACTTCCAAGACTTTAGTTTAAAGTTCTTACCTAAGGTCATGGTTTGTTATAATTATCACAATAGCGGAATAGTCCCAAATCTAACAGCCCCCAATCCATACATATATGTACATTATACAACATTATACAACTCACCAAAATACATCATGATAACTTATAGCTTAGAAGCAGAAAGAAAACGTTACATTGCTGTATACTTAAACAAGTCTATCACAAATCAGTGCAAACCCCCATCCCTTCCATGCCAGCATGGAATAATCCTTTTGTACCCTAACACCTACTCCTAGCTCCTATTTTCCGTCCTTGACATGACGAGTAACCGAGTGCCTATGCCTCCGCTCAAACCAGCATGATGTTCTTGGATGTGACGTAGATTGCTTTGACTGGGAATTTGGCTTTGATAACATCGATAACATGATCGTTCGCAACGTCTATAACGGGTAGTCTGCTGCTTGATGACCGACTCGCAAATCGGATCGCGGGGGTAGAGAAGCTTATGTGGCGTCCATCCGTAGAATTTCTATCTCCTTCTGGAACGTTGATTCTCTGCCTCATCTTACCAGACCTCAGATCAACTTCAGCAATAAAATCTTCTGTGGTCCTTTCTCCCCGCCTTCTCCCCTGTATCGGTTCGAAGTTAGTGACTATTCTCGTCTCGGGATCGATCCAAATAGTCCCTCCGTTTACGTAGACGTGCAGGTAGCTACAAGATGCATCTAGCTCCATGCAATGTGGTCCCGCGTAAGGGCTAATGTCGATTGAGGCAATAATGTCGCCAGTCGAAATGTCAAAAATGAGGATTTCGCTAGAGAGCTCGATAGGTGCAAAGTTATGACCCTGTCGATGCCGCTGGCTGATGTACACTTTGACGATGATTGTCAGTAATTGTTTAGTCGCATTGGCGATTCTGGGGAGTCCAAAGTTGGTCCAGAGCAGCGACGGGGGACAAAGAAAATTTGCTACTTACAAAGGTTTCGACTCCAATCATGGACAATTTCTTGAGGCTCCGCTAGAAGATCGTCAAGAATGTAGACTCGATATGACACTGCAATATCTGCAAACATGCACGGCTGGGCTTCCGATCGACTCATTTTGGAGTTTGCCTTGGGCTCTGAGATTACTTTCGGAGTATTATTGCTTTTATCGAAGAGGTCTCGAGAGCGTTCTGTATCAGGACGAGATTGGATGACTTCGGTATCTTGTTTGGCATCTTGCAACAAAGCCATTTCGGCGGGCATGTTGGAGCAACTTATAAGGTTCTGAAGTCGTTACTCTGGAGAGGGCCTCCAGTATCGCCAATTCTCGTGTTGGTCGAAGGAACTTGCCGTAGGGGAAGACGGGCCACGCGATTGACTTCGTAGAGAAGATTTTCTCTCACCTTCGTCCACTCCACCAAAGAATGAGGGAAGGAAGAATATGAGGGAATCCACCTGCTACGCCATCTGGATTTCCTATCAAAAGACCTCCCGGCCGAAGTTAAGCCTTGCGGCTAAGACGTACTGCGTCCTGCCACGTGCCTAGCCGCCATTTTCCAGAACGCCGGTAAGGGCTCATCGCCCTGGTGATCATGGCTCTTGGAATAGTTAGGTACTAGCCCCATACTACTAAGCCCGCCAATCATGACCCTGCAAGTTCATGCACCTCGTAACTGGTAACCAATCAAAACGCACTGAAAGCGAACGCCGCGTCGAAACGGGAATAAAATCGAGTGGACTGGTAGGATTCGGGGGGTTTCAAAATAGGATCCAAATTGACACCATTTATGGCGTAGAAACACCAAAACGGGAACATAGATTTAAAGATCCCACCTGGTCAGAAGGGGTTTTTAACGAGCGTCTTGGAAAACCCATTCGCCCCACTACTAACGACAAGAGGATAAAACAGATGGACTGTTCATTGACCTTATTGACTACGTTGCATCCGGAGTAAAATTACCTAATAAATTGTGGGCATTCGATTTGTTTCCTAACCATCCGGTCTCTTTCAACACCATGATTCATGAACCCATGAACCCATGAACCTAGGAGCCCAGGAGCCCAGGAACCCATGTAAACACAGTTGCTCGACTAACACAACTACCGTGCGAGATGGATCTCAGGAAGCTATGGCTAGATGGACGTTTTTCCCGGGTAACATGAATCGTTAATACGAAGATATCTAAGACCCATACGTTGCGAACCCTTGAAGACCTCGCTTTGAATCCCAAAATATGAGACATGATTTCCTATGTAGAAGACAAGTAAGAGTTTATGTAGAAGGATCGTGGGATAATTCGTATTCAATATACTGGAGCAGGGTAGCCCTTAAGCCTCTAAAGGACGGTTAGTTTATTTTTACGTCGTGTACTGTTGATGACACCATTCCCATATCTGAGCCATTCATGGGCATTACCTATACCCTCAGCGTTGCCTTAAACTCGAACCGCGAGACATAGACGAACCCTTAACCGCAGTTAACCTAATCCTTCGCGTTTTATTGCCTCTCACACAAGCATGTCGCGGTTGAGTCCTGTATATCCGACTTCGTTTAGGTGATCGTTCTCTGGAAGGACAAGAAGACGCAACGAGCATGACTTACGACTCTAGTTCGTATCACGTCAAATACATATATAAGGATGATATCTATTATAAGTAATTTTGGAGCAAAATATTGTTTGATATCTTTAGCTTGAAACTCCGACCACGAGTTTGAAAATATACCCCCAGGTATATACCGCCTGTATGTAAAGCAGATATATCTTGGTAATCCTCGAAATATAGTCTTTAAGATTAATGGTGTGGTTCGTAGGTCCTTAAGTCTTTCATAATTTTAAATCTAACAAAAGGTTCGACTCGGAGGAATAGAAGTGGCTGAAGCAGACTTTCATATATCACAATACCAGTATGGACCTTTAAGCTACAGTTTTCTATAAAAACTCCTTTAAACATATTATAAATAGCTAGTCAATCGTATTTATACCAACGCATTAGGTGTAGTTGAATCTCCCGCTTTTAATGCTTCACGTAGGGACACCGGTTATTACCAACCAGGACAAGATGCATCGTACCTAGAAAGCCCCGGATAGAATTTAAGGTACGTACTGAAATAGTACCTAGTAGGTATGTAGATCCAAAAATATCATAACCCTTATACTGGGCCTTGATGTCAATATACAGACTGATGGAGTATCTTGTAAATAATGCCTCACGTGCCTGATATTTGGCCGCCGTAATAGAGAAAGCTACACCTCATATGCCAATATCAGCTAGGAGCCACCTACGTAAGTCAAGGTAGTTACCTAGTAAGTAATCGTTGAATTAGGTACAAAAGATAGGGGGCTTTTGGCAGGCACAGGGAAGTTATGCGTTAGGTAGGTAGGTACCTACATGGAGATAGCCTATCTGTAGTTGGGGGCGTGTTAGCGTGGGTGCATAGATGTATCTAGACCATAAGACATCTATCTACATGTAACGCGTGCTTGCCATGCCTCAAGTACCTAAGCTACCTGGCACAAACAAATATCTCTCGGGCAAGGCGGGTTACGCGAGGCGACCAAACACGCAGCTTCTTACATTGAGGTCATTACTTACCCCATTGACTCCGTTTCTACCTAGAATAATTGATCGTCGTTACGTTTGGGATTTATCGTAATGTTCGTCACTTTTTTACTCATCTTCCTTGTCGTAATAATATCCGTCTAACTACCCCTAACCACTCCCAGGTATTCATTTCCATTTAACTACCCATTCATTATTACTCCCTACCTTCATATCACTAATTTAATAAGGTATAGGTACTTCATCTATTGATAATCCAGAGTATTATAATCCATCGATCTTCATTTTAAACCCAACCCTTCCCCCAAAACTATACCCGATGATCGTCATCTCAGTTCGTCTAAACATTTCAGTGATAAACTAGCATATTTGGTATGGCGCCTTCTAAAACGTAAGTCCTATATACCTATTTGGAAGAGTCCATCCTCGTTTGCTGTTCGAAACTAAATTTAATTCTAACTCCCAGCAGTCGGTACTCGGGTCAGTGCCGCTATATGAACGATCCAGGCGGCTGCAAGCGCGGTGCTTCCTGTAAATTTTCACACGCTGCACAAGACCATCATCCCAACACCTCAAAGTCAAGAACGCCGACTGAAGTTTCCAAGTCGACCACTAAAAATGCAAGCCATGAGGGTTCTTTCTACAGGTGGAGAAGAATGATTCCGAAAAGCTCTGGTGATCAACCTCCAACATTTGGCTTCAAATTGCCTCAGTTCTTTCAAGTTGCCCGTGATCTAGTCCATTGTGACCTTGATATTCTCCAGAAGACGATAACCGAACTTGCGACGGACACAGGAGTCTTGGCGGTGCGCGAGGTGATCGACGAACGTATTCCAGTCTGCGATACCGATATCAAACGCATAGCTCTCTGGCGTACTTGCATTTTACCTTTCTTTCAAACACTCACCGAGCCACGGGTAAGCCATTCGGTTATCTTAGAAGTTTTTATCGGGACTATCTACAACGTTATTTGTGGTCACAACGCGTCTCGAGTGGAGATGCTCTTCAACTTTTTAATCGAATTGGCTCTAAAATGGAAATCGCCTCTTATCCAAGATGAAGATGGATCAAAAGCCCAGTTTCTCGAGCTTGGGTCTGCGATCTTGGCTAAGACAATTAGCTATAATTCCCAAGCGCACGCCAACGAGACAATTCCGGTGATTGTCGGTCGAATACTGGAACTCGTCAATGATCTTGATCGGAGTGAGCATAACTTTTGGACTTTGCAAGCGAGAAACCATCTTGAGTACATTCGGCGCCGTCTCGGCGTCTTCAACAACGTTGCGCGAAATAATACTCAAAATCCACAAATCCTTAGTCATGGAAAGTTTGTATTGAGCCGTGACCTTCCTGGAAATTTATCTACTATAGGCCCACGCCATGATAATGACCATGAAGACATAACAAAGATCCGGATTCTCCCCACAATGTCGGAGATAATGTCCACTCGTTCTGATTATAGACCACCCCAAGACCCTACACAGCTACACTTACCAGGAATTCAAGGGTTGATTGACCGTCACTTTCGACTGCTTCGAGAAGATATGGTTGGACAATTGAAAGATTGTATTGCAGAAGAACTACGTCTTCTTGGGCATGGCGATAGAAAACCTTCTGCCAACCTACAGAATCGTATCCGGACGAACTCGTACAAAATTGCAGATATAATTGATATCAAATACACACGCCGTTGCGGATTAGAGTTTCGGCTAAAGATCGAGCAGCCTTCTGCTGCGGGAAGATTGGCTGCTGAAGCTCGAGCAGATTGGTGGAGCCTATCAAAGCGCTTGGAAATAGGTGCCTTAGTGTGCCTCCTGGAGGAGAATACAGCGGTCTTTTGCGTTGTAGCCGAATCAACATTGAGACCAAAGCCAACTCGCCAGCATATTCCAATCACGGGCAATGTCACAAAACAAAACCTATACAGCAATCAGGATTTTGCATACGTGAATCTTAATTTAGCTGAACCAAAGGAAGTGGATCTCAAGATTATGCTATCAGCATCTCAATCAAATGAACCTGTCAGGAGATCATTGGTTGAGTTCCCTGGTGTCTTATTGCCCTCATTCAAACCTACTCTGTCGGCCCTCCAACGAGTCTTTAAGACTTTGGATCTTCCATTTGCCGAGTTCCTCGCGCCAAGGTCTGATGGGCCAACAGAACTTGATATCCCACCCCCCTTATATGCATCGAAGCCCGAGTTTTATTTCAATTTGGCGTGCCTCACAAATGATGGTAAAGACTTAAGATTCTCTCCGAGGGACTCTACGAACCCAGAAGAGCTTTGCAGAAGGTCTAGCCTGGATGAAGGACAAGCTACAGCCCTCTTAAACTCGTTGAAAAGAAATCTCGCACTTATTCAGGGACCTCCAGGTACAGGGAAAAGCTATACTGGCGAGGTAAGTTGATATACCTTTATGTTGAAGCATTTTCTACTTCTTCCTAGCAGTGCTTTCAAAATGGTAACTCGGAAAAGCATATCGAGTTAAATTGACTAACTGGTTTGTAGGCGATTATCAAGGTCCTCCTAGCGAACAAAGAACAGGCAAGCATAGGGCCAATTATCTGTGTTTGTTACACCAATCATGCATTAGATCAACTCCTTGAACACTTGTTCAATGGCGGAGTGGAGCAAATTATCCGTATTGGTTCAAGATCGAAGTCATCAGTCCTTACCAACTTGAACCTGCGCACCGTGGGGAAAGACATGGAACGCACAAAGTCGGAGAGGAATGCTTCATGGAAGTCAGGTTCAGCTTTAAAAGAGGCTGAGGACGAAATGAAATCGTATCTAACGAAGCTCAAAGCTTCGACAATTCACGAGAAGGTCAAGGCACATATCAAGGCAGATGAATTACCGTTTTATAATGATATATTTGGTATGGAAGAAGGCGACTGGGATAAAGTTACTCATAAGGACAACCTGGCTCACTTCATGGACTGGGTCAATAAAGGCCGCATGTCTGATAAGCCAGTTAGAGATATAGATATACTAAAACGGCAAGATCCATCTCTTCTAAGTCAACAGGAAAGATTTGCCCTTTGTACAGCTTGGGGCTCTGAAGTAGCTGCTGAGTTACAAGATGAATTTGTGTCTCTTCATAATGAGTGTCAAGAAGCTAAGATGAAGCATGACACCGTGGCACGTGAAGTCGACCTTCGCATTCTTCAAGAAGCCGATATCGTCGGCGTCACAACGACTGGCCTGGCCCAAAACTTGGATATGCTTCGAAAGCTTGATAGCAAAGTGCTAATTTGTGAGGAAGCTGGCGAAGTCCTAGAAAGCCATATTCTTACAGCATTGATTCCGTCGGTGGAACACGCTATTCTCATCGGAGATCATCTTCAACTTCGTCCCCAAATTTCTGATTATGAGCTCTCCGTCGCGAATCCCCGTGGACAGCAATATTCTCTAGACGTGTCACTTTTTGAGAGGCTTGTTCAGCCAGCTCGACCTACTGACTTGAAATTACCCTTCGATATGCTCGAAATACAACGGAGAATGCATCCGTCAATCTCTAGTCTAATAAGAGATACTATATATGAAACTCTTAAAGACGCCGAGAAAGTCAACACCTATCCTGAAGTAGTCGGTATGCGAAAACGACTATTTTGGTTCGACCATGGTAAACTGGAAGCGCGATCGGATCCAGGTTTCCCTAATAACACGTCTCGGACAAACGATTTTGAGATAGAAATTGTTTCCGCTCTCGTGTCTCACCTTGTCCGCCAAGGCGCGTATGGGCGCGATGATATTGCCATTTTAACGCCTTATCTCGGCCAATTACACAAGCTAAGGAAGAAACTTCAAAACCAGTTCGAACTTGTTGTAGAGGCCCGGGACCTCGAAAGCCTCCAGAAAGAAGGCCTAGACACCTCGTTGGAAGTGCATAAACAAGCGTTGGGCAAATGCATACGTCTCGCAACAGTTGATAACTTCCAGGGTGAAGAAGCAAAGGTTGTTGTCATTTCTCTAGTACGAAGCAATTTGGAACATCAATGTGGATTCTTGAAAACTACGAACAGAATTAATGTACTTCTTTCGAGAGCGCAACACGGGATGTATATCGTTGGAAACTCTAGCACTTACCGCAATGTTGAAATGTGGGAAAAGGTCATTTCCATACTAGACAAAACTGGGTGTATCGGCCAAAAGCTACCACTTCAATGTCCAAGGCACAAGAATACATCCATTGAAGCGTCAGAACCCGATGACTTTGTACGCTTGTCACCAGAAGCCGGGTGTAGCCTCCAATGTTCAGAGGAACTTGACTGTGGTCATATCTGCCGGAGTAAATGTCATGCAGATCCCTTACATAGGGCTATGAAATGTCCGGAACCATGCCATAGGCTAAAGTCTTGTGGCCACAGCTGTCCGAAGCTATGCGGGGAAGACTGCGAGGAGAGGTGCTCTACTGTACTGGAGGGGGTAATTATATCCCTCCCTTGTGGTCATACGTTGACCTCACCTCAATGTTGGCAAATTAAGCACTCGGAAGACATTAGATGTATTACACTCGTGGAGAAAGTCGTCCCAAGTTGCCATCATAGTGTTAATGTTCCCTGCTATGAAGATGTGTCTGCGAATAGTTTCGTCTGTCCAGTACCGTGTGGTCAACCTCTTCCGTGTGGACACACTTGTCAAGGCGCTTGCGAAGCTTGCAGGGCTGGTGGTGGGACGCATCCACCATGTTCATCGATCTGTGGCCGAAGTTATAGTACTTGCAAGCACTTATGCGGAAACCAATGTCATCCGGCCGAAGAATGCGTTCCTTGCGTTACACCTTGCGATAGCCGATGCGCCCATACGGTGTGCTCCCATCCATGCTCAGAGCCCTGCAACCCGTGCATGTTTAAATGTTCATCCGCATGCGAGCATAGCCAGTGCTCTATGCCGTAGGTTAGCCCAA
This sequence comes from Daldinia sp. EC12, assembly GCA_002120325.1. NCBI lineage: Eukaryota > Fungi > Ascomycota > Sordariomycetes > Xylariales > Hypoxylaceae > Daldinia > Daldinia sp. EC12. Next base: position 429,805 of record KZ112946.1, read on the forward strand.
AGGATGACCTGTGATTTATTTACTAATTACTCCTAACAGGTGTTCTGCCCCATGTGATTGGATTCCTTGTTCCAAGCGTTGCAATCAGCACTTGCCTTGCGGCCATCAATGTAATTATACATCCTTTATGTGATGCTCACGAAGGCTAATAGCGGTATCTAGGTCCATCTGTTTGTGGTGAGGCCTGCCCAGATGTGAGATTCTGTCAAATTTGCGCATCTGAAGAAACAAAAGCGGCCGTGGTTAATATATATCCAGCAACTGAGCTGCGTGAATATCATCAGGTCAACTTGGGAATAGAACCCTGTGTTTTCCTTGACTGCGGACATATATTTACGGTAACAAGTATGGATATGTTCATGGGAATGACGGACAATCATAAATATACCCCAGAGGATTCCATTGGTAGCCGAGCTTCCTTCTGCCCACAGTGCAGAGGGACTTTGCGAAATATTTCACGATATGGAACGATTGTTCGCCGATCAATTTTGGTTGAGTCAACTAGGAGATTTGTAACTTGGTCCCGTATCAAGTTATTGGAACTAGAAGGGCAACTTATTGATGAGCAAGAGAGACTGACCAGATTTGAAAAGCCTGGCCGTCTTCAAGAATCAATTGGGAAAGCAAGCAAAGACTTCTATGTGACTGGAAATACTATCGATCAATTACTCGCTATACATGATTGGGTTGGACAAGATCGATATGAGGCAATAATCCAGCTTTACTTTGCCATTGTCGAATACCTGGGCCGCGTTGCTTCTATGGAGCAGTCTTACTACCAGTTATATGGTCTTACGCAACGGAATACACAGCTTGAGGGTTCTACAAAGTCTGGACTGGATATCCGCACAAGGGCCCAGTTGACGACTCGGATTGTTCTATTTCGGTGTTACTTGACAGTGATAAGTGACTTCGTCTATTTGAGAAATTCGACCGAGTGTGGTACATTCGTCAAGTTCAATCTCAGCAAGCCAATTGAGGAATGTAAGAGGCTGGTTGAACTAGCACAGGAGGCAAAATACCCTCGACAAGAAGCCGAGGGCCATATTTTTTACTCCAAACTTGTTGCCATGGCTCGACGTGTGAACCATACGGTGAAGTCTGGTTACATGGGTGGAGATGAATATAGCGTCGAAAAGGCACGGAACCATCTTTCGAAGGCCAAGGCTCTTATCCTTGAATTGCCATCGGCTGCATATCTCTTAGAAGAGATTCAAGCTATAAGAGGGATGCTGGTTAACGGAGTTTTCTTTCGTGACACCGGAGTGGAAGAAAAGCGTGTTGTTTGGAAAGCAATGACTGAGGAAGTAAAGGGAGACGGCCACTGGTACGTATGTGTCTGGGGTCACCCGTTTATGTTACCTGATGGCATTTTATTGGCCGAGCCTACTAAGTGCACAGAATGTGGTGCACATGCCAAAGAACTTAAGAAATGCTAGGCTTAAGGACACGTTTAGAGGAACGACGGCAGTGGTCTCAGACTTGGTACACCGACTGGTGCATTATTAAGCTATCAAGTAGGTATGTTTTTTACAGTTTAGCTAGTTTACTGTCGCACCTAAATGTGTCTACCTCCATTATATGCTGAGACTCTGAGGCTGGCAATGAATGTTGAGCTAGTAAAAGATGGACTGCATGTATATGACGATGACGAACAACATTTCGCTATGCCTTGGCATTACTTGTAATTTCCCTTTCATTAGTACTGGCTTGTCTAAAAAAATTGTCTTCTTTTCAGTGTTTGATTAATTATGGGTGATTCGTAAAGTTGCGCCTATAGTCTTTTTCAGACACGTCTTCACACAGCTGAATATTATTTTGTCTAATAAGCTGCACATCAAAAAGCAAAGCAAAGCCCGATTTTTCTGTAAGAACATTGAACTAAAATAGGCCTTGGCTAATGGAACGTTAAATCCCGAGTGTAAGGTAGTATTGTGTAGGAGTTAGGTATTATTTATTGATTCAGTCATGTAGTTTTCTACAGTTGACTTGACAGTCTTCATACGAAGTATAAGTAACCATAGTATTACTAACACGTAGCTTAACAGGTACTGTGCCCGTTCCTTCAAAAGACTGCGAACGAGAACGTATAATGTTCCATCAAACCCAAAAACCCTTGAGACGATGATACCATAGTAAAAGAAGGAGGTGGTGGGTCATATCTAACAAAGAGGCACAGATGGTGGAGATGCGTACCTTAGGTGGTATATATATGGACACGAGCATCTAAAAAAGGGGGAAACGGGACTTGAACCTACTAACCTAACATTGCCTAGTGTACATACGAAGATATCGGTAAGCCACAACTTGTTATCCACAATGAATGAGCCACAATATGTAGGTATGTATGAAATGGCAACAACAAGAGGCACATTGAGATCATTTGTGGCTAAGTAGGCTTGGCAAACTTATGTAAGATCGGGTCTAGTTATCATGGCTTCAAATCTTATCAGAGTTTGTACTCCGGAAATCTCGACGTCATCGAAATCAAGAACGCAAAATTTGAGTTCTTGAACAACTTCACCGGAGTTTTTGTATCACCTCTCTAGTCTCGATCTGACATATCCCACCATGTCGGCTATAAGTCTTACGACGACGCTAGCTCTTAGTCTTGGATCAAGAACCATTAGAGATCGGTCTCGACCTCGGGCATCTCCGCTCGGCGCTAAGAAAGACGCCACGAGAAAATCAAGATTGATGACTTCTGCGCATCGGTAGTTGGGCACGCATTTCAGAATTATTCCTCATGTTCTACACGCAAACATGCCTGCGGCCGGTGTCGCGACGAGACGCGCCTCGAGTGTCAGCACCACAGAGTTGGCTAGACAGCGTGATCTTCACAAGTATTATCAGCCATGGCTCGACTCCAGGAAGTTAAAGACCGTACCTGCAAATACGGGTCCGGATGAGACCCGGGCAGTCCAATGTTCTCACGATACCACTCTTACCGCGCTTGCTCAACTGGCTGCGCTAAGGCTGAACGTCAAGCGTGGGATGGTATCTTTAATAGATTCCAACACCCAGATTATTCTCGCAGAGGCTACTCAAACTGTATCGCTGGTTGATGGAAGACGGCACGCTCCCGGGGATCACATCTGGCTTGGTCACGTGTCTTTACCGCGCCAGGATTGTATGGACGAACATACCTTCGGATCCATTATCACCTATAAGGACCACGAAGGTAAAGATGTCGACGTTTCTGCATTCGTTGTAAACGATACTCTGGAGGATGATCGGTTCAAGTACAGGCCGTATGTGACGAGTGGAGCTAGTGTAAGGTTCTACGCAGGCGTACCGATAGTCACTAAGCAAGGACACGCCATTGGCGTTTATGGCGTTTCCGATGGTCGACCGCGGCCTCAGGGTCTGAGTCTTGATGAGGCACAGTTTATGGAAGATGTCGCTCAGATTGTAGCGGACCATCTTGAGAGGGTCAGTAAGTAGCCCCTAGCGTTATTATAGTTTCTACAGAGTTGGCTTCGGAAATATGTTATATTGCATAGATCCGCAACCACACCCTATTACGAGCACATTCAGGAAAATGCTTTACTAACCGAGCATGCAGTGGATATGATGGGCCGTGTTTCAGAGAGAGACTTTATGAGAGGTATATCATACTTCTTGGAAGATCTCTCTGAGTACAAGTTCCAATTAAGCAATACCGATCGCTCCATACACGCGCCGCAAAATAAACAGCAATCAGATATACAGGCAACTGACCCTCAAATTGATCCTCCACGAGGGAGACCCAGTGAACCGTCATCAACAGCATTAGCACATACTTCCGTGTCTCCCACTAGAGACGCATCTACCTATAGCGAAGCTCGTATAGGTCAAGGCCCCCGATTTTCCAGGGATAGCGATTCTCAAGGCAAAGAAGCTCCGGATTCGTCAAAGGATAGTATCCGTAGGATCTTTACACAAGCCTCCCAGTTACTCTGCCAGCAAGCCAAAGCTACAGGCTGTATATTCACTGACGCCGCATCGGGTTTATTCTCTGGTCAATCTGATGGGGTTATGTCGCCTCCAAATGGTGTCGACCCCGCTGCACCTTTGGATGTCAGTTTTGAGTCTACCGAGGACGAAGAAACCGATGCTAATAAATCAAGAGAAGATATACCTTCTCCGGGTTATGGATCGAATCTATCTCAAGCTAACTTCGGTGATCGACTGGATGAAATGGCTGATGTTCTAGGTAGTGACGACAACGAATTCCCCGAGGGGATAATCAAGCGCAAGAATCTTAAGAAATTCATTATGAGGTATCCGTTTGGAAAATCCTTTTATTTGAACAAAGGGCGTATGGTGTCTGACCATAGCATGATCCTCGATGAAGTAGTTGCTGGTGGGGGTTCTAACCACACGGCATTGAACACAGCGAGGCAAGACATAGAGAATCATCCTCATATGCTCTTGCCACGCGAGCTTCTGAACTGCATACCGGATGCCAAGTGGCTGATATTTCTGCCTCTTTTCAATTACGCCCAGGGACAATGGTTTGCAGCAGGTTTTATCTGGGGTAATGACTTTAAGATGGGCGACCCAGACGACGCCTTGCCCTACTTCAAAACCTTTGGGTCTTGCATGATGAGTGAGGTGGCGAGCATGGAGGTTTTGAACACGAATATTGCCAAGTCTACGTTTATTGCTTCCATCTCCCATGACCTGCGTTCTCCGCTGCACGGAATGCTAGGAAGTCTAGAGTTCCTAGAGGATACCATGACATCGGCATACCAGATGAGTCTCATAGGCGCGATTGAAACATGCGGGAAGACGCTATTAGATACCATCGACCACCTTCTAGATTATGCCAAAATCAATAACTTGAATCGTGCGAGCGGGAGACTTAGCTCCACCAAGGAAGCAAAGACGTGGAAAAACTCGCAAGATGTCGGGGAGCCGCTATCTACCAACTTCGATCTTGCTCTCTTATTAGAGGAAGTTGTCGAAGCAGTTTTTGCTGGCCAGACATTCCGCAAAATTAATCTCCGGCATCACGATCCCGTTGACGAAGCGTCTGCCGAAATAAAGGCGATGAGTATTGACGACTCATCGACAACGGAAGAGCAAATCCACTCTGGCAGTGTAAAGTTCTCCGGAAAGGTTTTTTTGATACTCCACATCCAGCGATTAGCATCTTGGTGTCTCCAAGGTCAAACAGGAGGCCTTAGGAGAGTGATAATGAACGTGGTAGGAAATGCTATAAAATATTGCAGAACCGGATGCATCGACGTTTCATTGGAGGCGAAAGAAGTCACGCCCTCTAATTATGAGGTCAATCTTTCTGTCAAGGACACCGGCATTGGCATGTCCAAGAACTTCCTCACAAATCATTTATTCAAGCCCTTTTCCCAAGAAGATTCCTTCACGCCAGGTACTGGTCTTGGACTTTCCATCACATCCCAAATTGTGAAAAATATGGACGGCAAGATCCAAATCGATAGCGAAAAAGGAATTGGAACACATGTTAATATTGCGATTCCGATGAAGGCTGCCGATACCAATAGGTCCTGCGGTGGAATCCAAGACGATATCCAGCGTGAGGTCATGAGGGTTACAGCGGGAAAGAAAGTGTGCATTTTGGACCCCTTGCTGGGTTCACATCGAGGAGAGTTGTCTAAGCTGGAATCTTCCATTTCCAACTTCTGCCAGGAATGGTTCAATATGACCGTTATTGAAAGCAAAACCGTCGAAACCGACCCTGATACAGCAATCTACATATATGCCGAGCCTCCTCCAATAGAGAACCTAGTAAGACAACACCTGGAGCGAAAGAAGATGGGCAGTTCGGGAAAAGAAGCAGCTCTGCTTATTGTTTGTACGAATGCTTTCGAGGCTGCAGCGCTGCGGGCAGCTGGCATTAAGGATTTGATTTCCCTTGGCAGAATAGTCGAGGTTATTAGCCAACCTGTAGGGGTACGAAAACTAGGGAAGGTTCTACTTCAGTGCCTCCAACGTGTCGAGGCCAGAGAAAAGCAGCGGGCTCAGGCCGCACGTTCTAGAGCACCCTCGCCATCTTCCGAGAATAGCCAAGCACAGGGATACATATCCGAGATTGGATGGAATGCTTCCGCTGTCGTTTATGACCAGAAGGAAGGGAGGTACCGGCCCTCGATTGAGGCTTTGAAATGGAAATCTGACCAACAACACTTAAAGTTGCCAGTGGGACAGAATATCCAGCCAGGGTTACTACATACCGGAATGACCAACAATCAACACGGCACCACGACGATACAACACGGGCGTTCTCGGTCTGGGGACCACACAAGACGGCTACCTCGCATACTTCTAGTAGACGACAATGCGATAAACCTTAAACTCCTGGTCACGTTTATGAAAAAGATCAAGTTACCGTATGCCGAGGCCGTGAATGGGCTCGAGGCTGTTACTCAATTCAAGGAGGCTGAGGAGCCCTTTGACTTCGTGCTGATGGACTTGCAGATGCCTGTTATGGACGGTCTCGAAGCAACCCGGCAGATCCGCGAATTCGAGCAGGAGAGAGCGGGGGAGCCTACCGCTGCGCCGCCGTCTACTATCATTGCCATCACAGGCGTCGGCAATGAGGCTACGCGCCAGGAGGCCATGGATGCGGGCATGTCGCAGTTCTTAACTAAGCCAGTCAAGTTCAAGGCTTTACAGCAGCTTTTGTTGGAGCAGGATCAGCCATCCTGAGGTGACGTTTACGACGGACTGAATTTTTCCATCCAGGCCGGATCAGGGAAGAGTTTATAATATTCGGCCACCGGGTCAAGCTAACTGCATGTTCGTACACGCAGATGACGGGCAATGCGAGCGCGATCGACCTGCCATTGTGAAGTCTTTCCGGAGACTGGCCCCGCCTGGCAATGCACAAACGAAGTCTAATGGAGTATCATCCACGATTAGCCGCGAGGCGCTTTACGAGCATATCTGAGCGCATATCCAAATTGAAAATACTTCCAGTTCCTTGTTTTTAAACCTCATGACTATGCGTGTTTCTCGTCGGGTCGAATGGCCTAACATACGACCTCCGAGCTGCAGGCCTGGCCGCATAGGGTACACAAAGAGGCTGTGGAGGGTGTATTTAGGGCGGTTAAGAGTGCTTACCTACCCAGGTATTCATTCTATTATGATGTAAACAGATTGGCGTAACGTTCTCCCTACGAGAGCAGTCGACGGCCTCAAACTTTTATTCAACATTCACAAACCAATTATATAGCCCACCAAATGGACCCACTGAGATCTCCGAGATATCGAATGGTAACATGGTACAAGTCATACGTACTAGTGATTTGTCGGAAATTGATTGCCACTAATGGGTTTAGTCCATTGTTAAATAATATGAAATTCGTAAAATGACAATAGCAACATAACAATAGAATGGTAGTTGGCTTTATTCCATTGGAAAAGAGTTGCATCTGGAAATAGAAGCCTATTGTTCGGATTAACTAACTACAGGTAGGTAGGTAACATAACACATTAACAAACAGGTAATGCGACTGAATCATGTGCTAATCACGTGCCATAACAGGCGGGATGTCCCTTTTCTATTTTGCGCTTCGATCATATTGTGCCACCCTCGCCGTCGTTCCACTTAACACTTTAATCTTTTCTTAATCAAATACTAACCCAGTTAAAATGTACAATGCTAAATGAAGTAAGTAAACCCACGTAGCCCTAAAATCCTATCCAGCTCTCACGCAATACAACCTACCGCATCTAGTTACTTATGTTACTTATATGCAAGAAAGATTTACGATAACCAATAAAGCCAATCAAGCCAAGCTTTTGAGGGACGGGTTCCTGCTTTAGGCGGCCGCAGGTAATCATGCAGAGTTTCAAGCGATTGGTTCAGAAATTCCGTAACCGCCAACCGTCAAAACTTAGCTGCCAATAATAACCAAGCGCGCGTCACCATCGTCAATTAGCAAAACACCAAATGAATGAACTAAAAAATACTCCTAGCGGCGCTTAGCCAACCTTTCTTCAAGTCCAATCTACATACGATACGAAAACCAAATGGTAGTTCCGCCATGTTGAGCTCTATTCCCGCGGTCGGAGTAACCTAGTCCAATACTATTTTATTGGATAATTTACACCGACTCATCTGGTCCTCTCGATAGGCCCTTAATGTTGAGTTACGAGCAGTTGGACGTCCCATCTTGGCCGAAACTATGGCGAAACCCTTGTCCCTCTACGTCACGATCTTAGGACCTAACGGTAGGATTTTTTAGCGCAGTAATCACCATAATCACCAAATGTGTACATATTCAATCCATTTGGTGTTTTTGATGTTCTGGCGTTATGGTGTTTAGTACAAGATGAAGGGTTCTCCCCTCCTAAGGGCGAAGATCGTCAATGCTTGTAATCGTACTTTCCAGATTTCGCTGGTCGTCCTCGTGTGAAATTTTGCGGCTCTTTATTTTCCGCTACTTTTTCTTTGTTACTTTTTGTTTCTATACTAACTATAACTATTCTATTATCTTGTCCACTATTGTGCCGTATATCCGATCTCTTGTTCTGTTTTGAATGGGACTTGGCATTCCTTTACGGATCCTTGGAACCCTTTATCACATACACTAGTTAATATGAACTGCCGTTCCTCCATGCCTGCGGCATCATAAACTATCTTCCGTCGTTTTCGCATTCTTTTTTCCCTTTTCTATTCCATTTCCTTTTACGATAGACTTTCATTTACTTTCATCCAGAAAAGAAAAAAAAGCATACTCAATATGTTGATTTTAGTGTTATTCTCACACCTTCTCTTGTTCTCCGAGGCCTCGGCGGCAGGTCCGCTGAGGCAAGGAGGGAGGTATGTTCTCAGCAGAATTGAACAGCATAATAATGGCCGACTAACAAGTTCTAGATTGAGACAGCGTGATGCGCAAGGGGCTTTGAAGGTTTATGGGTTGGTGAATACTACGAGTATTCCTGCTGCGACGACTACGCCTTTGACGAGTGAGATCCCTTCATCGTTGATATCGAGCGGAGCACCCAACGCACCAACGCTATCTTCGTCACAACCATTATCAATTATCACATCCCAACCTCCGTTAATTCCCTCGTCGGTTGTCGCCACTTCGAGCGCGAGTGCTACCTCAGGCCCGGCTGGGTCCAATTCTTCCTCTTCGATATCGCCATCGCTCAACCCAGGCAACAGTGCTACGATCCCTACCTTTGACTTCTTCCCATCTTCGACAGTTCCTGTTGGTCCTCCTCCTGCGTCCAGTGCAGATTCGGTTGCATCTAGCTCAACTGTGGCTGCTGTTCCATCGAACTCGACGGCAAGCCCATCTGAAGCATCTACAGGGCTATCTCTATCTGCGTCCTTGTCTCTTCCTCTTGCGCCAACGTCTTCAGTAGTATCTCTTACCGAGTCTCAATCCACGGCGACCGAGCAGAGTCAAATTACGCAGTCATCGCAAAGTAGCTTCACAGATTCAGAGTCTACTACTTCCGTAATCTCGAGTGTCAGCGCCGATATTCCTTCCACAATGGCGAGCAGTGCGAGTACCAGTAGTCTAGAAAGTCTAACCCCATCAGCTACTTCCACGTCCACCCCACTTACAACTGCTTCATTCGAGTCGGTCATTAAATCATCTTATGTATCTCATCCGGTCACACCGACAGGTTCAATGAATGACCAGGTTCCCACCATCATTAGTTCCATTCCGGCTTCTTCCACAACAGTTTCTCCCGAAGTTCTTGCGAGCAATCTCGCCGATGCAAAGAGTTATAATAAGGTCTTCACTAGTTTGACTGAGGAATCGGCTTGTGCTTCTGGACAAGTTGCCTGCGTGAACGGGAATATTGGCAAGTGTTCTAGTGCGGGCGCATTCGAGATTACCCCTTGTGCCGATACGTTGACTTGTTATGCCTTGCCCATGACGACTGTCAGGGGCGTTCAGATTGGTTGCTGGGACGATGCCACCGCTCGTAAAGCTTTGGGCGGCGATGTACCCCCCGCAGAAAGCGCTCCTCCTTCTGGTTCACTTACAGAAACTGAGACGTTTGATGGTACTCCAGTCACTGTGACTGTTACACCGACGGCCACTGAAACAGCTAAGACTACCATTAGTCTCGACGCACCCACGCAATCTTCTCCAGCAGCAAGCCCTTCAGTTCCTGCCGAACCCCCGGAGAAAACGGTGACAGTCACTTACATACCAACTACTTTCAGCACTGCGACTCGGCCTTCGAGCTCGCCTTTACCTCCTAGTGTAGTCACAGAAACTGTGACTGTAACAGCCCCCAACTCAGATCCCACAAGTGCAACACCAGTAGAGACCACCCCTACTGACTCCGGTCTTCATGTCATACCTATCGAGACAGATATCATCGATTTCCCGGGTCTTGGGGGTAATGGTGGGAACGACCCTAAAGATAAACCCTTTTTTACGAAACCGAATAACTTCGATGCTACTTCGGTGACGCCGGTTACGGTTACTGTAACCGAGAAAGAGACCGTGACGGAGACCACGACGGCAACGGAGACGATCGTCGTTCCCACACAAGGCTAAAGTGATGTTTGGTAGTATTTCGTGAATAGGCATTGGACATATGTGGTGCATTTACAATCATTCAGCGGGGAGTTTGGGACATGTTGATAACTTGATGTTCTTAAATGGCACAGTATGCAGGAGAACGCTATACCCTTCAAAATAGATATTTTATACTTACCATATTTTAATTACACAACTATTTCGATTCTTATTCCATGAGTTACATTATGAGCGTCTATGTTGCAGCACCTTTTGAGGGGATACTTCTATTCCCTCGCATTACAGAAAAAGTATGTCCTATGTCCGATGGGTATGACATACTTGATATATGAAGCTGTGCTGATTGGTCTTATGCAAAGAAGCGGGGTTCGTAGGCGTATATAGGAGGGAAGATGGTGCAATACTATCTCGATGCCAATCATATTCTCGAATAAGAAGAACATCTCGATTAACCCCGAATCTTATATCAACGACCTCCCATTGTCCTCCTTTCTTACCTTGGCCCTTTCCTTCTAGTTCCTTAATTTGGATGGTGAGTTGAGGCCAACTACTCCGCCGCCGACCATGGTGTCTCGTCCTCTCATTGCCAGAGCCCCGTCCAAACACGCCGAGCCTATCGATTCATCCGCAAACGACGACAATGCAGACGAAGAGAAACGATTGGCGGATAAATTCGCAGCGCACAGGCACTTAGTCCCCCTCGTCGCGCAGAACCCCGACGTCATATTTCTCAACGCGGCCTCCGCGCCGCCGTCCAATCTTCTCGTGCACGAGGCCATCACGCGGTACTCTGCGCAAGCTCTATACGAGGCGTCGCCGCACACGAAGTGGCGGGAGACGCGCGAGGAGGCGCGCGGTCTAATTGCGAGGTGTATTAACGCCGAGGACGCGACGACGATCGCGTTCACGCGGGATACGACGGAGGCGCTGGGGAGTTTCATTAGGTGCGTGGGTTTCGAGCCAGGGGATAATGTGGTGACGGTCGATGCGGAACACCCGAATCAGACGCTGTGCTGGCTTGCGCTGCGGGGCGCGGGGCTCGAGGTCCGACAAGTCCCCACTATATCTACGGAGACGGAGACGGAGACGGAGCGGAGAAGCGGGTCTTTAGTGGTGGTAGATGCGGAGACGCTCCGGCCGTATGTGGATTCGCGCACGCGCGCTATCGGGATTAGTTCCATCACGTTCGATTCCGGGCACCAGAACGACGTCAAGAGCATATGCGCCGAGTACAGACCCAGGGGCATACACGTCCTCGCGGATATAACGCAGCACGTGGGGTTTGCGCGTATCGACGTCAAAGACCTGGGGGTTTCGGCCGCGGCGTTTAGTCTGCATAAGGGGTTAAACACGCCGACGGGCATAGGCGCTTTATACATCTCCCCGCAAGCGTTTACGGAGTTGGATGATCCGACGCCGCCATTTGTGAGCATGGAGGCCGTGAAGAATCTTAACGAGAGCCTTGTGGTCAAAGTCGATGACGCTTTGGAATTGCATCCGAATGCGCGCCGGTTCGAACACGCTAATATGAGCTTGGTGGGCGTCACGGCGGCGGCGGCATATACAAGGTTCTACTTGGATGTTTTAGGGCCCGCGGATGTGGAGGCGCATTTATATGCGTTGACGGATTTGTTAGGTAAAGAGTGTGATCGCCTTGGTATACGGGTGGTGAACCCACGAGAAAGGGGAAAGCGCGCGCCGCATATTACAATACTAGCTCTTTCGAAAGAATGGGGTCCATATCTTGGGGGTCCTGGGGGTGCGCGTGTGACGATGAATAGGTTGGGTGCAAGGGTGTCATTTGGGTTTTACAACTCGGCAGAGGATGTGAGGAGATTTGCGAGAGTGTTGGAGTTGGGTGTAGCTCAGGGGTTAAGAGCTTGATATCTGGGTTAAGTATTGTACAGCTGGAGAGGTTTAATATGAGGTATTGACCCGTATTTCAAATAGGTATATATATATACTAAGCTCAGCGTAACATGCCAGGATCACCTGCGAAGCAAACTCCAAGTTTTAAGAACGGAAACTTAGTCAAAATGAAATATTATTCTGCATCTAGCCTAATCGTCGAATTGTATGTAAAGGCTGCCCCTGTCATAGACGAGCAAGAGGTAGGTAAACAACTTCGTTGTTCCGCAAGGAACTCTAACTACAATAACTCTGGGAACCAGAGCTATACATACAAGAGTCTCCTTCGTCTCCTACGTCTCTTTGTTCTCTGTGTCTCACAACTGACACAGTATGTCACAGTACGGTCCTTATAGGTCGAGATAGCAACGTCAACCCCTCGAGTTGACAACGTTCTACCTTTTGGTAGTGTAGCGGTTTGATAGCTATCTCCTGAACCATTACCCAGGAGGATTTTTTTACCCACTAGACTAGGGAGGTTAAGTTAGGTACCTAGACATCAAAGATGATCAAACCATGCGACCAACCTATCCATCATAAAATATTTTCGTTTCAAAGACTCGCCCAGTTACCTAATTTTATCAATGTATCCTTTCCTATTCTACCAGGTTCCAAAATACGTGATGAACGTAGCTCGGTCCCATTCATTAAGATTACCGTATTGTGAGTTGCATGCTTCCTCCCTCGTAGCATGCTGCGGATCTCGGGCACTATGAAAATGTCCACAGTTCGAATACATCTTCAACTTAGATTCTCCAGTCACACGATCGGGTGCACCAGCGAACTCTCGAAGAAGCTCTTCATCGTTACTTTCTAAAACATTTTGAAGTTTTTCCATGTCAAAAGTACGAGATAGCCAGTCGTCACATTCTCTTAGATGGCGGTACGTCAATAGCTTAGCTTGTATGGCTGCTCATATTTGGCCTTGCTTCCCATTCTTGCAGTATACTCGTTCGAAGCCCCGAAAAGCATCAATTGCGTGAAATCTATGATCGCACATGTAGTAATTACCATTCCCCCAGTCCAGTCGTAGGATAGAGATCAGAATGCGCCATCCACGATTAGCCTCATCAGTCCACGAGCCCGTCCGTCTAGAATGAATTCTGATGGCATTTCTATCGGTTCAATGACTGAATTCCGACAATGGTCTGCCGATCCATGTTCTGACAGCTCGGGAATCGAGACTTCCGCTGTAACAGAAGGGTCAGCCCGGTAGGTCAACAGACAAACCAGACAACATATTATGCCAAAAAGGTTCTCTCATAGCATTCCATTCTCTGCCAAGAAGAGTGCTGTCATTATTAGAGCATGAAGTGGCCCAAGTTTCAACTCAAGCTCACAACAACTACATCGCCTCATGAATAAGCCGCTCGACGTATTAATGTTTGGGCGCCATCTAACCAAGATTGCACATAGACAAGACACACGGTTTGTACTGATGTATGACATAATATATGTCTTCACTTGTGCGGGATCTTAGGGCTTCCTGAGGCATACAGTTAGCGTACGCAAGGCGAATCGACGTCCCATCTTCTACAAGGGTCGACATCTTGTCCGGCGTACTGAAATTGACCAGCAAGTTTATTACACACAACGTCAAGTGGGACTTGACTATGCGATCGTAGGATGAAAATAAAAAATGTATCTAATACCGTAAGTCCAGAGTCGTCAACACACCTTAGATTTATTGAGTGCGATTGATGTAACCTATTTATTTACCAGTGAATTTATCACAAGACAACAAGTCTTGGCACCATCTAAGAATCTTGCTGCTAGATGGAAAGGAAAGATGGCTGAGTACCTAGGTTTTGGGAATCTTCCCACGGTGGGTGAATATGTCCGTTCGGGAAATCATATAAATTTAATAAGGGATAAAGTCCATATCTCCGGCCCTCTTTCCCAGTACTTTATAGACATGAAAGAGTACATCCAAAAGTAATGAAGCCATGTGGCTATAGGCCTGGAGGAGAAGAAATAGTTAGAACTGTATAGCGCGAATTGCACAGGGAATGATAGCTCACTTTCGTTCATCTAAAGTTAGCTCAGCCATCAACTCTCGATTTCTGCCTTCTAAAAAGAAAAGGGATCCATTTGATAGGATTTTCTATTTTACTAATTGCATAGCCGGTGATGGCACATTACGATGACTAGAACCAGACGTTGTCGCTTCTGGGGTTTTGATATTTACGTATGTTGGAGTATGAGGACCTGTGGTAGGTGGCGAAGGAGAGCCCTGCTCACCAAGGTTGCGCATCAATGCGGCGTATGGGTTGCTATGTCGAAGGAACCTAAAGATGTAATCAGGCATATAGACACAGTAGTATAGACTCTACTAGGCCTGCGTTCTAGGATGCAATACTAATGGATCGGTTTGACAAATACTCTCATTGATATGCCTCTTGAGCTGCTTTTTATCGAAATTCTTTGAAGAGCTGCCTTGGTTAAAGGTTACGTCGGATGTACTTATTCCATCTTGGCTGATACGCTTCCATAAAGCACTAATTGTAGCATTCTTCTCTTCCGTTGTTGTTCTTTTCTTTATGCCCCATCTTCAGAAGTGGGCTCTGTATTGATGTGGGCTATTCGTTAAGCACCATGTTAAAAAGAAATAAGTTTATTATTAGATTGGAATACCTACTAGACAGTAAATCCATACTCCTCCTTCATTCGCTCCGAGATGCGTTTGAGTGTATTATTCTCGTCCATGTACATGCGGATAAGGGCACGTTTAAAGCACTCCCATCTTCCATCATACGGAATACATAGAAACTTCTCCACCAACCCATTATTGGCTAAAGAGTTTGGAGTGTCCATTCGGATTTAAGGATAGCCCCTGGTAGGTCCAGAGAGCTATCTAGAGGCATGAAAATATGAGGGATAATCGGCCTAAAATATAGAATTTTTCTATGCACTTGAAGAAAGCAATCGATATTGTAGATTGGGAAAAACAGAGGTTCAGATAATTAGCGAGACCGGACTAAGTAGGACTTTGGAATCAATCAGCCGGAGGTGAGTTGATATATTGTTAGTTCTTGGCGCCCTGGTCAACTCAGGCAACAGTGGGATACAGCCTCACGAAAGATCAGTGTAGATACTTTAGTTGGGCGTAATAGTAAGCGAAGTCGTACTACCGTCATTCCCAAGTTGCGGCCAACAAATGGGGTACATCCAATGACAGAGAGCAAAGTCCAACTAAGGTAACATAGACTGGAGGTCACCCCAAGGGCTGACTTGAACCTTAAGTTTTAAGCAGCCCCACACTAGCCACAATCACTTTTGGACCAATCACAACTTTCCATCTTCCACCCTGACACATATCCTTAAGTTAAAACTTAAGGCAAAGTTAAAACTTAAGGCAAAGTTAAAACTTAAGGCATACTGCAGCGGGGGCGGCATTGACGGAAACTACATTGACCTGCATGCCACCACATGCGTGACCTGGCATACGTACGCTCAGAATTATATCACCCAGCCCTGCCTAAGGATATAGCAAGGCGGTGTTTCGGTCAAGAAGAGCGCTGAACATATTTTCGGTACGTTCTACATTCCACTATCCTATAGTTCCCTTGCATTCATACTCTATGCTTAAATCATACCATTAGAGTACCTAATATATATTGCAAAATACGGCTTATGTTATAGTGGTAGAAGCAAATGAAGCTCCTTTGATCTTCCGTCTTTTTATATATTAGTGCTGTCTATGTGGGCTCGACGACGCACTCTAAGGGAGTATAGGTATACGATAAATCGGAAAATAGTTGGTAATTGGGGATCTTTCCAGAATATTTCTGACAAGTATATTTCTCATTTATTTCCATGCATTTTCCAAGATTTTATAACATTTTATAAAGCTTTATAAACTTCTTTCCCTTTTATGATCTGATAAGGGCGGAAATATTTTCTTATTAGTCCTTTAAAATTTAGTACGTTAGCCTAATTGCTGGCCGTTTTTTAAATGAATGCGCAGCACTTCCTTGGGCTGCGTCGTTGAGTTTACGTAGACAGCATTAATATTGCATACTGGCTCACTCTTATTTGGCCAAATATTGGATGACCGTAGACCAGCTATGTACCTAATACATACCTAGGTACCTACGTAAAGCTGTTCGTACTGGATTCTAGCAATAAGACAGAGATAGAATAGCTAGGTAGGAAACACTTTAACAAAATGACTCAAGATTGAAGTAGAAAATGGTGGTCGGTAGGATGGGTTGGCCAAATGGCGTATTATCAGAACAATGTAACGCGGGGTTGACAGGCACGTCACTGAACTCTGTTCCGGGTTATACAATGTCCTGCCCGATGCACGATTTATTTCCATGGGTGTAGTTCTGAACTGAATAGGTAATCTATTAACCAAAAAACAGTTCTGTCCAATCACACAATTAGAGCAGAACGGAGCTCCCCGTTTACACACTTAGAACAAAACAGTTCAGCCCAATCATATTTTAAGAGCCGATGCAGAACAGAGCCTCCCATTTACACAGGTTAAAACAAAACAGTTCAGCCCAATCAGAAATTAAAGCAGATACAGCACAGACCCTCCTGTTTACACACCTAGAACAAGATGGTTTAAGCCAATCACATAGAGAGCAATCGAAAAATATCGACATGTATATCTCTACATGGCAACCCGACCGATTATAGCATCCCAAGGGGGCGAGAACTAGAAATAGAGATAATTTAATCGAAGATGGTTTATTAGTTGCATATACCTAGAGAAAGCCCTGATCTGGGAGGGGATTTACCTGGAAAGTGCTAAATATCTAAGATAAATACCTGCGTATCTTTCTCATTCCTGTTCCCATTATATCCCATTTCCTGCCAAAATATTGACTGAACTTCACATACCCATGCCTGAGGCATTTTAACAGAAACTTTCTGTACGATTTTCGGAGTCTGTTCAATATATACACATACCTCTACCCCATCAGAACCTCGAGTACCTATCCAGCAAGGCCGTTGCTGATTATTGATCTATCCCTTTCATATTTACTATAGCGAAGGCTCAAGCGGTCCTAATTCCCTCTTATTCCCACTCATACCTCATCCAATAAACCGCTTTATATATCTGATATTCTAAATCATAATGTCTCACAATTTGTCTTCGACCGACCAGGAAACTACTTCGTATGTTGTGTACTTTCATATATATATATATATTATTCGATGGGATCAAGTCTAACATTATTGTGACTATGCATATATAGATACAAGTATGAAGTCACGGCCGACAGCACGAGGACGGAACGCGGCTCGCCTGCACCTGACTTACCAGATGCCTCGGACTCTGACGACGCTTCTGCGAATACACAGAATGACGAATCCAACGTTGACCAGGATCTACTGGGATTTGGAGCCCAGTTTGATGATACAAAGTAAGATAGTCGGTGATATGGTATGTAAAGAGACGTCAATGCAACGCGGACTGGCATATAACCTCTGCGTTGACCTCTTGTTCGTTTCGTAGGATTCTCCTATGACTTGGGAAATGTTATGCCTAGGTAGTAGTTGGATATACTATTGTGGAACAATGTATGGGTGCATGGGATACATTCGTTTCTAGCATTGCGGTGGTATCGTTACTTTAAGCGCTCTCTTTGCGGTTCATTCTTCTAGTTTATTAGGCTGCATTTCTTATTTGAGAACTCTATCCTGGTTCTATTTACTAACTGCTTTGTCTGGTTCATAGTTTCGGTAGCTCTTTAATGCCAACATATCTTTCGTTAATCTACATAGCCCACATCACGCTCGTCTCTAAATATTGCACCTCATTCATTCTTAAAACACATGCGAATAGAGTTGCCAAGGGCTATAGGAGGACAAAACTTTGTAAGGTATCTACCTACCTAGGTAGATATATACATAGGCATGTACCTGAAGTGATATTACGACTTTTGCACTCATCTACGACGCCGGAATCTACCTCCAAACCCAGACGGAGGCCCTTTCGCCCCATGATTCTTTAGCTTCAGTCTCTTGAAGTTCGCGTGAGCTAGCTCATTGACCTTCCTTGCGGCCTTTTGAACCTTTCCGTCCTTCTTATCAGTCTTATTCGTCTTCTCTGTCTTGTTTTTCCTTTCAGTAATCTTCTTCTCTTGAGGCTCTTGACCTTCACCCTCTGTGGGGTCAAACTCAGAGTCAGAGCCCAAGTCCAGCGGCGGACTATCACCCTCCTTTGTCAACCCAGCCTGCGTCTCAGCTACAACCTCATCCTCGTCGTCAGACCCCGCCTGTTCCTCCGTGGGTTGCTGTGGACGCTTGCTCCTAGTAGGCCTCATATTGACTCGTCGCGTGGTTCGTTTCTGCCCCTTCTTCTTGTAGATCTTTAGAGGCTGCCCGTTACGACCCACTTGTTCTTCCGGTGCGCTATCATAAAGGGCCTCATCGTCGAATCCACCAAGGAGCTGTTGTGCTTGACTGTCTGGTTCGAGAATATCCTCCTTTTTCTTTGCGGGCTTGGTAGTAGCTGACGGGTTTACGTCATTCTCTACCTCTCTTAATGCTTCGAGATCGTCATCCAGCGCTTCTTCCTCCAACTTCCGTAGACTCGCCACTGCACTGCTCAGGCTACGACCTAAAGGTTTACGAGGGAATCGTAAGGGTGCTGGAGCCACGTAATCGCCATTCTCATCTACTGTTGTCAGGGGCGCTCTCCTGAGAAAAGATGGTGTAGTCAATTGCAGCTTGCGGATAGAACTTGGTGTTCTGCCTAAAGGGGTATTGTTATTCCGCCGCGAGGGTGTCGTAAAAAGGGTTGCGCGCTTGTTTGATATAGGAGTTTTATCCGGTTGAACAGCGTCGTTATTACCCTCACTAGCGGTATTCTTGCTGGGAGTGGCATGGATTGCACTGTCTTCCAAGGGCCCACCCTTCCTGTTCTTTGAAGGCGTGTTTTCGTCATTTTCTTCCAACAAATCAAACAAGCCTAGAATGCGCCCATCCCTCTGAGGGGTCGGTCCAACCGATGTGGGCACTGCGGGACTGAATAGTTTTCGCGAGGACGGCGTCTCAAACATCTCTGGATCTATGATTCGCTCTCGTATATGAGAAGGTGTTTCGATGGGTTTTGAACGTTTTGAAGGCGTCACTGCAAGAGCTTCTTCCGGCTCGCGTTTCCGCGAACTTGATGACTCTTTTGACTTATTCTTTGGAGGAGGGATCTTTCCAGATAAGATATCACGGACTTGGTTATACTTCTTATATTTGCGAGCTGAATGATGCGTGTTAGTAAAATCTCCAACGAAGATTAGACCGTTTGGCTGGGATCTAACCTATTTCTGGATTTTTCTTGATATCCTCACGACCTGGCTTTGCGCCACCGTTGCGACTTGCCCAGTCGGCCTCGAAATGCTTGAGGTCGGCGCGTAATTGCTTACACGTATCTTCATATTTAATTCTCTCAGTTTCATCCATTTTTTTTCTGGGAGATAATATGATCGGGATTGTATATAGAATTTGACGTAATTTACTAATGAACTTTGTTGAACATTGAATTTGACTGTTAGGAGATGTATGGATAAGGAAATGGTCATTCGCCAAAATCGCGACAAGCTTTAATGGAAACGCGACGCGGGACAGATTTAGTGGGGCAGTTTAAATTGACTTGCATCCCTACCTTGTACTAAGGTACCTTAAGTAAGCTCCTTACCTAGTACCTTCTCTAATACGGAATGTTTTTAAAACTAATTACCTTAACAGCTACTTTATTTTTTTTCTTACATATTTTATAATAAATACGGCATTGTTTTGGATTAAAAACTATTATCTTTTTTTTTATAAAAATATAATAATATTAATTGTTATATTTTATAATAACAATTATTTTTTAAATTTAAAAATAAATTATAAAAAAATTTATTAATATATAACGTAAAATTAATAAATAAATTTAAAAATATATTTCTAAAATTTATTTTTATAAAAATTAAAAATAATAAAATTATTTTTAAAAATTTTTTTTAATATTTTTATAAAATAATTAAATATTATTTAATCTCTTTTATACATTTTTAATTTATTAATAAAATGTTATTTAATATTTAATTTTTATAATATTTAATATTTTTAATAAATTTTTATTTTTATTTAAAATTTTATTTTTTTTATTAATTAAAATTACGTAACGTTTATTTACCATACCGATAATAAATTTTAAATGTTATTTAATTTGTTTTTAAATGCGTTTATAAATAAAATATTAAAATTAATGTTTTTTACGGATATTAATTTTATTTTAATTATTTCTTTAAATTTAATTATTAATAATGTTTTAAATTTTTTTTTTATAATAATATATAATAATTTAAAAATTAATAATTTAATTAATAATTAAATTAATAAAAAAATTAAATAATTAATTATTTTATAATTTTAATTATTACAAATTAAAATTAAATTTAATTAAAATGTTATAATCCATGTTATCAAAAATTTAAAATATTAATACAAAAATTCAAATAATATTAAAAAAATGGCAAACCGTTAAAAAAAAATAAATAATATTATTAAAAAACAAATTAAACGGATTTAACGCGCCCATATTTAAATCGGCTATAAAAATATTACTATCATCATATATATTTATTTAAATTATCGAATTAATAAAAACTTAAAATTATTAAATAAATATTAATTTTATATTAAATATTTTAAAAAAATTTTAATTATAAATAACGTTTTAAAATTTAATATCGGTATTAATATTAATATTTAATTATAATTTTTTAAATAATTCAAATAAAATATTAATAAAAACATTATTAAAAATTAATTAAAACGCAAACCATTTTTTAATAACATTTATTTTTTTTTTTAATTATTATTTCTTAAAATTACCCATTTAAATTTTTTAAATTCGATATAATTAAAATTTAATTTTTTAACCATTTTATCGAATAAATAAATAAATTCATTATATAAATTTTTATTTATTTTAATATTAATTTTCTTATTTTTTTTTTAATAAAATTTTTTATAATATTTAAATATATTTATTTTTAAATTAAATTTTTTTTTTATTTTTATAATTTAAATTAATTTTATAATAACATTTAAATAAATTTATTAGAAAAATTAAATTAATATTGCTTTTCGGTTTTAAAAAATATATTTTAAATTTAAAATTTTAATAATATTTTTCCAAAACGTTTTAATAAAAATTTAATTAAATCGAATTTGGAAAAATTAAATTAATTTAATTTTATTAAATCCCATTTTTATAAAAAATTTAATTAAAAAATTTATAATATAAAACTATATTAAAATTAATAACCAATTCATATTAATTTTTGTTTTTTTTTTTTTAAAAAAAAAAAAAAATAAAATTAAAAAATAAAAAAAAAAAAAAAATATTTACCATTATTTTTTTATAAAAAAATTCGTGTTTAAAAAAACGGATAACGTTTAAAACATATTTGCATAACTTTTTAAAAATAATAATAAAATAATTAATAATAAAATAACATTTTTTAATAATATGTTTAATAAATTTATTAATTTTTAAAATAATAAAATGTTTATAAATTTTTTACGTTATTTTTTTATTTATTATTATATATATATTATTATTCATTTTAATTAATTTATATTTATAACGGAAATGGTTAAATCGAAATTTATTATTAATAATAAATTTTTTATAATTAATTCGAATAAATTTAAAAAATATAAAAAAATAAAATTTTTTAAAAAAAAATAATAATTTAAATGTTAAAATTAATTTTTTTTTTTTTCACAATTGAAAATAAGAATTTTAATAAATTTAAATAATTATTATGATCATTTAAATTAATATTCATATAACGGTTAAATAAATTTTTATTAATATTTAATTAAAAATTTAAATTATAATTATATTAACAATTAAAATTGTCATATTAATAAAAATTAAATATTTAATTAAAATATATTTTTATAATAATATAAAATATTTGAATTAAATATTAATAATTAGGTAAAAAATATTTATAATATCATTGGGTTTTTTAATTTTTTTTTTAAACCGGGGGATATTTAAATTTGATAAAATATTAAATAAAAATTTTTTATTATTATTATAATATTTTTTGTAATTATTATTAAAATCTATTATAATATTAAATCGTATTTAAAATTATTTAATATTATAAAAATTAAAAAAAATTAAAATTAATAATAATGAAATTAATTTTATATAAAAAATAAAATATTTAAAGTTAAATATAAATAAAAGTATTAAAATATTAAAATTTTAAAATTATATATGTAAATGTTTAAAATATTTCATAAATTAATATTAAATGAAATAATTATTAAAATTTTAATTAAATAAAACTTTAATAACATAAAAAAAATTAATTATATTAGGTAATATAAATGTTTATTTATATTTTATATATGCGTTATAATTATTTTATATTTAATAAATATAACGTAATAGTGATTTATTATTTATTTTTTTAAATATTTCCTTTTTATTTTTTTTTAATAATTATTAAATTAATAATATAATATTAAATCTTTTTTTTTTTTTTTAACATTTTAAAATTTAAATTAATTTATTTTTTAAAATATATTTTAAATATTTTTTTTCATTTTAATAATTACTTAATCCAAATATCTATTAATAATAATACTATTTTTATATATTAATTAATTCATATTTAAATATAAATAATTTACCATTAATTTTATATAAAATGTTTAATGTATAATAAAATTTTATATAATATTTTAATCAATTTAAAATAACGTAACATAACGCATTACATTTTAATAAAAAAATTATTTAATAAATAAATATAAATTTAATTATATAAAATAATAATAATAAAAATATATATATATAAAATATGATTAATAATAAACAAGGATAAATTAACTTTAATAATAATAATAATAATTATTAAAAAATTATTAATAAAAAAATAAACAAAATTATTAATAATGATATTAAACATTTTAATAATGATAACGTCTTAAAAAAAAATATTAATTTGTCCGTTAAAAAATTTATTAATAAATTATCCCTTTTTTTCTCGTATTATTATATTAAATTTTTTAAAAGTTTTATATACGTTAATATTGAATAATAACATTTATCAATTTATTTAATATTTATGATAATGGTATAATTTAATTAAAAAACCGTATTATATAAATTAATTTATTAAATATTATTAATGTTATTAATTATAATAATATTTTCGATTTTAATATTTAAAATTTTAAATTTATCCTATTTATTAAAATTAATAATAAAAATATAATAATAATAAATAAAATAAATAAATTTATACGAGAAAAAAATGTAATTATTTATAATTTTTATTTATTAAATATATTAAAATTATTTTTATATAAATAAAATAAATTTATTAAAATATTAATATTTAAAAAAACATTAATAATATTTGTAAATTTATATAATATAAATTAAAATAAATAAATATTATTACGTAAAATTTTATTTTTATTATAAAATAAAAAAAATAATATATATAAAAAAATTATTTAATTGTTTAAATAATTTTTTATATTAATCCACCGATTTTATAATAAATTATTTTTTATGCATATACGTAAATTTATAATTTTTTTTAAAATAAAAAAAATGTTGATAAAAATTTGTACATGTTATTTAACATTAATTAAAAAATTATAATAACGAATTAAAAAATTAAAATTAAATGGGAAATTATAAAAAAAAAAAAAAAAAAAAAAATTAATAAAAAAAAAAGAAAAATATAAGGTAAATAATTAATAAAAAATAAATAAAAATCTTTTATTAATTTTAATTTAAAAGAAATTATTTTTTTAAAAAAAGAAAAAACATTATTGATTTTAATAAAATTAACTTTTTTTAATTTATTGTCCGTTTTTAAGAATTTTATTTTATTTAATATATATAATAAAAATATATATAAAAATTTTAATATTTTTATAAATCATTTATTTAAATTTTATCATTTTTAAACATAAACGAATTTAATTAAAACATTTAATGATTATTATTTACATTTTTCGATCGTAAATGGCGTGCGCACGGTTATATTTTTAAACGATTTTATATATTATTGTTATTATATCATATTATATTTTTACCATATTATTAATAATGATAATAATAATATTATATATTTTTATATTAAATAAATAATAATATATAATTATGATTAATATTTAAATTTTTATTTAAAATAAAATAATAAATTATATTTTTAAATTTAATTAATAATTATTAAATTAATTTTTAATAAAATTAAAATTTTAAAAAAATTTAAATTTTATTTTATAAATAATAAATTAATTATTAATATTAAATAAATATTTATATTAAAAAATAATATTTTTTTTATTATAAATGTATTTAAAAATTATGAATTTGGTAAATGTTTTAATAATTTTAATTTATTAAAAAAGAAAAAATTTAAAAAAAAAAATACGAAAAAATTATTTAATAAAAAAATTATTAATTTGGATAACCTTAATCCAAATGAAAAATTTTAAAAAAAAAATGTAAAAAAACTAATTAATTAAAAAACCAAATTTTTAAAATATAAAATTTTTAATTATTTTCGAAAACGAAACTTATAATATTATCACGTTTGCCGTGTAATTAAATATTTTTTTTCATATAACAATGAGGAATTTATCATTATTAAAAAAGTTGTTCCATTTTGTTATA
Source organism: Daldinia sp. EC12 (assembly GCA_002120325.1). Classification (NCBI taxonomy): domain Eukaryota; kingdom Fungi; phylum Ascomycota; class Sordariomycetes; order Xylariales; family Hypoxylaceae; genus Daldinia; species Daldinia sp. EC12. Next base: position 454,861 of record KZ112946.1, read on the forward strand.
CGTATGATATTCGAAAGAAAATTAAATTTTACCATTATAACCGTAAAATTTTTAAAAAAAAATAGGATTAACAAAATGATAACGTAATGTTAATGGTTTTAATATTAATAATAATTTTTTTTAATAAGTTTGGTATATTTTGAAATATATATTAATTATTATTAAACTTTTATATCATTTTATATAAATTAAATATAAAAAATTATTTTTATTTTAAAAATATTATTTTAATAATATTTAATTTTTATAATTTAAATTTTAATAACGTTATTAAAAACTTAATAATTTTATAAAATTTAAATAAAAACATATATATATAAATTAATGGTTAAAATATTTTAATATGTGGTTGGATTATAATTATTATTAAAAATATACCGTAATAAATAAAAAATTCTAACATTAAAAAATTTTATAACGATAAAAATTATTAATTTTATTTAATTAATGTTAATTAAAAATTATTTATAAATTTAATATTAAATAATTTATTTAATTATATTTTTTATAATTGTTTTTATTATTAAATTAAATAAATATAATAAATTATAAATTGTTATTAAAATAATAAATAAATAACGTATGGAATTTAATAAAGTATATTAAACTTAACGTTTTTATTTAAAATTATTTATCCAATATTTAATATTATTTTTTTAAAGTTTTTTAATTTATATTATTTTAAATTTAATGGTTTGTTCAATTTAATATATATATTATTTAAAAATTTAATTTTTACCTTTAAAATAATAAATAATTATATATTATATTTTAAAATTTTTTAATTTTTGTTAAAAACGCATTAATTTTAATTATTAAAATATTATTTTTAAAATTATAAAATGGTAATATATATGATTTAAAATATTATTATTTTCATATTTTTTAAATAATGATTATAAATAATATATATAAAAGTAATGTTTATTATAACGGTTTAAAAGTTTAATAATAATTTTATTATATTTATTATATAAATTTATATATATATGGTTAAAAACGTAATTATATTAATTAGTTATAATATTTCGAAAATTAAATATAAAAATTTTAAAATAATAATGGTAAAAAATTAGGAAATATTTAATATGTTATTTTATTACACGTTTAAATTAATTATATTTTAAATTAAATTTTAAATTTATAATATTATGTTTTTAAATAAAAAATTTAAGGTAATTTTATTATTTAATAAAAATAATAATAAAATTATTAATAAAAATAATGATAAAAGTAATAATAAAAGTAATGATAAAATTATTAATAAATTAAAAATTGAAAAAATTATGGATTTTTTAAATATAAATAATATATAACGATTTAATATATATATTATAATATATTTTCCAAATTTTATTTAAAAATATTTTATGATAATTAATTATAATATTATAATAAAAAAAAATTTATATTAATAAAAAATTATATTTTATGTTTTAATTAATATATTTTATAATTATAATTTATAAAATTAAATTTTTTATATTATAATATTCATTAACTTTTTTTTTATTTATTTTTTATTTATTATATTTGTTATTTTATAAAATGATTATTAATATTTTTTTAAATAATTTAAAACCCATATTTATAAAATAAATTATTTTAATATAAAAAAAATATTTTTGATAAAATTAAATAATGAATTAATATTTAAATTTATATTTTAAAATATTTTTAAATATAATGATTTTAAATTAATAATGGATATATAAAAATTATATATGGTATATTTTAATTTATTTTATTATATTTTAGTTTAAATAAATAAAAATAATTTAAAAATATTATGGGATTAAAATGAACATATTTAAGATGTAATATTATTTATTAATATATTTTATAAAAATTTTTATATAATTAATACGATTTGATTTAAAAATATTATGAAATTATTATATATTTTATAAAATAACGTTTTATTATTTATTAAAATCTATTAAATTTTAATTAATTTTTTTAATTTTTTATGATAAATATATAAAATAAATTATAAATTTAATAATTTTTATTTTTAAAAATATAATAAAAATGTATTAATTAAATAATGTTAAAAATTAATATTTAATATATATTAATATATTTATTTAATATTTATATAATATTTATTATTTCATTTATTTTTTATTAATTATTTACCCAAATATTTAAATAAATATATATTTTATAAAATTTAATATTAATTTTTTTATATTTTTTTTATTTATAAAAAAAATAATAAATATTTCATTTTTAATTAAAATAATTTTATTTAATTTTACGGTAATAAATTAAATTATATTAATTATATTTTTTTTTTTAATGTTTAAAATGATAAATATATATTTATTATTATAATTTTAATATATAAAATTGGTTATAAAAATGATATTTTTAACTTATTTATTTTTATTAAAAAAAAAATTAATTTATTATTATTAAAATTATAATTATTAATTTAATTAAATTATATATTATGTTATTAGATGATAAATATTTTTTTATTGATTAAAAAATTAAATATATTTAAAAATTAGTAAATAAATTTTAAATATTTATATATATATTAATAATATTAATAATTTTTAAATTAATTATTAATAAAATTTTTTTAAATTACAATAAATTTATATTATTTATATTAATTAAGTAATTTTTAATTAATATTTAATATATAAAATATGGATTTTATAATATTTATAAAAAAAGTATTTATTTATATAAATTAAATTTTACGTTAATAATGGTGATAAGTATGAAATATGTATATTAATAAAATTAAATGGTAATAAAAATAAATTTTATTATTAAATGTATAATTTATTAAAAAATTTAATAAATATTTTTCAAATGTAAATAAAATATTTTTATGGATTATAAATAAATTTAAAAATATTAATAATATTTATAAAATAATAATTAATTTATATATATATAATTAATTAAAATTATCCAATAATTAATTTAAAAATATTATAAATTTTTAACAAATAATAATATTATATGATATAATTGTAAAATAAATTATATTAATGGATGAATAAATATTATTATTATATAATTTAATAAAAAAAAAAATATAATAATAAATGAATACATAATAAAAAATAAAAATATAATAAAAAATAAAAACGTAATAATAAATTAAAATTTAATAAAAATTAAACATTTAATAATAAATAATATAATAATAATAAATAAATATTTAATTATAAATTAAAAAATAATATAATATAAAAATATAATAATATATAAAAATATAATAATTTATATAATAATAATAATATATAATAATTTAATAATTTATAAAAATATATTTATATATATAAAAATAATAATAATTAAATTTATAATAATAATTAATTTTTAATAATAATTAAATTTTTAATAATAATTAAATTTTTAATAATAATTAATTTTTAATGGTAATTAATTTTTAATAATAATAAAATTTCTAATAATAATTAAATTTTTAATAGTAATTAAATTTTTAATAATAATTAATTTTTAACGGTAATTAAATTTCTAACAATAATGAAATCCCTAATAATAATTGGAATTTTAATAATGTTTTTTTAAAATTATAATTATTATAAAACATAACCATTACCATATATTTAATATTTATTTAAATAAAATTATTTAATATATAAATAATTATCATTTAATACACAATAGTTTATTTGTAAAACTTCAATTATTATACACACTAACTATAAAAAATACATTAACCATTACAAATCATCAGGAATTCCTGCTATAGTATGTAATAATAGTACTTGAATACATGTAAGTACCCGCTGTTGTACCTGCACTATTGGAGAAACTTTACGTCAAGCAACGCCTCTAGCCGAACGCTATCGCGAACCTCGAATCTTTGATTTGTACTCTCGTACTTTGGGTCCCTTACTAATTACCTAATCCCTTCCAAATCACCGATTCTTTGTAATTTGCCTTCGACTTTCGACGTTATTTCCAACTACAACTTCCTCCACCTGTTATTCCTCCCCCCCAACAACAACGCTCGTTATCTATATGGACACACAGTCGGATGCGACTGATATCCAATCTCAAGTATTCCGAAATACTCTTGCGGAGATAGCGTCGTCAACAAGACAGTCCGAAACCGATAATCCGAACGAAACATGCTGCGTCATCTGCCTCGATAGCATCACCGAGGTTTGCGAGGCCCGGCCTTGCAGACATCGGAATTTTGATTATCTTTGCCTTCTAAGTTGGCTAGAGCAACAGTCAAAATGTCCTCTTTGTAAGAGTAATATCGATGAGGTCTGGTACGATTTCGAAAGTGATAGCCCGGATGCGAAAAGCAGGGTATACCTCGTGCCTCCTCCGAAGGCGCCATCGGAACAACCCATACATACTCGTGCTCAAGCTTACCGAACGCGCAATTTGTTTCCGAGACAAAACCGCCGTCGGTACGAGGAAGCGCCTCCACGGCGAATAACCGTTAATGAGGCTATTCTCCGCCGGCAAAATGTCTATCGCAATCAACTCTACTCCTTACACGTCGGGTCGAACCATAGATCAGGCTATCGAGATTTGACTCCGCAAGTATTCGAATCCGATCCTCAGATGATATCTAGGGCACGAACATGGCTAAGAAGGGAACTCCAAGTCTTCGAGTTCCTTCGAACCCCGCCCACTGCGCAATCTTCTAATGATGCGATGACAAGAAGACGTGCGAACAATGCCGAGTTTCTACTCGAATACATTATTGCTATTCTAAAGACTGTGGATATTCAAGGAAGTCAAGGGCAAGCCGAGGAGATGTTGAAAGACTTTCTTGGCCGTGATAATACCAAGCTACTCCTTCACGAGCTCAAGAATTTCCTTCGTAGCCCTTGGTCGTTAGAGGCTTGGGACCGCAAAGTTCAATATCCCACCACCAGGAAGCGGCCGGTCGAGGAAGAGGATGTGGAAAGGGATTGTCATGAAAGAAGAGTATCTCGAACATCTGTGGCGGAAGAAGGGTTTGACGGACGGAAACGGCGGATAGTTGATTCTTACCGACCTTCCTACTCAAGCCGTCGTCATAATAATAATGATCATACCAATCAATATACACCAGATTAAACCTAAAGAACACGAATAGCTAAATTGTTTCAAAGCATTCCATTGTATAGGAGACCTTTGCTGACACTTTTATTAGATAACACGGTACCCTCTTATCCAAATTCACTTTTTCCTTAGACTAATGCGACATGGATAACCATCAGCAGGATGGGCCCCTCCGGTCTGCATCTGGTAAGCACATTCGCCGTTGACAGTTTTGATCTTGGTCGTAGGGTGCAAGCGATCCCATTCATCATATGCGTGTCTAATATCAAATTCGCGCATAGTAAGCACCAACGTGATTTTTATATCAAGCATAGCCAAAGTTTGGCCCAAACAATTTCATGGCCCATGCTCGAACGGCCGCCAGCCGCCTTTAACGGGATACAATGGGTTCCCCGGCTCCACAAGCCAGCGCTCGGGAATAAACTTCGTTGGCGAAGGCCAATACTTCGGGTTGCGCTGCACAGCTGAGTGTAAGACCCATATATTGGTTCCCTCGGTTGGATACTTGTTGCCCTTATTGTCCTGGAAATATACGCCTGGTTCGCCGCCACGCATGGCGGACGCAGGTGGGAAGAGACGGAGAGATTCCTTAATGACTGCCGTAGTATACGGGAGCTGGTTGAGCAGATGGGGCTGTTCACGCATTTGGTTCGCCGTTTCGGTAATGTCAGTGCCAAATACAGCATCGTGCTCAGCGCGGATCTTGGCCATGGCTTCAGGATGGCATTGCAAAAGATAGAAGCAATAGCATATTGTTGACGATGTTGAATCATGGCCAGCAAAGAGAAATAGGCGTATTTGCACTGTGGCCCAATCCCTGAAAGCTGGGTCTAGTTTCTTGGGTCGCGGCTTGTTCTTTTGCTGGGCCATGTAACCAGCTAGAACAAGATGGATGATGGAACGCAACGAGGGGGTTTCCTCATCTTTGGTCCATTCAGCATAGCGCTTTTCAAGTTCCCTAGCTATGTAGTTGTTCATCTGGTAGCTGTTATACCACTGAACGAAGGGGCGGGCCCGGTTCCATCTAACTATGAGGTTCCACTCGTTATCAAGGACATGCCACCGAATTTGCCGTCGCAGTGCTGATGCTAGAGGATTGAACTGCCGTTGAGAATGAAGTCGCGAGTCCAAGGTTGTGGCACCAATGACGTCCATCATGTACCAGCAAGTCACGTCATCAAGTGAGAACATTCTACCTGCTCGGGCGTGTTCTCTCAGAATCTCGACGTATATTTTAGCCTCATCTATAACGTGAGACGTCTGCTGTAAAATATAGCTGGCACTGAAGCCCGAATTAAAAAGCGCGCGAGAGCGCTTCCATTCGGGTCCATTCATAGTAAATAAGTTCTCGCCTCCAGCGATCGGATTGAAAAAGGCATGTAAAACGGGCGGCTTAGGCAAGTCGTACTCCTGACAAGCTTGCATGGCAGGTACAGGCGAGCAGATAACCATTAGAGGGTCAGAAAATGGCCACATGTCCACATAAATGATGGAATCGGCGTCCTTTTTCTCATTTACACGGCAGAGAGCTTCAAAGGCGTCAGGTTGCTGTGTGTCTTCGGGTAATGTCTTCATAATTGGAGGAACAGCAAGGAGATGTCCTAATATGGGGTGCCATGGTGGCATCGGCTGCGCAGCGATCTTATCAATTGTGCGAACAGGAGAGGAACAATATTCTTAGAGGATCATATCATACCATTCCTTGTTTGCGAAGACGATAGAAGGTAAGTCGGGCTCGGTAGCCTTTGACCAGAAGGTAGACGAGCGCACTGGCGCAGGCAACAAGCCCAGCCGTGGCTACAAATTCTGAACGGACTAACACATTGTTTATCATTGTGAAGCTATGGCTGTAGACGTTAATAGGAGGAAAGAAAAACGGAACTGGATCCCTAATCCTCAATATAAAACAATCCTCCGTAACGCCAGAGGTGGGATCGGTTACATGCAAGGGCGGCCCCCTATTTTCGAGGTATAAAGTAATTGATGATACGGTGGATGTATCGGAGAAGGAAAGCAATTATAAGTCAGTGGTCCCAACAAGCCAACACACCTAAGCAAACGACCCGTACTTGTTATGCAAATCGTCTTAGTTATCATTTAGATTTTACCGAGTTCAATTCAAGTAAATCAGGCCGGGTCAAATGTATGTCAAGCTTGTTGAGGCCGCTACAAATGAGTTTTTCTACTTAAGCTACCCTCTGGCTAGCCTGAACAAGCCACGGGGGCGATGCTGATGAGCATTACGAAATAAAGTATATAAGCTACTACAAAGTAGTTAGGCGTAAGGGAACAAGAAGGACGTGATACATCAACTACTATTCCTTCTAACCTCATTAGCTTCCATAGTTGGCTTCTAGAGTTAGGGTAGTTACTCGTTTATGTAAACTAAGGGTTCGATTTGATGTAACGTTGAGAGTAAGTGGAATATGCAATAACACCTTATCATCTGTCTTCCTGGGGCGGAAAGCCGATAGCCTAGGGGGGGTCACATCGCCCGTTGTAGCCTGCGTATTAATAGCACATACCTGGTGTTTGTATGTAGAATTTCTTCGACAGTCCATTACACTGCATCAGGACGGTTATAAATTGATTGAAAAGTCTTATTATGTAAACCGTAAATATAGTGCCACAAGTAAAAAATCATGTAGGGTGGTATTCAACATTTTCACACAGGAGATATGTGATATCACTTAATACATCCAAAGCTCATTCCTTAACATAGTAGTTCACAGAACCCAATTAAATAAGGTGCCTATATATGCTTCATGAATTCCTTCTATCCATGTCCTTCCTACTCTCCATAGATGGCGGTTGACCGAAAGTGTTGCACAACCCCTCCATAGCTAGGTATGTTTCTTCCATCCTCCAGTCTTCCCTTTCACTTGGTTGCACATTTTTCTGCCCACTTGTTCACATGTGTCAACAAGAAACGCAGCTAAGAATAGCTCCTTTTCGGCGGCAGGTCTTGTAAGCCTTAGCTAAAGTTGAGATTCGCGAGCCAGAAATTGCATTACCTGTAAATTGTAGTCAATCTACTACCGCTTCAAGTATTCTGAAATTGAGTTCCTTTGGTCTCTAGCCCCCTTTCTTCTCCCAGAGCCTCCAGAGAATGTTGATTATGTGCGATTAGTTGATGTGCGTCGCCATACCTGCTTAAGGTATTTTGCTGAGATACGCCGGCTAGACCGGGATCGTGATTATTACACCTGATGAAAGTGCGCATTCCTGTCATGGTGGCGCCTGGAATATCAGGGAGGCTATTCTGAGACTCGAGATCCAGGTGTTCTTTTCTCAGACGAAGAAGCCGCATTCTACAAGAAAAGTGTTCATGCGATCTGAGGCCCACTACTTCGACCCTGTTACGGCGCTCTTCATCGCTGTTCCTCGTCGGAAGAGTAAGAAGACTGCGGAAAACGGTGAGAGAGCCCATGGTAACTGCGACCGAAGCTTCTACATATTGCCAGAAGAGTTTCCATGGAACATCTAATCCTAATTCGCCGCGGACTCCGCTCACTCGGACGATTGAAAAACAAACCATAACGAGTGAGAGACATAGAAACAATCCTAGACTGATTTTCTGACTATTCCGTATTCTGGCTAGGTGTAGGACGATAATCGGGATGCTCGCAACTAAAAGGAAATCTTATTAGCGGCTATAGGCTACTTGTATAGATATGCTTTTCTACTGATACATACTCAGAATATCTGACAGCACATCTAAGCTAGTAGTAACACCGGTTACGACGATGTAGTGTTTGCTTCTAAAGGGGGTCCAGCAAGCAACTATTATAACTATAGTTAGGCTCAAAATGTCCTTCATACGGATACTCATGGCTACATACCTGATTCAGCCCCAAGTTCGGGACATAGGATAAATGTTGCTGCAATCAGGAACATCCACGAAATAACGGTTAGAGCAGCCACCGCCCAGTAGAAGGAGCGAATTTTCTGAACCTGGCGTATCAACTGTTTGAAAAAGGCCAGGAATGAGAATTTTACGAATACAAGAGCTGTCCAGCTAATGACAAGGAAAGCGTGATACTTCTGGATGAACGTGTTTATATAGTCAATTATGTCTTGCGTGTCGGGGTGCGACACTATTGAGGGGTCTTTTTGAATCGCCATTGTAAGATAAAGCCAGTTGCAGAAATGATAGATTACACCAGTAGAGCCAGCAAGGAAAGTGGCGGCAATGAAGAGGAGATAGTCGTCAACGAATAGGCGTCTTCGAGTCTTGAATCGAATTGCTGCTCTAGCAAGTACGGAAATTATAGCAATGATAAAAACCACGCCGACTGTCACCTAGATATTGTGCGTCAGTTTGCTTAATTGGTATCCCAATTGATTAGAAGGAATGTCTAAGATCACAGACCTTGAATGTCCGCTTCTTAATACCCGCCCGCTCATCGACTAGCGTATCGAGCGATTGCTGGGGTTGAGCCATATTGGCCTCTTGATGCGTAGTTATCTATATCTTGCTCAGTTATTGATTCTCATTGAAGTAAGTGGTCTGTTAGTGTCTTATAGGATCAATGAGGGCCCTCAGTGCTCACGCTACTCTTATATGATCTGTGTTATCATGGGGGAGTAAGGGATATAAAGGGAATATAGTAGTAATGAATAGACAGTTCTTAATCATCTAGCCTTGGGTCACCAGTGGCCCCCAGCATATAAATCATCCCATGAAGGCCCGACTCAAATGATGTCCATTCAGGTTTAGATAGCAATGGTAGTAGTGCAGATGAATTCATACAGGCGTATAATTACGGCAACACCGCTGTAGAGGCTATCCCTGGACCCCAATCCAAGACTACCACCCTACTTTACACTTGTCATGGGGCCATCGATACAGCACTCTATATGCTAATGGCACTCTATCCAAATCAAAGAGACAGATAATGGATAAAATAATTATTTTAATTCTGGATCTTCATGTGCTATATTTCTTCTTCTACTAGTTATCCTATAACTGGTATGGCTTCTACTAGTATCGGTAGTACGGTTGCGACGTGGTCGCCCTTCGAGTACCTAGGTACCTAACCTAACACTATGAAAATTAACTGAAGCAAACGTTGTTGATGGCACCCCGCCTGGATCCATTTGCGGGGTTCTGGGGCGCCCCCCTAAGGGTGCCTGTTTGCAAATGGAACGCTGTAGCTTGACTTGTTTATTTCCCATAACGAGAGAATTTTGATTTACGTTGACCAGAACTTGTATAACGGGCAATTGGCGAGATTCTGGCATAGTCTATGAGGATGCATAGGTAGGGGATCGTCTTGCATGGGTAAATCTCATTGATAGGATGCGCTGTAACTAGCTGTGCGTCTACAAAAATTAAGAGTCCAAGCGGAATCAGTCTCAAAGTACAAAGAAAGCTTTTCTGGAGGGACTAAATCAAACAAGATTGAATAAGTTCTCGCCTTGGCCCCTAGGTTCGATTGGTGATTGAAGTGGTCAGTTACCCACATGTTTACCTTTTGGTTGATTAAAGGAAAATAACTCATTAATGCTTGTGGGAATTGTTGATTAAAATGTTGTTCTAGCTAGAAAAGACAAAAATAGGTAGGTACAGGTCCCACTAAATGAATCAATTCCATTTCGGGAGAGATCAAGGGTATTTGATTGGCCAATTAATGGTGTACGTTTTTAAGGTTTAGTCTTGATCTCCACTATTGAGAGAGCCTCAAAGTCAGGATTAGTATCAAAGTTACCTACATGCTTAGGATTAGGATAGCCATGGAGGTACTTAAGTACAAACCTGGTACGTAACCTTCAGGATCATATTTTGATTTCGTAGGTACTGTAAAATCAGTGCATGTCTGATTCTAATCAGCCGCCCTCCCAAAGAGTAGGTATTTATATCTGGCTACTCTTCCCCAACATAGCATCTTTCTTCCAGTTTTACTCCACCAATCTCCAATATTTGAACATCTACCCATTCTTCACTATTTATCATTACCATCCATCATTGCCATATATCGCATTCATTTATCGTTACTATTTATACTCGCCATTTATGTTTACCATCTATCTTCAATATCTATCATCATCATTTACTATCCCATCTAATTAATTTCATTACCCATATACATTGACATATTTTCTCCTATTTTTTATATACTTTCTACTGCTACCATTTCCTGCCTTATCACCGAATCTTTTTTATTTTGATTTTGATTTTTCGGATTCTACTCTACCTCGTTGTGACTACTTACCTATCCCCATATGTTCTAGGCTTTACCTATTCCCGGACACTATCCTCCGGCGATCGACTGAGACCGCCCTTGGGAGCAACCGACGAGACCTTGGCCTGCCTCCCGACCCGCGAACTGGACACGATCCTCCAGAACCAACCGAGACTGCTGATTCCACCGACCGACGAGGAATATAGCCGCCTCCCGTCCCGCGACGAAATGCGAACTTCGACTTGGGGGCTCACGTGGGATGGTTTTCTTTATGTCTGCAATGGCTCCGCTGTTGCCTAGCAAACCGAGATTGAGCTGTGACTTACCCATGCCACATGCCTCTCTCTTTTTCACAATCAGAGTAAAATGGGGAGGTGCTGAACTGGGCGTGAGCAATGGAACTCTACCATAGTTCTAACTGCTGCTATTAAACCCCCGACATATATAGCTACCTAGGTACCTAGGGATACTAATTTTAAAACCCATGTCAGTGGGCATTAAGATATTAGCTTCTTCTTTTATGGCTACCTAGCTTTAATTTTGTTGACGTAGGAAATACAGATCCATGAATTTGTGCGCGCCAGGCACCAGTGACTCAAACAATGTGCTATCGTACGAATCGTACGTAGAACGTCGCCAGTACAATTTAGTCTAAGACCATACATGTACATACCGTAGGTACCAGATACCCACCTAGGTAACTAGCTAACACACCGCCCCCCTTCAGCGGGTTTAGGTAATTATCTCCATCCTAGCCCGAGCTTAGATATTATAAATCTACGACCCTAGGTGTTAGGAATCCTATAAATACACACCTTATATAAAGAAAGAGAAAGTTGACGGCCCAAAGAAATGCTAAAATGAATATCCAAGCGATCAGTTCAACTTTTTCTAGACGTATTGGGGTGTATCGGCCTGCCCCTTCGGTCCCAATACTCCGGTATCCACGGAGCATCCATGCTTCTTGTGTCGATTAAATCATTGACATACATCTCTTCAATCAACTTCCAAATACGTCTGCGATTGCGGAGCCCATTCGGTATTTTCACTGTGCTGCCATCTACATCCCACATCCGCCAGGCCACCTGGCTAAGCCTGCGCACGAGAAGTTCCCAGTTGGGTTCTTGGTCTCCATTATCACGTTCCCATTGTTTATAGAAGGCTTCTACAACGGTGACGTCAAGGTCGTAAAGGAAAGGCAGAATTTCGCCGCCTAAGAGCATTTCACGCCACATCCACTGAGGCAATAGTCCATTGCATCGGCTAGGTAGGCCATTCTGAGATTTCAAGTACGAGCGTATAAGGGCCTGTAGCTCAGATGGTAGCGCCAAGAAAGCTTTGTGAAATGCGATGGCCTGCGGGGCCGCTGGCGGCGCGGGTGGGAGGCTCTGGAGATTATCAAGGATCGTAGAAGTTAATTTTGGTATTGCAAGAGGGTTGGCCTCCTATAAACTTCCGTAGTTAGCAAGCTGCTACGGTAATACTGTTAAAGGAGTGAACCGTGAAGGGAATGATTATATCGTGCATACTTACCCACCACTCGCCCTTCCCTGCAGGGTCAATATCCATTATATACGGTTGGGAAGGTATATAGTAGCCATGAGGTAGTTGGATTCTGTCGAAAGGCCAGAATCTGATCTGATTGATATTATTGGAGGCCAGACTAGCGACCATACGCATTCGCAGGACTTTCCATAGAGTACGTAGGTCGCGGACTGTGATATCGTGACAACGACGCATCGTGCTCTCGGCTAAGTCGATACAGGCTTTATGCACTGGCATAAAATATGGCGGCGGACCCCATGGAGGATTTTGACCATATGTACGTTCATATATATCATAAGGCAGAACTAGTTTGCCATAGTCTTCATGATTAAACGAGGTCAAGATTCGAAAATCCACCCCTTGCACAAATTGTGCACGAGTCTTCTCAATTCCTTGGGAAATCTGTGGGTTTAGTAATGGCGCATTTTCGTTTTTCCCAGCATCGTAATGTTTTGATAGTAGTTCAAACTCCCGTTCTGGATCACTTAACAGTACGACGTCCGCCAGCCATTCCATAGACTTACTAAGACGTGATATATGGGGTAGAAAGACGACATCACAAATGGCGCAACAAATTTTATTGTAGTACGCTCTTGACATTATGTAGCTACCTCTTTATGTCGAAAGTGGAGTACTTAAGGATGTTGCGGCTTTTGGATTAGAGAGTAAGCGGAGATCGAGGCCGCCCCGTCGGGTAGCACAAAAAGCCCGAACACTTGCCACGTGATTTTCATCCCGCGTAGCTGAACTATGCGAACCCCTTCTCACGTGACTTTACGTAACTCCGCTCTTCGGAGTTAATACAAACAACAGTAAATTAAATCAAATAAAATACGTATATCGTTATAGAGTTGGAATAAAAATAATGAACGACTTTCCTACTTTGGACGACTTAATTCGTTATAATATATTTTAAAAAATTGGGCATCTTGATGTCGTGTCATCGATTGAGTACCTTCGTCATCTGAGACATATATATCTATTTGTAGATTCTTCTCGACCAACGACCATTACATCATGAACCTCAATGTTCAAAGCCTGATTGCGGCTATATCATATACGCTCATTCCACTTTATGATCACTTAAGTTCTGATTGAATATATCCTGTTTATTACTTTCTTCTTGTAAGGATTCGGTATGTATCATTGTTGTTGCATGAAGGAGCGAAGAGGGAATGGTGAAAGGTCCCCTATCTAACTAGGTACTCTATATACATGACAATGACCCACCGAGGGGTCCTCAGGATCGTACTGTGGCACTTCTAGTCAATAAATTCTCTGATTATTGCTGGGATCTGTGTCCTCATCAACTATTCATTGCCTACTACAAGGATGCTGAGTAGTATATAAATGAGGCTCACATATCCCTGACATTACATATAACGTTAAATCATGCTAAACTCTTTAAATTTTATCGAAACCATAACCTCTTGAGATAGTTAGAAGCTTCTAATCGATGGTAATTATGTATGAGATCCCTTATATTCATGGCAAATAAGTGTAGACAACTCAAAGGCCAATCAGAAGAATTATTCAACTAAACGTCTTACAATATTTCTTACAATCACCCTATGAAGCTCAAGAGGATGGCATTAAAATAGAGAGTATGACTAGAATAATGGCTTCGTACGGAAATATCTGGTAAAGGTAATTTCATTTAAGTTGAATGGTTCTGCTTGGGTGGTTAAATGTGCCCTTCGTAGCTGAAGAGTGGGGAGACGGGTTAGCTGTATAGAGACTCTCACCTAGATATATCGTAATACACACCCCTAGTTACCTATTTTGACAATATCTAACAATTACAATATTTAGGACATAGTTAGGCATAGATGTCGTTCACTATTTATGAGAACAACGAAGCTGTACTAAGACTCCATCGTAATATGGTAACCGCATGTTACATAGTTTATGTTGAGCAACGAAGTTGTAGATACAAAGCTTATTTAAACTCAATCCGCGGCGTATTTTCTATGCTCTTCACTAAACCATTACGAAATACTCACTACATAATAGCAAATCTCATACCATCATCCAATCCTCGTAGCCTTTTATACGAAAATTACGTAACTATATGGTCTTTACCGACACCTGATTCGTACTTCAGCATGTGTCACTGCGACATGACATTGGTAGTATGCTCAATGTGTGGGCATGGATATAAGTACTACAGGAATTACGACCCCTGCTCGCATGAATTTGCATGCACTTCTCTTTGCCCAAATTTGAGAACCAACTTCCTAGGAAAAAGGGTATTGGATTGTGATAATTGCCTGTTGCTTTGGGACCTTTTCACCAACATCAATGAGATCCATGATTCCATCGAAGACATAGAAACGGATGAAGAAGCAACAGAACAACGACAGAAGCAGCAGACTCAGCAACAAAATCAAGACAAGCAGACGAAAAATGAACCGGGGAAGGGAAAGTAACAACCCCTCAAAGAGTAAGTGGAAGGTTTCGGAAGATAGCTGACAAACCGCTACGCTACCTTTTGGTAGAATAATGTCAACTCAAGGGTTGGCGTTCGTATATCCACCTATGAGGACTCTACGAACAGTACCATGATAGTAAGCTTCACTGAATGAAAAGGGATCTAGATTGCTCTTGTAAGCATCTGCACCTGAACCCGTAGCATAGACCGTGAGGATGCTACCAGGGGTTACTTAAATATGATAGGGGGGATCTCAAAGTTTATAAATATACCATAGCTTATTGTACGCATGCAAACACCGAGGTCGTATACATAACTGTTGTTTTCCTTTCTTTGGCTGAATTGGGTTGTGTTACCTGAGTCTTTACGGAACAAATCCTTTATAGAGTGGAATGAAACATTGTCTACATACCTCTATGTCATTCTAGAACACTGAATAGTTTCTTCTAATTTCCGGCAAGGCATAACTTGGCCTGCCATCATACTAAAGTCTTATAACTTTTCCCAATAAACTATTATATATCTCTACACATGGGTAATCTCCTTACGTATGGGCATACTTCACATCTACGAAAGCCTTATACGTCTATTCTCTGGTAATGTGTCATCAAAATATCTGTTCCATCTACCCAAGAAATGCTCATCTACGGTTGTGTATGGCTTTGTTAGTAGCCATTTTGGAGATGTACCAGCGTTCATCTTCAACAGTTCCTGTATATCTTCTCACGTATCTGGTGTAATTGACAGAGCTCAATACGAGGTTGCTATATTGACCTACATATATTCGCATTTTTTCAATTGTTTATGTTGCGGTTGAAACAATGCGAGCCGTGTGATGCGACGACGGCATAGTTGTGAATCGATGTCTTTACGACGTCCCGTCTTGCAGCAACTTCCCCAAGATATACTACCCTATCTTTAGTATCATTTGATAGAATTAGATCGTAAAAAACCCCCCGATGCGTTGGAACTTCGGAAGTACCCAATGGAGGTTTTTTGTAGCTGCGGGGTGCTACGTCCTGAGCGGGTATATACGGCCACCGCGTCCCGGCTAATGTATTCCTGCATAGATACCCGTTGACGACGGCCGGTAGTGGAATCATCATGAAAGAAGGTCCGGAGGAAAGGTCTTTATAATCGGAGAGGAATCCTGATGATCTTTGCTGAATGAGAGTCCTAAGATCACCAGTCATCCATCAACCTACTATTTTGACAGTCATTTACAATGAAGTATTCCTCGATTGCTTTGCTAGGCTCTAGCCTCTTGGGTGTAGCGAACGCTCACTGTACGTACTAGGGTTGATCGTTATGGATTAGAGAATTCCAGACTAATATCAGGGTTTCTAGATCATTTCCCGCACCTGATCCTAAATAATACGTGGACGGAGAGTTTCGAATATGTTCGGTATGCACCCAACCAAATCCTGACAACCGAATATAAGCGACTGATCCAGAATGATATACTAGACAAGTAGCTCCTTTCCCGGACACGGATTCCGACCTTGCGCTGTCCTGGCCTCTGCTGGACCCCGATTCGATTGACATCAGATGCGGCCGCAACGCGTCTGTAGATTTTGCTCGTGTGAAGACTGCCACTGTCCAAGCTGGCGATAGAGTTGGCTTCGGATTAGCAAATGCCAGCGCAATAGTATGATCATCTTCTAGAATGTCCTTACCTCCTTTTCTAACTGATATCTCCAGAATGGTCGAGGGACTATGTTCCACCCTGGTTTCGGGTCTGCGTGGTTATCAAAGTCAACCACGGACGATCTCCATGACTATGCCGGGGATGGAGATTGGTTCAAGATCCTAAATGTAACCGGACGAACAGAGCAGTCGATCGACTTTTCGCTGCCAGTGTTCGCGGCGTACAAAGAAGATTACCAAGCGCAATGGGGAACCTACCTTCTCAACAGCGTATGCCTTTTTAGACCCTTAGAAGACAAATCGTGTTTGGTTTGTCGATAGTTAGGTACATAGCTGCCTTAGCTAACAAGTCTTGGATTTAGTACAACTTTACCATTCCGGAATCTACGCCTCCTGGGAAGTATCTCCTTCGATGGGAACATATCTACCCAATTCAGCGCGATTCTCAAATTTATGTAAACTGTGCCCACATCGAGGTTGTCAATCCAAGCGACAAGATCGGTACCCCAACCCCGACGGTTAAAATCCCCGGTGTATACAAGAACGGTCAGCCCGGTATGTGGCATATCCTGGTTATAAGAGATTTTATGCAGTATACTGATGTTAGGAAACAGACCTTTACTTCCACGTCAGCCCCTATCAGGACTTTGCTACTATCTTGCCTCCACAGCCAACTGTGTGGTCAGGTAATTAGTTCAGTGTTTGGGAGAGCTCTGATCCTACCTAGCTTAGGTCCAATATGGTATAAGGCTTCTTTAAATCGTTGCTGGGCTTGTCTGGGTAGTTATGTCTATGTCAAGATCGCCGAATTTTGTTATATAGCGGATACGTATTGAAAGAGCGCTTGAGAGCAAGCGATTTTGACGCAACACTTAAAATCCTAAGTGACTGAGTAATATTGCGGTGCAAAGTTTCAAACAGGTAAATTCTATAAAGCATCAATTCTTTGACTGAATGCCATATACTTCAACAGTACCCCTACATCCATGTTAAACCGATCAATACATGGACAAGGACTGCGGCATACGTCATGGTTTATGTCGTTATTTACCAAGTTGGACTTTGTCATTTTGTTGGTGTCAGAGTCTCTCTATCTTCGAAATTCGCCTCTGCTACCAAGGATTCTCACAACTCTCCCCGCTATTTGCTTTGTGGTTGGTATATGCGTAGGGATTACGAATATAATTGTCGACTTCACTCCCTTTACTCGATAGAGCTTCCTAAGCTGAAGTAGTAAATACTAGAGGCTGATATGATTCTTCTTCATCTGGTATTATAGTAAGTTCTTCCAGCCTAAGCATGTCTTCTTCGACCAACTTCATGAAAGACCGGAGGACTTCCGAGGGCACGTTGGCCTCTATCCTTAAAGACTGTAATGATTTCGTGTGCTTTTTGACAGTAAGAATAAGCAGCTCAGCCGATATATGTATTTGCGACAAGTGAAGAAAACGTAATCTAGGAAGATAGAAGTCCGATTGACCGAGGAGAATCTCCGATATAGAATCATAATTCACATCTGACAGATACGTGCGTTCGCAGCATAATCTAAGATGAGTAAGCTCTTTGGATCCTGCAATGAAGCCTCCCAAAGGCTCGAGGTACGGAGGATATAGAACGTGGCCGATACACATATCTAGATGCGTCAGATGATTGAAGAGGAGAGGAAAACAGCCGAATTCCATGTTTGGGATGGCGCTAAGCTCATCTCCATCGGCATAATAAAAGCGAGTAAAACGATGCCCAGTAAATCGTATGTGACGAGATCTAGACAATCCGTGGTGCAGGAGCGCATGGTTCATCTGGGTAACCTGGAAGCCCGGAGTATCATGTCCACTACGGAGTATTTGTGCTGTTATTGGATAGGCTGCAGAAGGTATCGTCAAGAGGCGACGAGGATGCATTGGTTGACTCGCGAATGTGTGTAAATTAGGCATGGCATCTAGAGCGCCCTAGAACTGCGCCATAAACTCATCGAGCTTAACCATTTCTTGTGCAGTGCCATTAAAACCTCCACTTCGGAAGAGGCCTCGCTGGAATGAACACCAAAACAGATCCCCTACTTGGGAGTAGAGATCGTTAAAAATAATGGAAGCTGCCGGGTCTTCAAGCTCTTGGTAGGCTGTATTCGGAGAGCTGGCATTGCCAAGCCAATCAGGTATGTCGTTTGGAAGTTCATACCATATTAGTATTCGAGCTGCTTGTGCTAAATGTGGGCTTGATGCGATATTGAAGAATGCATCACGATCCTTTTTTAGTCTGGATACGCAAACCCGTTTGAATAATAGGTTTGTCGCCACGTCCTCCCATTGTCTTTGAGTTAGTCTTAACGATTTTAAGTCATTGCTGCAGAGACCTTCATCAGTAAAAATCATGGTTAATGTTTCGATCGGTAAAGGTCTGGCCATGATGATATTTTTTGTATTAAGTAGTGATAATAGCTGGGGAGAAGAAGTGTTTGCAGCTAGATTGGGTTGACCTATGTAAGCTAAAGTTTGGCGTAGTTCTAATGACAAAGTTCAATATTTTCAGGAATATTACATGAAGAGTTAGCTTAAAAATTACTTGCATTACATGTAACGACATGCAGCGACATAAATATAAGAGGTACACGTGAGGTACACGTATAGCACTTTCTTATCTTAAAGTCCATTGGCATTATAATAGGGACCGCACTCACCAATCGGAGTCTGTTTAAGGCCTTAATTTAGTATAGCTCGAAGCTAATTGGCTAAAGGTTACTTGCATTTCGCAGTGCAGTGTCAGCCTGCGAAAGGAATCAAAAGAATTTAGTAGGTACCTACCTACCTACCTAGGTACCTATATCAACGCTAAGCGATTATCGGAGGGTGAGCTGACACAGCTTACTAACCTATAGTTGGCTATCGTTGGTGAAGTCCGACGCTGTGCATCAAATCCTAGCATTTTAATTCGTTATTGGGTCTTTTTTTTTTTAAGCAAGGAATCCTAATCCCTTCGCATCCCTTCGCTTACCATCCGCTGTAAACGCGGTTCCCGGACTTTCTGATAACCAGATTGATAGCTTACCTAGGTCTTGACCATCCGCCATCCGCCGTCCGCCATCCATACTTTTTACCTTAACTTCCATACAATCACTTCGATAGGTCCTCTTCGATATACACCTTTTACACCCTTTTCATTGTGTTATTTTTATTTTTTCCCTACCACGACCTCTTAAGGTCAAAGGCTGAACTCTAATCAGTACTCGACATATTTGGTAGATTTGGCTAATTTTATACGGCAAATAATCGCATTCCTAAGTACTTGTACCGCATACGCACTATGGCGACTAAGGCTGAAGATGCGACTCTGCATCTACCACGCATCCTGTGCTTGCATGGTGGTGGAACGAACGCCCGTATCTTTAGAGCCCAATGCCGAGTAGTCTCACGGACGTTAGAGCCTTATTTCCGAATGGTGTACGCCGAGGCACCTTATGAGTCTGGCGCCGGACCCGACGTACTCTCGGTTTATGCAGAGCACGGCCCATTCAAACGATGGCTGCGTTGGCTTCCCGAACACCCAGAAATAGATGACGACCGCGCCATTGCAGACGTAAACGCCTCTCTAAAAAGCGCGATGGATGCTGATGACCGTGATGGCGCCACCGGACCTTGGGTCGGGCTTCTCGGATTTAGCCAGGGTGCTAAGCTTGCCGCAAGTATATTATATCGACAACAGATCCGGACCGAGAAACTGGGGCCGGCACAGGCGGGTTCCGACTGGAAGTTCGCCGTTCTTATGGCCGGTCGGGCACCAATAGTGAACCTCGACCCCAAAGTGTTTACCTCGACTTTGTTAAGCAGGGCGTCCCAGGTCGGCCTTGCAGGTGCGCCGGATCTAATGGAAATGATGAGTGGAAGCCACATCTTAAGGCTCCCGACCATCCATGTTCACGGGCTCAATGATCCTGGGTTGAATCTGCATCGCGAATTGTACGAGGAGTATTGCGATCCGGCCACAGCTAGATTGGTTGAGTGGGATGGGGCGCATAGGGTGCCGCTTAAAGGGACGGATGTGCAGCCGCTGGTAGATCAGACTCTAAACGTTGCGAGAACGACGGGAGCCTTGAAACCTTAAATTATTTCTTTGTCGCTGTTTTCGTTATGATACCAAGAGCGTTTGGATCGTTCTAATGGCGAATTAAAAATTGGTCATATGACCCTGGGGCAGGAGATATCTTAGAAAGGACATTTTACTGGAATACAGGGATTAGAGCCAAAATAGATACAAGCAAGCCATTATTAACAGATAGTTTTGATGTACAGAAAAAAGTTAGCATCATGTTGAACTCAGGTACCTATGCATGTCCCACTCATGAACACCAGATGATCTTGATAGACCAATCTCATCTGGAGACAGGTATGGCAAAATGTGATACATGTCTTTCCTCTTGACCAAAGCAACCAGTCAAATCCTCACCATTACTCGTACTGAATTATCTATTTCTACATATGTATTCCACGACAGCCCTAAATGAGTACCTGAGGTTGAGATAAGGATGTGTTGCAATTGAATATCATCCCCATGAACGCCTGCCGAGCATTGAATCAACCCCAAATACATGGGTTGCTCATTTCAATGTCGGTAGTACGGTCATCATACTCGTCATATACACATTTAGCTGTGCTTCACACCTGATGTGGTTCCTAGCTGGATACTATGGATGTTTTCTATATAAACACTTTGCAGTCTGCTACTCCTTCCCATTCCTTTATACCTTCCATATACCCAGAGCAACTACTACTTTGCGTAAAAGCCACCTTAAGCCTACCTCACTTCATAACCAAAAAGAAAAACACACCTTTCAACCCAGCAACCAACGACGATGCCTCCCTCAAGCAGCCCTTCGGAAATCAAGACCATAGACGACCTCGACACGGTCCTGTCCAACATCGGCGATATCGAGAGCGATATCAGCGGCGACATTGTTGAGGACGAGATCCTACCCAGCTGGAAAGAGAAGAAGTTTGATCAGAGCTTGGACTGGATCGTCGAGGCTTGGAACAAGCTCAAGGATGCCGAGGATCTTGATGTCTTCAAGGGGAGGGAAGAGCAGGATCGAATCGAAGCTGGACTCAGAACGCTGAAGTCGGTGGAGTCCATGATTCAGCAGGCGATTCACGAGAGCGACGAGCAGCGAGAACTTCAAGAATCTGATTAGGATCAGGGCCAAGGCCCAATAGGGGAGGGACGCGAATTCTTCTGGGCCAAGTAACCCGTGCTTTTCTTTTTGATACCATGCGCGCCTACCCGGGTCCAACCTGGCGAAATGACGCTGCTTATGATTTTATCCTGTTTTTTTTCCTGCTAGGTTCCTAGCACTACTGTAGCTTAGGAAGCAATTTCTAGCAGAATATACCTTAACCATAAAACATGATTAGCAACTGCCTTCATATCGTGAGGACATGCAATTGGAGAGAATAATATGGCAAGTTCGATGACAACTTTTTGAAAAAGATATCTGGTAAGTAACGTACTTCAAAATGAGTGAAAACTCTTAGCTTTACACTTTGGCACCACGCTAACGTTGAATAGGGGTCATATCTCACTACTGGATACTAAAATGGTAACCTTATAAATCTAAGATGAGCATGTCTAAATTCTCTAAGCTGGATAGGCTGTTGGGGGGGATATCTAGAGGCCACTGTTACCTCAATGTGCGAACCGGAAATCTAGGCGCTTGTTCCCCTCGTCAGTTG
This sequence comes from Daldinia sp. EC12, assembly GCA_002120325.1. Lineage (NCBI taxonomy): Eukaryota > Fungi > Ascomycota > Sordariomycetes > Xylariales > Hypoxylaceae > Daldinia > Daldinia sp. EC12. The sequence continues at coordinate 477,447 of KZ112946.1, forward strand.
TCGTCGACAGATACTCCAGTTTCTCCTCAGCTGTCATCGCATTCCACTTCTTATCCCTGTACCTATTCCGAAGGACGTAGTAGACCTTGGTCAGACCGTAAATCCCGATGTTTCCAGCAAGAATACCTATGAGTTGCCTGTTGCCGCGTCGGTAAAGCGGCGCGTCGTCTGCGCGGTAGATGTTAGATGCTATAATGCCGCCTGCCTGGCAGAACATGTTGTAACATGCAGCTGAGACTGTACGAGATCGCACGGCATTGGAGTTTCTCGAGTTCCATGCGACTTGGATTGCATGGGCTAGTAAAACATTGTCAGCATGTTTTAAGAAAAAAAAAAGAAAAATAAGGGTAGTTACGTACAGTTTGGGTATGCAAGCAAGAGAGTCGTGACGGTCCAGATAACCCATCTGCTGGCGCTTGCCGTGTTGGCCACATTGAGATAGATCAAGAATGGCAGGATCCAGAATTGTCCAACTACCGAAACAAGGGTGAGGTTACCGAATATTTCAGCCGCGTACGTATTCGCAAGCATCGTGAAGACTAAACATGGGTAGTCAGCGAATATTATCCTACATTACTCCAGGGGTCTCTTACTGTGGATTACTGTATATGGAATAGACAGCAGATTTGACGTGAATGTATCAAACTTCATCTGTCGCAGGGAGAGGGTCAGGTACTGCTGCTCCGGAACAGCAGGGATCTGGAAGGTAAGCCCAATGATATACAGCGGCCAAAGATCAAAGTCCTTAAGACATTTCCACAGCAGCTTTGGTGTGATCGGTTGGCGGTTGTGCATGCCGCTCTTGCTCGGGTCTTCTCGTAGAACTCGGTTGACGATTATAGTTTCCTCTCGGGGCGTAAACCAGCCCTTCTTCCCTCGGAACCAGCTCGCAGTCTGACAGGGGCCGGCCGGCATCAGAACGAATGAGAATAACCCAACAATCAGAGTTATCAAAGCCTCCAGTAAGAATAGCCAGCGCCAGCCAGCGTAGCCCAGAACACCTCGCATCTTCAGAAGTCCAGCACCAATGAGCGCAGAGAGGATATCGGCGACGCTCATCATAGTCCAGAAGAACCCAAGACGAATGGTTAGTTCGTGATGCTTGTAAAAGTACGATAAATATAAGATAACCTATATTGGAATGGTTAGCGTTACTATTCTAGGTGAAAGGCTTTGCATATTAGACTACTCACATCAGGGATAAATCCCCCTTGAAGTATTCCTAGCAAAGCTCGCGTGGCTAAAAACGAACTTCGCCCCGAAAGCCAAAACTGACCACCAGCCACGATAGACCACAGGACCATTTGACTTGGAATCCATCGATCAGGTCCCATCCACTTCGACACAAGCTGCGACGGTAACTCCGCAATGAGAAATGATAACTTGAACACGGTATTTCCAAGATTGTAATCTAATTCCAAGTCAGTTGTGTAAAAAGCGATGGGGACTTACGGACCAAACTCACCATTCGTAGAAAAGTGAAGATCGTTGAGGAAGTTATCCGTGAGAGCTTGTGATAGGTTTGCCCTGTCCAACTCGAGCGCCATGAACATAACACATGCCCAGACCATAATCCTCCAGTCTATTTTCCGAACGATGGCATATTCCTCCGCCCACGTCCATCGCGCTTTCGGATCGAACCGGTGCAAGTTTTCCCTGTTGCCAAATGAGCTTCTATTAGGTTCCATATAGGTCATTATGCGACATACCAGTCATCGCGGGGTTGGTACTTCTCCGCCGTCTGGGGATCGTCAAAAACACTAGGCTAAAACGCGTATATCTGTCAATCGTTTTCGTTGGTAATTCCTATGTTTGATTTATGGATTCGTTACCTGTGTTGCAATTGCGTCGATATCGAAATCTTTTGAACGTTGGAACCAAAAGCGTTTCTCTTGCTTCGGAGCTCCCAATGGTGGTATGCCGTCACTGTCGAGTGAGATAGTTGACTCCGTGGGCGTCTTCTTGTCGCCGATATTTTGGACGAGAACGGTTGCCATCTTGGCTCAACGTCCGCTTGATAGGGTCGCTTTTCTCGATCTTATCAGGGAAACTCTAAAGATCGCGGGATACTCGCCTTATATATGCCAAGTGTGGGATTGGGCGTAGGGTACCACGACACCGGTGCTATGGTATCATCCATAATGATAATTAGCTATATACCACCGCCAGCCAGGGATCTGGGTCAGGGTCCCTAGACGTGGGGGGTGCTAAGTCTCGACCAGGAAATTCTTATTCGATAGATCTATAGCACAATTCACTACCTGAAGATTCGCATGACAGCTGAATGATGATTGTGGGGTGATGATCGATATGCATACGCCAGCATGGTCTAGAATAAGCATTCTTGCCCCCGAAACATGCTTTTCAATGGGGGAAAATAAGATGATATTTTAACATGTGCTTTCGCTCTTAGTATCTTTCGCCTCTCTGAGTGGGAGTCAACAGTATCTCATACACTATTTAGTGATAGGCATCTAAGATACACTGGGAATATTATGGAAACGAATATAACTCGCCATGTCCGACACCGTCGTCTCCAACGAAGCTGTGGTATTTACATCCTGCAGGTACAAATATGTGATACAGCTACGGATGTCGTCCAAGTGTTACATGCAATCTAACGATTACCAGTGTACAAGTCCCCAATCGCTGGGATTCGAGGTTAAAAATGTTGCATTTTGCTTATCGTTCAAGCAATTTGTCAAATCAAAGTGCAATAGAAATACTATTTTCAGAGAAAACAAAAAGCTTAGCGATGAGGAAGCACCAAAACGCCATGCTCTTCCAAGTCGGATGATGACAATTGGAGGTGGAATGTCGCGATGTGTCGCCATCGGGTCTTTTTCCGATTATGAGTTATTGTCGACCTCTGATTGGCTCCACCACGAAAGCTGGCGTGTACGCACCCCAGCACCGAAGGGAATTCGGCATTTTGCTATCTTAACATAATATTTCTTATAATAACGCAAAATCTAGTATTGACTTTGCGCCTACTAAGATATGAATTTTCTAGCGTTGTGTTAAGTAATTGTTCACAAGGCCTATTGTCGAAGGACAAGTATAATTGAGGAAAAGTTACCATCATCGTCTACCTAACTACCTGTTACTTATCTTATTACAGACTCTTAACTCTTCCATGTGATGCCCAAACAAGACACCGATGTAGTATTACCACATAGGCTTCGACGATTCTTTTCATTGAGGAGTTGCAGCTTACATAAACGAAGTGAAGAGTAAATCGTAGGAGGTAAGTAAGATCCGCCTAGTGATAACGCCATCTAGGTAATTATCGGAATTCTAATGGAATTCGCACGACTCTTGATGGGTTGTCACAATGATGGCTTAAATAGAATGTTCGTATAATTTGAGTGTATCTTTTCTACCTCGATCAAATAGTCGTGTTTTCCAATATCAAATTGTTTAATACACTTTGGGAACCTGTAATGGAAAAGGACACTGCTAGAATTAGCTTCAGTGCCAGCGACAAAATTTAATTGAAGTAATGTTTGAAAACTCTACCGTTGTTAAAATGCAAATATATCTAAGGATCAGGTATAGATACCATGGGGATGTAGTCAAATAATTCCAGCACATGGGTGTCCGGAAATTTGTCCATCACTCTCTCCAGTACCCACAATTTTGTGGAAACTACCGTGAATATCCAGGTTCACGAGAAACAACTAGAAATTCCTAATATGGAAATTACCACCTCGGTAGCCAAGGTAGCCTTGAAGACGAAGTTGAGTGGAAGTTTCTGCCTCTGTGAATAGACAAGGAGCAAAAATATGTCAAAGGGGGAGAGGAGGAAGAGGAGTCCTCACCCCCCCCTTAAATATGTGGAAATTAGTAGGCCCATAAATGCAAGGAATGCATCAAAACGAAGAAATTGGCTAAAACGAACTCTTGGCGTTTAACTTTATCTAAACTCCAATGTTCCCAAACTAACCTAGGTTAATGCATCCTCTTTGTGTACGTCTAAGTTGTAAGTTACCTACCTACCTTAAGGTATAGAGACAAATTCTCTCCCTTGAGAATCGGAATAGCAACCAACGAAATGTGGAATAAGAGGAAGCAGCGGAAATAAATCATGGTATGACGTGAGTTACGGAGTTAGTAAATAGTTCAAAAGCAACTCGCACCAAAAGATGTCTAATACTGATAAATGGTGATGTTAAAAGTATATGTGAATGCCTTGCATAGCAGGATGTGTTAGAGAACGGCCAGATTAAATCCTTCGTATGCTTCTAAAGCTCAGTAAATGTTTTTTTACTGAGCGGAGGAAAAAACAAAAACACCACTCTAGGTAGTGCTGGTAGTGCTGCACAACTAAAAGGTAGCTAGGTGCGCAGGTCATGGCCGTTGCCTAGGTAGGCAGCGGACCGGCAAAACCAAGGCGGGGTGGACCAACTCCCGAAGAAAAGGTTATAATAGATAATTAGTTCGCAGTTTCTCGGAGGAAAATTGCGGATACCCCCAGCATTGTACCCTGATCAAGTACCATGTTGTGCATAGGTTAAGAGGCAGATTCACCCCCTCAGCGATATCTATCGGGATGACAAACACACCGAATGTGTTTGGGATGGGTTCGATACGGCCTACCGAGTCTGGCTGGCCCGCATCTCTGGATGGGAGCCCTCCCTCCTATCGGCTTCTGGAGATAATCTTTTTGCCATTTTTTTTTCCACGTTGGGACTTCTTCTTGGTGATGGGGCAGAGGTGTGCAAAGGCGTGACGAGATCCATCTACGAGCGTGCGAGCGTGGGCTCGACACGAGGTACATCCTAGGGGGCAGCACTGACTTTGCATGTTTGGTGCAGTGGTAACAGGGCGGGTTGCAATTGATAGCAATTTGAAAAATACATAGGTGGGCATCCTTTTCGAAGCTACCAGTCCAGACAAGCTTTTTTCTTTTTTCTTTTTTTTTTTTCTTTCTTTCCTTAGACTAAACTAGCAGACACTCAAAGTTCTAATAAAGCTGATAGCTACCATACCTGCCCCAATTTGCATTACTACTTGACTCCTGATCTTGGAGCTTGATGTGATGTTTTCGCCTCATGTAAACTTTTCGTCGGTAGTTGGTTCTTAAAAACCACACAGTCAACCTTAGCATAACTAGCTGTGATCAATTTGAGGCTGGTGTCTGTTTGCATTCGCACGATACATGTAAATTTTAATAAACCGCCTATCCTACCACCCGTAGTGAATATATATCACATGTTGCAACAGAAAAATAAATCGATTAGGCTTCCCCATTCACCATCGCGCGGTAGGCCAATATTATGTCACTAGGCTTGTATGAAGACCAATTAATCATTGCTAGATGCCCAGGTAAGTAGTGAATGGAAAGCAAAGATTCAATGGAAGTGATGATATCTCTACTTTCTAAGTAGACAATATTACTATCTTTTTTCCTAGCATTAGAGCCTCTCTCCAACCCATCTACCCAGGTTACCAATTATTTAAAGAATTTTGAAAATCATCTTCTCTTAAAATATTATTGTTCCAAGCCCTCCCATCCGCATAAAAAGGTCTCTTCTCAATCAATTGTGGAAAGCTATTTGATCAACATCGGATTCAACTTAACACCAACCTCGGTTTGGGACATTTAAACCATGGACAAAATTGAGCTCCTACCCGTTATTATAATCATAGACGAAGAGGATATTGATGAACTAGTCGAGGCGATTTCAAGACTTGAGACCGAACTTGCATACCCCGTCCACAACCTAGCCCCTTTATCCTCAAGCGAAAGGAAGGCGCTTGAAAAACACCTTGAGGCTAATGGATACGCGTTTGCTTCTCTTTTAGATGCCCAGGCTGAAGAAGAGAAGAAGGTTCGCCCTGACCCTACTAATACCCGAAAGATCAAAGTTGCGATGGACAAATTAGGAAATATAGAAAGATATTTAGAGCGTATCAGGACCTCAAGTGACAGCTACTGAAGGTCTAAGTCAAATACAGATACCAGAATAAATAGAGCATGAATTCCTCTATTCCTAGACATTTGTTTTGAGCAGATGTCGAAACTTGATAGCAGGGAGTAATCTTTAGTTACTTTGTGAAACCTCGAAAGTAGCCTGGCTACCACTCGGGTATTATCTCCCATGCAAAGCGTGTTATATTTCCTACCTGCACGGTGTAAATTAACACCTATGCACTGTCCTTGCCTCCTGATCAAGGACGTGGTGTATGTCCAAAACAATTTAATAGTTTTAACTGAATTCTAAGAAGTCGATGCGCAAGCGTAGAGTGTATTGCATGGATAATACATATCATGAGATAGAAATTCAGACTCATGTAAAGATCGTGTGGCTGGTTGACCCCTCTGTAGGAAATCTATTGCCAAGTTACGATACTATTGATTTGTATGGATAAAATGTTCGCGACCTATGTCCTTCACTTTCGCTAATGCAGGAAGACAACGTGTATGAGATTAGGCTTCTTATGATTTCTTTCCTGTTAGTCAGTTCCAAAGCTACCAACTTGTCAAGTTGTTAATAACTGCGAGCTTCGGGATTAAAAAGAGGCTTCTTACATTTCACACTGAGAAACCATGCACAGTGTCCATAAGTAGTTGATTCTTTTAGATACATACCTAGGTATGTTCCACGAGCAAATGACGTGACAAGTGTTGACTGTACCATTGCCAGTCACTTCGCATACTTAGGTAGGTTTGTACTTCACATAATTCAGCCAAGTACCTGATGAGTTTGATGCTAAGTCACATAATACTACGCACCTAATACTACGCACCTAATTCAGTAAAGTTTGCTTGGCCTATATGTATTAGTAGCAAAGTACCAAAAGGTTTAAAGATGTCAACAAGTTCGTCAGTTAAAAGGATGAATAGACTAGTATCTCCCTATAAATTATCCACTCAACATCCTCGCCTATGTCAATTCAACACTTCCACTTCAAAGATCTCCTTATCAACCACCACGATAACCAAAGTAATTTTCCGACTATTAAAAATATATTTGACTCAACTCATAAGATACGACGAGCGGTGCTGATTACCCCTGGGGTTAATCCTGAACATTTCTTAACATGGAAGAGCTTGAAGAGTTCTCATATATTATGATCATAGATACAGATTCTCTCGACAATCTCGTATCAAATATCTCCTCTTACGAGTCCAACCTCCTCCAGCGCGATAACGGGGTTCCATTAACACTGGTGGAAGAAAAGCGACTGGAAAAAAATTTCGGCGAAATCGAAAAATCATACCATGGGCTTCGAAGTGTCCTAAGTGATTTCCGAAACGAAGGCGACACCATTTCAGTTATGAAGATTTGCACTGCAATACGGAAGCTATTTGAAATGAAACGGAAAATGCAAAGCATTAAACAATGGTGTACTTGAGCATTTACGGGACTACCTCTTGGGGATATTTAAATACAAAGTTATCAGGATTCTGCTAACTCCGAACCTTTTCCATTTTATTGAAAAAAACAGAAAAGTTGAATAGGAACACTCTTGGTCATTACGAAGGCGTTATGTCAAGCATCTCAATTTTGTAGCCTTATTTGTTATATCAAAGTCCTCTGGCGCCACTTAATATAAGCCTTATTCATTATTTTTTCTTTCAACTGAAACGAATACTTAGGTAGTCAATGATAGGAACACGCATGACACCCTATGATGGCAAATACTCGTTTGCCATATTATAGGTGTGCACTTGAACGGCTAAACCTATCACTATATGCCGAAGATGCCTGGTATACTAATTCGTCTTAAATGATGATTTGAGCCTCCATGTCATAGTAAGGTCCTTATAGGTGGGGATAGCAACGTGAACCCCTCGAGTTGACATAGTTCGGCTTTTTGGTAGTGTAACGGTTTAATAGCTATCTCCCTGGGCCTTTACAATCCACCTCGTTGGATCTGCTTACGGTGGATGGAATTTAAGGGATGAATCAGCCTAATGTTCTGAATCAGGTTTACTTCATATGAGTGTTGTGCATGATTTAGACCTTCATCTTGGCCTTTTCCAAATTGAATGTATCCAGACTTATGGAACACACGTTTTCTATGACTCCTACGAGCTAACCTGGCTACAGTCCCCTTAACCAGTCAGCTCGATAGGCAAACACCTAGTATTATAACCCAGTATCTATTTAAAGGTGTCCGCTTCGAGAATACTTTCGTCTTTGAGCATCCCCTTTCACCATTAAACCAGTTACTCTCGAAATCAATTTGATTAGCTCCCCAAGAATTCGCTTCTATTATTTACCTAGCCGTGTACATCTAGGTGGCTATCGAGTCAAAACCAACTTTCACCTAAACAACTTTCACTATGGATAAAATTCCGGAGCTGTCCTGCATATCCATCAACAACATCGAAGACCTCGACTGGCTAGTCCAGGCGATTTCAGTACATGAAAGCAACATCAAAGCTTTCTGGCGTAACCGAAGCCCGTTGACTCCTAGAGAAGAAAGTGCTCTTGCTGGACATGTCAAAACTAGTGGAGAAGCATACGGAATTCTAGAAAAAGCTAAGGATCGGGAGAAGAAGAAGTCAAACGAAGACAAGGAGAAAGAACCATACCTCACTAGCATGAGGAAGATTGATGAAGGGATGAGGATGCTAGACTATATAGAAGACGTTCTAGACAGGATTAAAGAGTGGAATGATAAGGAGAAGGCTAAGCATCGCACGACTTAGGAGATTGATTACGGGAATATGCTACTTTTCACTTAAGCAAAATTTCTCTCTCTGGTGAGACTGCGAGGGGAATCAATGTCTATAGGTTTGATGTGTTTAGGTAGATTAGTACAAGTGATATTCATACCTAGGGGGCACCGCAGCACCTCTTTTTGAGAATATAACGATCCAGGTATATTTTAAAGCCACGTACTTCACGATTTCTCTCTCGCTATATTGTCAATACCAAAAATTATTCTCTTGCACTGATTAATCTGGTTACTATCTCTGACTATTCCCAGTCTCTCAATTCGCGGCGCGCAGAACACAGGAGAATGTGATAGTCTGTACTAGCAGCACAGTGTCACGGCTTTGGTTCGACGCTGATCTGATGACAACAAAGGCATTTATTGATTGCCGTAACACACTCATTATCCGGGTGGGCCGTGACATAAATGCTTTTCTTTGCATTGTCTTCGCGTTCCTATAATGCATTATCTCCATACTATTATAAATTGAAATATCGTCGTCCATCCCCTTACCCATTCTTTCCCATCACCAAAACCCTCTAACCGACAACACCCACACACTTTCACTTAATTTCTCTTACAACCACCCCGCAAAAAATCGATTTTTGTGCAGTACGGAACCCTTTTTCATCCCTGATAACTATGGCCGGTCGAGTTTCCATCCCATATTTCGAGATCGAATACGCCCGGGACATCGATAAAGTTCTGAGGCAACTTTCCCTGATCGAGCGTAACGTTTACCAACGTACTATCAGCACCATTACGGGCCCTGAAGACGAGGAAGAACTCAAGGACGATATCCGCGATGCTCAAGTCACAACTACTCAGCTGCGAGGTATTAAGGTAGAGTTTGAGAACGACCCTGTCGCACTTGGCAAACTTGAGACCGCGATTGGGATGCTGGTGCGTATCGAAACCCACCTGAAAGGACTACAGGAGCAGGCTTCCTAGTCGAGTTAAGCCGCAAACTAGAGCTCATCACTATTCTGATCCGTATTGGTCATTAGAAAAGGAGGCTACTCAGACGAACCCTTATAAGTGCTGAAGCCCTGAGAGCCGTGGATAATATGGTGGTCCCATTTTCAGATTGATAAGTGATTCTTAATTCACAACACCTCCAGAAATGCCTGCGAGAGTCTTAACGCCATATTATTGCCTTGTTAAGAAACCATGTGATATGATAGGTTATGTTTTGCAGAATATATGGTGACATACAAAGTGGCGAGGGCTTTTGTAACACCGAGCTTTCCCAAATTTACTAACAATAATTTTATATATTCCTGGAGGGGATCTTACAGTGTATAGTCTGTTAATTATTGATTGAATTGATATGGTTGAACCGAATACCCGATGAACCGCATTCTATGCTATAGCTGATCACTACACACGCCCAAGACATACCTATGGACTGCAGCTATCGTTGCGGATATTGACGTTAACATACGTAAAGATGAAACAACATATTACTAACCGCTATGTTCCAGGTCTACCACTATATATCCTTCAGGAAGACGTATTGAGTAGGCTAATATCGCTTTGTCTGTTTTAGTCCCCTGAAGCAATTCTGTATGCAGGATATCCTCTTTTTACGCATCTAGAATACTAGCTGCGCATGGAACTTGCTATTAGCTAGCCGTAGTCTTCACACAGATATTACTAGATTTCTTGTGAATAGGGCACAATAAATACGCATGAAAGACACATCCTTCGTTGAGAATGCCTATTTATAAGACAATGTGATAGTGGTTGACTGTGATATGGTAGGTACTTAGGTAATATAGAACAAAGGTCGAATTTCAATCCGTTTCTTAAATTCCGACGTATGGATGATTATGAGAAAAGAAGGCAGAGAGTCACCTCTTGGAACTTTGGTGATTGTATCTTCGCAATATCTACAATCTTTTTCTCTGTCCCAGTCGAGATGAAAAGTCATCTTAGTCTTAATTACATCAAGGAAGAACACTCATTACAGCTAAGAAGTGAATCAATGCATAGTTGCAAATGACTATAAAATCACTATTAATCCCAATTTTCAAGACTCCATACTATTGGCTGAAGTCAATAGTTAATGAACAAGCAGCCAATCACGTTGTGACCAAAACCAACCTATTCCCACGCCATTGGCGGCGACGTCGAAAAGAAGTCTCGACTCGATACCCAACGCCAACACCCACCATGATCAGGAAGTCTATGAATGGTGCGGAGCAGCAGATAATCACGCATATTCCATGCCACGTAAGTGACAGCAAGCCGAAGACCATGATCCATTCTCTCCGCGTCCTGCCAATAGGGACGCTTTTAACGACCGCCGCTGCGCATGAGACCCAGTGGGCACAGCGCCATTCTATTCGTCCCTCGGCATCGTGGGAACCATCGCTGTGTATATCGCGGAAAAACCACACGACTTATACATAGGTAAAAGCCCAAGCTTTATACACATGCTGACCGGGAAGAACGAAATGTTGAAGTTTCTCGACCCACCAACCGCCATGGAAGAACGCCGTGGCAGCATTGCCGACTCGGGCAGCATACTATCCTTCTACACCGCTCCAGCGCAGCAGAGTCCGCAACCCACCGCTCGTCCGCAGATATGGATGCGGCGCAGAGACACGGATTTCGGGAGCGACTGCTTCTCTAAGCGAGGATCCGTCGTTATCCGGGACAGCATCGCTTACCCGTCCGAATCCAGCTTCGAAGACACGATCATCAAGGGCACGGCGCAGACGTTGCAACGGAACCCAAGCAAGCCGCGGCTCATCGACCTCGACTACATACGGCGTAAGATGCTGGGCGCAACGACCCGACGTGGTTCGCAGCAGAGTACCAAGACAGACACATCCGGATCTTCGTCATTTACCGGGTGGTTTCCCGAAATGCGCCCACCTGAGCCGATTGTTCTTAGTCCCATCACGAGCCAGCGGGCCGTTACGGAGATGTATCATGAGAGCCAGAGCGATATCGTGGCCTATTCCAGAGCTCGAGCCTCTTCCCTGCGGGGACCGGAAACACCGCTACAACTGCAGAGTAGAGCACGAGGCAGGCAATCCGGCGAGACGGTTAGGAGCTCCCACGAGAGCGAAAGGTCGGACTATAGCGTAACACAAAATATCCGCCAACATAAACGCAGTTGCATGCGTTCGCTATGGTGTGCGCTGTATTGATTTAGACTATGGGAGGTGTTAACGAGATTGGTAACGTCGGAATTGATAAAGCTCTAGAGTGTAAAAACCATCTGGGCCGAATTGAGGCTGGGGAAAGGTATGGGCGTTATGGGATGCTTCGTCTTTGAAAAAGTTTATGGCGGAGGTTGTGAATGGTTGTGAATGGTGCAATTGCATCTAATTGCCCCGGGGTATATATCCAAGGTCCAACGGGGTTCTACGGCGTTGCATTTAATGATTCCAACCGGCTGTAAACTAATGGGAACCTAATAAGGATAATTTGAAAATTCTTGTTTTTATAATTCTTGTCCTTCCCGCGTCATTTTGATGTTGATGATGACGTAGCTGGTTGATGTCGCCTCCTAGACCAGTTGACGATATATTGAATGTCTATGTCGTGTTGCTCCGCCGGCACGTACATCCACCTATTATTTTCTACACTCCACCCTCTGTTTGGAAGGTAAGCTTCTAGCATGTAATAGTTGTCTCTATGGAAAGGGAAGTCAAAACTTGGTGGTCCACTCTTCTCTAGGAATAGATCTGAACCTGACTCCATGTCTTCTTTCGTCATGCGAAAACGCCGCCTCTTATTACCCTTATTTGCAGCATGCCGGCTTATAGATCTCGTCGTAGAGTCTAAGTGAGCTTCAAGAAGCCGTGTATGCCACAGTGGGCTACGTAAAGCTTTGCGTACGATAGCAGCATTTGACGCTATTAGATCTTGATTCCATGCCGGATGCTTGCCCCGCGCGATCATGGGAATTGGTTCCCCGATATCCAGGTTTCGCTGCCAATGAGCAAAATCAGCAATAAAGCAAAGTGCTGACCATCGCAATAAGCATGTTAGACAGGTGCATATTTCCTTAGGGTTCGGGGATTGGATATGCTGATAAGGCTTCTTATGAATGATCAGAAGCTCTTGTCGCTCGGGGCTCCGTATCATGGCGTGAACGCTAGGATCGATCTTCTCCATAAGTACGGGCAACCTGAAGCATTTCTCTAGACAGACATAGCGCCAACTAGTAATGGCTCTCGAAATCTGGTGCTCCTCCTGGATGATAAACTGGTAAAAGAATCGGTTAACTCGTTGCAGGCTGAAAACATCACTTGGACGAAGGAGCGCCAATATCTCTGATATGAGTTCGTAAGGAAGGCTCAAGAGATCTCGGGAATCGCGACTTGTCTTCTTGATTCTCTTTGCCTGTTTTTTCCGAGCCCTCTCTGTGCGTTTCGAACGGAGAGTGAGGGCTTCAGTTTTATCCTCTAGCTCTCCTAATTCCTCATCCTCGGACACGTCAATCTTCCTCATTATGTGATCTCGCTAATTGGCATTGATGCAGCTAAAGACTTTATTTCCTTTTTTTTTTTTTTTTTTTTTTTCTTTTGTGTACGTGGGGGATAATGATCACGGGATTGACCGTCCATGTAGGATGATGCCTTTGATCTTCGGAGTTAGGATAAAGCAATTAATCTTATTGCCACGAGTACTTGTGTGTGCTATTCGTAAATCGCATATTATTGGATATCATTAAACTTGATAGTGTCTTAACCATAGTAATAAATACTTGAATTGGTGTCATTCACATTTTCGTGCCTCCTATGTACCAACAACCTAATTGTAGAAGTCTTATATTTACTTCAATGACTTTAGTTAGGTAGGTAGGTAGGGAGGTAGGTTATTTGATTGTTGCTGAGTTACAATATTCAAGGATTGCAACCCGATATATCTTTATGTCTTTGAAACTGACTAACTAACGAAAACGTACATTTTCAAGCTGTTAGATTTGTAATACGAAGCCATGTGAGAATCCCTATCGGAGTTTAGAAGAATCTCGGCCGGGGTCTGGATGTGCACGCTATAGCCAATGGATTACTTGTTCAAATATCGTTGCTCTCTTATCTTTGCAATATGAGTACGACATTCAAACCTTCTCGAGAACAACCCAATTTGACAAAGCGATTCAACTTTTAGAAAGCTTCGCAGCTCGAATATCGGTATCATGGGCATCTTTCACGTTGTCATGTTCAAATTCAAAGACCTCGTCCCTCCGGAGGAGGTCAAGGCGGTAAGAAATTGAGGGTAGATATCATTTTACATAACTAGATACTGAAGGGCTAATGTTGTGCTATGTTTAGGCTTGCGACCGGATGCTGGCTCTAGGATCGAAATGCGTTCATCCCACGTCGCAGAAGCCCTACATAAAAGTACACGGCGGCGGGAAGGACAACAGTCCGGAAGGAAAACAGGTGACGACCCCCTCTTATATTATCTTACTTAGGTACCTATGTTTTAGGAAGACTTCCCTCTAGACTAACAATCTTTGGAATATAGCAAGGAATGACGCACGTATTCGTCTTCGAGTTCGAGTCGGAGGAAGACAGGGAGTATTATCTCAACAAAGACCCGGCTCACACGGAATTTGCTACGGGTGTGATAAACCTAATCGAAAAGCTGCAAGCTGTTGATTTTACCCCTGGTGAATTCTAAGTCATCGTGCTTGAGATAGAAGCTTGTGATGTGAGACTTGGAAGCTTTGGGGGGCTTAGGGACTTAAAGGCTTGGGGGCTTGTGAAAATCGAGGGAAAGCGGGCGAGTGGAGGCAGCAAAGGAGAATGACGTCGACTTTGATTGGTGTCTAGCAAAAAGTGGAAATATTATCTACGCTAAAGCCAATGAAGATTAATTACAGCCCTACGTCATCCCCCACCTTACCAACTTTTGCTTAGCAGGTGCTTTGCTTCTTCACTCACTGTGTACCCGTAATAGATTTGGGGCTGTTGGGGTCCTGGGGCTGTAGGCCTGTAGGCAATTTAGCAGTGCGAGCGGGTACAGTATTGTACATACAAACTTACAAACAAGCAGCAGCAGCAGCAGCAGCAGCAGCAGCAACCACCAATTCTTCACCATTGCAAAGGTCAATGTAATCTTAAACCTCCTTGTGTGATCCCAATTTATTCTCTTCCACCTAATCGCAGAACAAAGAATTGCTCACCCCCATCATCTCCGATTGATATACATCTTGTAATTCGCCAATTCAAATACAAGGACGGTCTATCTTTATTATTGCCGCGGTTAATTAAAAACGATAACACAGCTTTTCTTCTTGATACCCTCCCCCCACTCTACCTTTTTTTTCCCATCTTCTTAGCAAACCACCATCAGCCCATATTTTCAAATCGTCATCTACGAAGTCTCCCTACTTGGTGATAAGACGCGCTCATTACGCGAAACTGAACAACTCATCCGTTGCAATTGACATATTTTAGCTTAACTTATTATAACTGTCCAAGATAAGCAAAGATGTCGCAACAACAGACTGCTCCGATGCTCATCAACATTCCTCCCCCACCATCTAATCCGGAGACTCCAAGCGATATGCCGTATGCTCACCCAACATCGACCTTCTTATACGCCAGCCGCTAACTAGATATTTATATAGTGGTACTCCTACCAGCACGACCACTTCCCTATCTGCCCTTTCTACCACAGCGATTAAGGACGGCCATCGAGGTCACGCCTATCACGGCATCGGAGGTCCCCGAGGCCACCAACACCAATCATCCACAAATAGTCTCGAAGCCGAACGCGCTGATCGTATCAGCCGTCTCGCCGGTCTCGAGCGCGTATCCACCCTACGCGCCCCCAGTCAGAGCCAACACGGTGGCAGCCCGAATCCAACCCAGACAGCCCCGGCAGCCCCGGCAGCCACCGCGCAGCAGGCGCCCGCCCTCACGCCCGCATATTTCGACTCGAACGGCCAGCCGACGGCGGTTACCAAGATGAGCACGGTGGGAACTGCGTCCGCGACGGGTAGTGTCGGGGCGCGGACGACCACAGAGGCGGGCGACCGGTTCGGCGACGAAGACGAGGACGACATGGACGCGGAGCTGACCGAGGTCGACGAGGACGGCGACGGTATTAGCATGGATACCAATTACCGCGCCATGGACGTAGACAGCACATCCGGTGCTATGGATGCCATGGACGAGGATTTGGCGAGTCGTTCGATCAGCGGTTTCGAGGACCGCATGAGCGACGATGGAACCGCCAGCCTCGTCGGCTTTGGCGAGGGCGCAAATAGTACCGTCAGTGGCCCTATCTATCATAGGAGGCCGCTGCCTGGCGCAGCGGGGATCTGGGGTCTGGAGCGCAGTAGCTCGGGCTTGAGCCAGGAGGCTATCACGGCCCGGGGTCGCGAGATACGCGATGTAATGGCAAGCGACACCCCTGTTAGCGCGACGGCCGCGGCGGAGACGCGTCAAGCGAAATACGTAGATGGCGTGGCGGTAGATGGTGGCGGACATGTCGGCACCTCAGATGACGACGTGTTCGTCGATACTACAACGCGCGGGCCCGTACCCGTTCAACCGGGACAGCCGCGGACGAGCGCTCTTAGAGAGGGCGTTGGCGGCCCCGCGTCTCGAGAGGCTGCAGAGCGCATTGTGCGGGAACGTCTTGATGGTGGCGAAAGCGGACGCGCGCCTATCCTAGGAAGCTCTAAAGACGGTGATAAATTGGGCAAGTTCTACTTTGAAGAGAAGAAGCAAGGTTAGACGTCAAAGGTAGATGGACCGAACTTTCATTACCGATCATTGGGGCTGGGCTTTTCTGGTTAGGTAGTCTTGTTTATTTGTATGTCTGGTTCTCACCACTTACGCTATGGAGTTTTATCGGCGCACTTAAGGGAAAAACAAACTAAATCAACCTGATATGGGACGGTGGATGGTAGAGGACGGGTCAAGCTTCAACCAACCGTGTCTCTGCTGGCTTGATAAATAATGGGTAGGGTCACAGAGGAGACATGTACACCACTTACGGCGTAGTAGACTGAGGAAAAGGGCGGATGGATAAACTATCTTGATTAGGGCCACGTCCTATTTGTTGTATCCTATTTGAGTGCTTACTACAGGCACATCGTTACATCCCCAATAAGAATTCAGTTTCGATATGATTATCTGGTCTACTTCTCATGTGATATATACACAATACTGCCTTGAACATCAATTGTCGGGGGTTCTCTCTATAATTACATCGTCTCTTCTATTCCCATACTTCGACTAGAAGGAAGTCTTGATACAGGCCAACAGTGCAAGGGAATACACATGATATGATAATGCGGCTGGTCATTTATCATTATACAATCGTAACGTCAACGATCTTCGATACGTCTATAGCGAGCTGTCTTTCTCCTTGGTTACCCGCGGCATCGAAATCTTCCCCATCCATGGCCCCGTACAAGTAACAGTCGCCGACGAACTCGTACGTCGACGAGTCTTCGCCAGGCGTAGAACTACTTCCTTCCCCAGTCTCTTCCGCCTTAGGCCGTAAGACGTACGGGAAGAACCCACCGATAGCAGCAACAATGATATCACCCTCTCGCGTGCCGCTATCTGTACGCGGCTGGTCGCCACTTTGCCCGGGAAGATCGCCGCGGAGAGCCCGCTCAAGCAT
This sequence comes from Daldinia sp. EC12, assembly GCA_002120325.1. NCBI lineage: Eukaryota > Fungi > Ascomycota > Sordariomycetes > Xylariales > Hypoxylaceae > Daldinia > Daldinia sp. EC12. The sequence goes on from KZ112946.1 coordinate 494,733, forward strand.
CGGTACGGCTTCCGGTGACCGCTGGCTAAGGTACTGCTGGAACTGCTGCATCATCATGTTTCCGAGCGGATCGCTCATCAAGCGGCCCAACCCCGCGGCATCCCCCGACGTTCCCTCGCCGTTGCTGTCCCCTTCCGCCTTAGGCTCTTTATCTAACAAGTCTTTGTCGGCGGCTACCACGTCCTCAATAGCAGTCATGCCGAATCTACCTCCCGCGGTCCTGAAGAACCGCCGACCGCGCGCGTTGCTGGAGAGTAAGTCCTCGAACGGCTTGGCCTTGCCGCAACGGGCTACGAGAGTTGTTAGTTCCGGCGAGTTCTGTATGCGCTGTGCGTTCTCGGGTGTCTTCAGGTTAGCCATGGTGCAGTCCAGAGCCTTGAACATGCTTTCCTCAGCTATCAAGCTATCGAAATGCACGCCTAGAGAGGGCGGCGGCGGGAGCATATCCCGCATGGTTGCGCCCATTTCGTCGCTCCCATTGAGGAGGACCGTGCGCCAGAACCGCTCCGTTCTTTGCTCAAGCGTTTCACCGTCGGATAGTTCTGCTGGGAGCTTTTCGAACTCGGTGAAGCACAGACGTCGGCAGTTACCGACGTTGAAGATAGGGGAGACGTGCACGATGCGATCGAGAGGGTGTACTTGGAGGTGCACGGCATTATCTTCGACAGATATGGTGATGGGCTTCTTCCAGCTGTCGGGAATAACCTCCCACCAGAGGCGCATGCCTTGGTTAGGATTGAAAAAGGCGTTGCTTTTGCACTGAGGCGGCGGGGCGCTGAAGTCCGGGGCCCAACTCGGGAGCCCCTTTAAACGTTTTGTACATGGTGGACGCTCGTTGTACCATAACATGAGATCCTGGCGTTCCAGTATGGAATAGCGGGCAACCTCAGTGAAGAGCTGCTGCAAAGTTTTTGAATAATCGATCTTCGGCAAGGGCTGTGCTCCAGCTTTGTGGTATTTGGTGCGCGCGGATGGTGTTGCAACCTGTAGCATCGCAAACACATTTTCTCTCGGGTCCTTAGCTTCGCAGGTCCGAGCAGTCTGGATCATGGGAAACAGCTCGATAGCTTCGCCTAACCGCTTCTTTCGTACAGCTATCTCGATCTCATTAGAGATTAGAAATCCTTTCAATACGTGAGGTAGCAGCGGGACCTGGAAGAACTTGAGTTGGAAGTAAGGCATGGCACGGGTGGCGGCAATGTAGGCATTCCAGGGGATATTACCCCGGCCGCACACAAGAACAGGAGCCTTCGCAAGCACAATGTCCGCTATGCTCTGCACCGAACGCCAGTAATTAGACCCGAAGATGTTGTAAATATTGTCCCAGTGGCGAAAGTTGAACGAGTCCAGATCGTTATAGGGACAATTAAAAAGAATATCACGGATTCCCGTCATCTGCTGCGACGTCGCTTGGGACGGCCTCATATCTGTGCGAATTCCAACTTGCCAACAGGCATCCTGAAAACGTCTTGCCATCTCATGAATGGTTTCAAATGCTTTCGTCGTTGACTCCCCATCATCCGGTCCTAGCCAGCATAGTGTCCGTTCCGCATTGCCTAACACGTACCGCTGCACGTCAGCTTGGGCGCTGCGCTCTTCAGCGGTGCGGCCCACCAAGACATCAGCCCATATTACCCGCTGCCTCTCTTTTCGCCGGAACATGCGTAACGCACTCTCGAGCTGATGAGGAATATACTGGTCTTGCCCATCGATTGAGATGGTCATGGTTTTGTCTGCGGGAGGCGGTGGCGTCGCATCTCTTCTCCTCGGCACGGGCGTAACACCCGAACGATCGTACGAAATGCATTCATATGAGGTATCTTTCAGAGCCGCCTCTACGACAGTGATTTTAATGGGATCATCCCAATTAAGAGCTGGCTGTATGACAGCAAGCTTAGCAGTTACATCGCGAGGATCTAACAGTGTAGCGAATGGGTTGCTAGTAGACATGGTGCGAGACAATCGAACAAGTTTTTGCCGGACACAATAGGGAGACTTAATTCTAAAAAGACCAGAAATTATAGATAATTTATAACTATTCATAGTTATATAGAAGCAACTCTAAATAAATAGGTAGACATGGTTGCCTACTAATTAACCTAGCTTATTATTAGGAGAAGCGGTTTGTCGAGGGAACTCACGTGAGTATCCTGCCTAAATTTCTCTTCGAACTACCAAACGAGACGTTAGTTGCGCCTAAGTAGCGTGTTTTTTACCAAGTCGGAGGTAACTTAAAATGGGCCTGTAGCCTAGGCCAGATCCACTGTTAAATCTAGAATAACTACCCCTTTTAATTCTTACTATTGGTAACTTATCAACCTAACATATTTGGAAGACTCAATTCTAGAGCATAGGGTTACATTAAAATATTATATACTATAAATAAGTTGATGCAGGAATTCTGTAAAATGCGACAGAAACATGTTCTTATTCCCTTTGGCAGTCGTGGCGAACTAAAAGGCATTTGCAAGTCCAAAACCTAGCCCAACATTTCTCATCACCTCTCTTATTCAACATTAAAATCCAACACAATCGCATTTCAATCTACCAAAACGCGAGAACGAAATATAAAAGCTTAACCCGATGGATGCAAACCCCAAAGAAATAGGTATAGAAATCACGCACAGGTCTCGATTTCTGTCTATTGCCATAATTAAACAATTATCATTAGTGCATCATTAAGTAAGGTACTCAAGCGTGGATAGCTATTTGAACCTGAGGATACACTTGGACCATCGACTGATATAGCTCAGGGTGATTCTGCATGAGCACTTGTGGTTCCCATGCGGTCGCCACAAATATTGTATCGATGCCACTACTTAATGGTGTAGTGAAGATGTTGCAAATCTGCAAACCGATGAGGAATGCGAAAGCTATCACAACTATTTCATATCAAATTAGTATGCATTTCAAGACTGCACCCAAGTATTTATGTAAAAAGCAATATGCGGCTTACCAGGTGTGTATGAACCATCCGTATTGTATGAAGGGTGTGTGAATACCTAATAATGTGTGAGTAGGTAGATCAAGTATGCCAAGTTGCAACAAGAACACTTACAAGATATAGATAAGCTAACAAGCTCGTGGCGTAGCCCACAAACGTCGCGCCCATCGATAGGACCGGCCCGATGAGACATTCGTTGATAAGAGCATCGATGCCGCGTTGCTTGATCATATTCCAAGTATCCTTGGCAGCAGCAAAGTAAGGCTTTCCGTACAGAGCGATATATGAAAACGCATAGCGATTGAGGAATTGGACCGCCCAATCAAGAATACCAATGATGCATCCGAGAATCCAAAACATGATGGTTCCTAGTAGGTTACCCTGGGCTGCCTCATTCTGTTGAGCAACTGAGCAAAGCTGTCTAAGGAAATTGATAATGGCGACGAGCAAAGAGCCCAGGGATATAGAACCGAAGCTATATGTCAGTGCGCGTCTGAGGCTTCCTCGAGTCGCACCTTGGGGGAGGTTATACGGGTGGAAATACCAAGAGCCATAAACTCCTGAGATAACGGTATGAATGGTGTTTTTCAACCACTCCGAAATCCAATACATCGCAAACGTAATAAACACAAGTAAGCCAGTGACCTTGGCACTGCTGCAGCCGCCTGCTCCCTCTGCGCAAGCTGGATTTTGGCCTGGTGAGAATTTCGCATACACTGCGACAAAGGTAACAGAGTACCACGCAGCGAGAGCAGTTGCGCAAAGACCACCTAATGCGCTAACTAAGTAAACATGTCCATAGCTTTTAGAGACATCGACAGCTGTCTTGAGCATGAGAGCGCTGAATGGAATGCGCGGAATCCACGTCTGTTGTGGACAGTGAGCAACATTTCACCGAGAGCGGGGTGAGGTGTAACTTACGAAAAAGGCGAAGATGAGGAAAGCAACGAAAATTAGATAGACAATGCCGCCGGAGTAGTAGTGCCGGGAAAGCATGTATATCGCAGTAACGAGGCCGAAGACGATGTTGAGAATACCGCTGTATTACTTACGTTAGCAACATGCCCCTATTCACAATATCAACATTGAAGTCAATGCCTACGTTATCCAGATGAACTGCTTGGGAAATTGACGAGCTAGCAATACGTAGACGTAGCTAAAAACGGTAGCAACACAAAGGCAGAAAACGAAAAGAATGAGAGTATTTGTATTAAGGCCGACCCTCGACCCAGAGTCATAGATGCCATCTCCTTGGAAATGTTTGGTGGAAGCTATAGTATCATTAGTATGAAGGGAATACAATGCGGTTAATATGGATTGTTTGGATAGGTAGGTAGATATGATATTTACTGACCGTAGCCATTGATTGAGATCCCAGAGACTGCGACATAACCCGCGACAACGATAAGGAACTATGTGTTAATTGTTAGATGATGGCTCGAGCGTTCACGTACATAACTCAAGGGGAATGTAGCAGCATACCAGAATGCCAGCCCAGATATCGTTGTACCTAGGACGCTCAAGTTTGAAGGCTTGATCGAACATGGGCTTCTCATTGCCGTAGCCATTCACTGGATTCGGACCTGGGGCTGGGGGTCCCGGCTGAGCATATTGAGGCTGTTGATACTGATTGGGCGGTTGTTGTGGATTGTAATAATAGGAGGCGGCTTCGCCGTGCGCCTGATTGTTTGCCATTGTAAGACGCGACGCCTAGCTCGTCACTTGGATTATCAATGCCTGATTGCGATGCAATACTAAATGCAATTCAATATCAAGGAAAGATCAATACCTTGTGACTCGTTCTGCAGAGGTAAAGTTATTGTCAGCCCCCGGTGCAAAAAAAAAAAAAAAAAAAAAAGGACAAAGAAATGCTGTTGCAGGAATGAGAATTGCCGGTTATCCAGCAAAGCCAAGATTGACATCATATGCAGACTAGCATCACTAGCATAAAAAGCTTGTGAAAGCTCATTTCAGAAGCAGCCCGGGTAGCTAAAATGATAGTAACCATTAGTGTTCGCTTTTAAACTTTAAAGTGTTACCACACTTTTCCACTTCTTGGTAAGTTTCAATTGTATGCAGTTACCTTTCATTAGTATCTTTTTAAGTCAATGGCGTCATTAGCATCCCACTTTGGGTCGACCAAGATGTGCAACCGCGAAACGATAGCGCAACGCGTCTTTATGTTTCATATTATTCCAATCTACTAGGTAGGCATTACATAACGCTTGAATATATAAAAGAGACTTGTGAAAGTTACCCAGCTGGTAAATAGGTAGGTAGGATATTAACCAAACATTAGCTACCTAGGTACATATCCGGTATAGGTATTTCGGTTACCTCACGATACCTAAGATCAAGATTCTATATACGGTCATTAATATATATCTGAGTGAGTATTTCTAATATCAGAAAGTGAAGAAGTTTATGGTATATTGAAAACGAATTATTCCTAATTTTAAAGGAGCGGTCCACACATAATAGATCATCAATAGGCCCAACGATTATCCTCACAACATCAACATCAACACAAGATAAATTTCCACGTCAAGAGCGGTCCCCATAAGTCCGAAAAAATAGCCCTGAACAGAATCCGATAGCATTTTTCAACATTTTATATTTCTGCCGAGCAACCGCTCGGGAATCTCTCGTTCCCTGAACACTGACTCAAACGCGCTCATAAATCTAATGAGCACGGACTCCTGGTGTTCACCCGCCAGTATCGCTAGACCAAAAGGGCGACTAAGTTCTCCTTTAAGCTTATATCGACCAAGAGGTACGGTAGCGATTGGATATCCTATGATGGTATTAGTAGTCGTCCATATAATTCGAATCGCATCCCTACCGGAAGCACAGCTCAAGGAGCATATTGGGCTATCCATCGGCGCAACAACCACATCGAGCCCATAATCTTTCATGGTCTTCTTGAGCCCCTCTTCTTTAGCAACTCTTGTCATGTGCTCGGTTGCCTTCCGGTAGGCTTCTTCTGTGGGCCTGTTTTCTACGGCATCTATCAACCATGATTGGTTGGAAGCCTCTATATTACATTAGCTGTGCTTTTTCCTTTTTGATCTTTCAGACTGTACTTTTAGGAAGACCAAAAATTGGATTTTCCTTGTTGAACTGGATAATGTCGGCCAGCGTTCGAATTCCCGCTTCCTTATGAGTATAGTGCTTCAAGAAGTCGTTGGCTACAGCCTCGTGTTCGTAAGCTATATATGTAAGCATCTAGATCGATTCAAGCATTGCTGTCTATCCTCATACACATAACAGTAGCCAAAGTCCACTCGCCATTTAAGCTCAACTCTGCTGGCAGCGTCAATTTGACGGGATATTTCACAATGGCTCCGGATTGCCGAATGGTATGTATAGCATTTATATATGCGTCATCCTATAATTATATCATAAGATAAAATTATACAGAGCTTTGGAGAGAAAACTCACGTGCTGTTTGATTGCTTCGTCACTCGGGGTCCAGAGACTCGGCGGGAAGCGGAAGAGCGATGGATCTACGAATCCAACTCTCAATCCTACAAATGTTCTGGAGAGAAACGATGAATATCCCCTTATTGATAGATGCTTCGAATGGCCCAGGGTAGGATTAATTAAGATATCCAAAACGTTGGCGATATCGCCTGTTGATTTAGCCATGACCCCAGGAATATCCCTTGTTTTCGATACGCGCCAACATCCCTCCGCATTTATGGAGCCGAGGGTGGGCTTGAGGGCATAAAGTGCTTGTCTGGAAGATGGTTGGGCGACTGAGCCATCTGTTTCTGTGCCAATTCCGATTAGAGCGAAACCCGCAGAAACGCTGACGGCTGATCCTGTTGATGAACCACCAGGGCTCTAGGAATGTTAAGCGAGTGTAATTCAAATATGAAGTTCACTACATATCTGAACTTACAGAGGGCGAAAGTTCACCTTCTTCGAGGTTTAAACCTTCATAGACGTAAGGTGAAATTGTTTGATCGCCAACAGGCGAAAACCCATCAATGAGCCCTTCACCCCTATCTGTGGTTAGTTTAGAGATATAAGACCATGTGATTGATCGAAGAGAGATATGAATTACTTGAAGGCGCAGAATTCCTAAAATCAGGTCAATAATAACTTGGTAAGGCGTAGATCTCCTTACGCTGAGATTAGACTTGCCAATGATAATGGCCCCCTTTTCAATAAGCTAGTAACAGACCAATTAGTTTCAGACTTATACTAGTTGCTCCTTAGGCATACCTTATCTACAATAGGCGCGTTTCTTATAACCCCAGCTTTAAATACCGCATGACTCCCGGCACTTGTGTACAAACCAAGATCCGGGCCTGTTGCTATACAGTCCTAGCGTTGTTAGTTCATAGATGCCTTAGAATTTCGACTATACCTCATATGTATACTTTAACAACTATAGGAATACCGTGCAATGGACCGCGGTATTTCCCTTTAGCCCGCTCTTGATCCTGTGTCACTCAGGAAGTTAGTGGTCTCATTGTTTCTGATTTTCCAATTTAGCATAGTGAAATGAAGTTATTTTGAGAAGTAGGGCCGAAGAAGCAGGCTGTCAGGATTATAAGAGGTAGCCTACTAGTGTTTTTGCTCGTTTAAGGAGCTTATCTTTCGGGGCAAGGAATATCACAGCATGCAGGCCTAATCCCTTGGTATTATGGTATTCGATATGCTCCAGAATGAATGAAACTAATGCCTGCGAATTAAACTCCTTTCTCTCAAGCTTCTCTTGGAATCCGCTAGCATCTAGCTGAAGTAGCATATTGGTTGACAGAGGTGCTAAGGTAGGGGTATTATCGTGCCTGTTCCGAAGTTTGCCATACAGCCTTGTCAAGTTTCGCAAGGCCCGCGGGATTAGATTCCACAGAGAGAAGTATAATCCTGAGTAAAGGAGAAGTCGTTTTAAGCTTCGAGCTGTCGACATATTGTGGTCCAAATCTTTGTATAAGGCGACAAAGACACATTTAAAGTAGACAAACACATGGGATGTTCACTATTAACTCTTAGACAACCTGAAAACTCTGATTTTATATATCTCATGTCACTCATTAATCGTTCACGCCGCATTCATTCTAGATACAATAAAGTACCTATACTGGAAGTATAGGCAAGGCTCTGGCTCCAAAATTGATGTACAAATGTTGTTAAGTGAAGTACAGGCGTGGGGGATCCGGAGATGATGGACTAAAAAAGTAATATTGAGTCGCATCAATACCAATTGAAACTACATGAGGCTGTATGCATGTTTCGCATACGCCTGCGACTGAAAGTAAGTAATTTCTCCGTCTAGAACGGTCTGCCATATTAGGTAGCCATTTCGGTAAGGGATATGCAATCTTACTCGTAAGCTCGCATAAGTACATCTTACGGCTCGCGTAAAGATCGGGCGTTGATACATAAGCCGGCATTTGAACTTCACCCATTTAAATACACTAAGTGATAGCAAATGCACATGGCTCTTCAGAAGGCTCCATGGTATCATATAAAAAGGCAAATTCTCGTGATCGCGGTCAGGCCTGAAAGATAATTAATAGGTCCTCGGATTTTTACAGATGATAGACTAGGGTTTGTTGAATACGATGCCACGTCCTATGACACCTAGTCTGCTCAATTTCACAGAATACTCTCCGGTTGGTTGTTAAATAGAGCTAACCAATGTAAACTAGATATATAAAATCAATCGATTTTCAAGTTCAAAGTAGTTTGCACACTAACCCTCAAAACTTGAAATGGAACTTTCCCAATACTTCTCGAGACGTCGTACTAAAAGCGATGTCGAAATGGGGTCAGCGGAACCACGTTCAGCTGACTACCTAAATATATACTCGTCTCTACTAAATATCAAAGTTGCCACGGCTGACATACTTACGGCTGAGGAGGAATACGTCTGCCAACTTATTAGCAGCCGCCTGCGACGTGTTAGCTTAGTATATTTTCCGGAGCCCCTTTTGCAACTCTACACCCCCTCGGACGATCTACGGTTGTTCTTCGTATCCAATATTGTTCGTATAATTTGTAACCAGCGCGACTCTCGATTCTCCATCAACGACATTATCGATGACTTCTGTCGTGAAAGTTACGGCCAAGTCCATGAAAAGATTCAGTTACAACTTCAGCAAGCGGTCTTTGCAGCTCTCGGTCTTGTTACATTCCTCTATGCTGCTTCCACAGACGGTTACCACCCGGAAAATTTTACGGCTGAAAATGCCGGACGGGAATATCTACCAAGACAATGTTCATCAGCATTAGCCGACCGTCGTCTATTCGCACTGTTGACAAAACTGGATGTATTACCTTCAATAGGCTCAGCGCATTCGAACTCTATTTTAGAGGGGTCCGAGGAGTTGCTTCATGCCTGGAGTGTTAGCTACGATTTCCTATCCCAGATATGCGATATAAACATTGTGTGGACTGACAGCCTTAACTTACACCTTCACATTAACCCGGATTCCCGGCAACTGTTCCTATTTCGTTTCCCATCATACTGCGTTGTGAACCTATATGGAAAAGCATCAGGGTCAATATTTCATAGGTATTTTGTGCAGATACGAACTCAGCCATTCTATACATTCTAACGTGCAGATAGGGTTCTTGATGAGTATAATGGGCAAGTCCCAGGACGTGCGCATCGGAACCAAGAACAAAGTAATTCACAAGCCTTCCTCTTGGAAGTTATTCAATCATACAGAGTCATCTTTTGCGATGCACAATCCAGAAAGAAGTTCGCATCCACATTAAGGGGTCTTCTCGAATCCGAAGAAAAAGTAGACAATATACTTGTTCAGTTGTGCGAGCAGAGTACAGTACCGAGTGATTCACCAGTTTTCTCCCAAATACAAGACCGAGATGCTTATAACGTTTTGCATAACTTCCCTATTCTTCGGAATCGCTTACTTACTTTAAAGAGATACGGTATGAGCTACGACCCGATGAAAGTACGACAAATTATACGTGATAGGCGTCATCCACTTGAGCGTTTGAATATGAGGGTGGTGGTTGTATTTGGTGTTTTCAGCCTTCTTCTAGGATTTTTGCAGGTTGTTGTTGGTACGGTCCAATTAGTTTATGCTGTCAGACATGATTAATTCAAAGCCTACTGCTAATCCAAGCAACAACTCAAGCAAAGCCGATCCAAGCCTTGCTAATCAGCGAAAACGTAAGTTAGGTAGGTAGGATTTGACATCAATATTAGCTTATTCACATGGCCAACCACGAATATCAAATATCATTATATTAATCTAACGAGTGGCGCTGCGCCAACTTCCCACTTCGCCCAGTGTTAATCCGTACATGTGCTCCAGTTATAAGTCCTACAAGAAAAGAAAAAAAAAGTCATACAACAGCTACATCTCTCATTCCTCGCAATAATACGTTATTCTCGTATATGTTTACATGCAGTAAAATATCATCGGGCCTCCATCTGGTTCAGGCTTGCCTGTTGGCTAGTACTGCAGTAAGGTAAGAAGATAAAATCAAAATCCTGCTTCGCAGAACTTACGTGTTTGTTCCGCATAGGGGCCCACCCAAGCTTTTATGCTGGTCTCTCTCCAACTGGAGACGAACTTCACCATCCTGTGCCTCAAGTGATCGATCATCTTTCAACTTGATGAATCTTTTCCATGGCTGGGTTCTCTGGTGTCCCATGGACGTCTGTACCTGGCATAGTTGGGCGTGATTTTCGTTGTCGCTTGAGGGTGACATTTTGGTATGCCTGAAACGGGTGAGTAGTAATATAAATCAATTAGTTAGAAGTAATGCTTTTTGCTCTCGGCTATGCACGAATAATTGTGTAATAAGTGTGGGGCATAAACATCTAGATTTATGGAGGTTTTTATACTTCATACGCTTTGACATTTTGAGCCTCATTTGTACCATCAGCCCCCGGGAGAAGAAGACCTGACAAAGTATAGAATAGATAAGCTGTCGAGTGTAGATGCGTTGAGCAAGTGCAGAATTGACGGAGGGTATATTCAAAGGATCACCGACATAGAGCCTCTTTGCTAATCAACGCCATAAGCGATGCGGTGAGTTTCAACTCACTACGACGATTCACTACGTACGTACAAAGTAAATACTGCCCAACTATAGCAGCCTTGGCGACATTGGATGGCAAGGTGGATGATGATAGTAACCCTATTGAGCAAGACATGTAACTCAATAAATCTGGGTTAGATGAGATATAGACAGCGGCAAGCTTACTAGCAAATCAACTTTACAGAACCTATCAGGCTTTCTAAATAACCAAACCGGCCAGAAAAGCATATTATCTTACCATGACGTATTGCATCAAACTGTTTTATTCGTCAAATGCCCATGGGTCACATACTCCCGCCAGCGCCCGACTGGCTACCGGCAACTCAAATCTGCACTAGAAGTAAATAATACGAGTCTTACTTTGTTAACCCTCGCAGTCCGGGTTTAGTCGAACTTGCAACTGCTAATTTAAGTTCCTGAGAATGCCTATAGAGTTACCTAAACACATAAATCGCGGCTTAGAAAACGGTCTTTTTTTTTCATGTACTCCTTGAAGACAGGCAGCCCATGTCGCAATCCATATAGACATGACCAAAGGTCTTCAATACAGATTTCTCGGAATATAGGGATACTAGTCATCTGATTCTAGGAAATATTCGGGAATATATGGAACGCCTTTAACCTGCTCATTGCACTTGTGAATCCGTCAGCCTTCCCCTCAGCCCCCCCACCCTGAACACTAGTCTTCAACTGGTGTAAATACAATGGACCGAGTCTCAATACTCTCCCTCGGAATAGTTGTAGGTGGGCAGAATGGAAGTGAAATTGCTGCGTGTGGTATATCTACAGAGAGTCAGCCTTATCTACCAAGGCGAAACGGAGCAAGCATTACAGTTGATTACATTCCCTGGCGGATGGGAGTCGAATGCTATGAAAATGCATATTTCGTCACTGGTCTGGTTTTTGAGATAATACCAATGGTGTTTCTCATTGTACTTCAGCTGAAATACTTCAACAGTGCTGAAGACGGAGACATGGTCGGAAGCAAGTAGATCGTCGTCATCAACAGTGCGAAAGTCACATAGACCTAATGGGTTATCAATGATGGGACTTGTTATGGGGCGCCAAACACTATCAAAGAGCTGTGAGTTGATGATGTACAACGTATTGCGCGATCGGATCTTACTTGACAATTCGAGCCCTCCACTCTCCTGACGAAAACCTATCAAATTCTTCACCAGAAAGGTGACGCTTTATTCTACTCCAACCACCTTCAGGGGTATGATCTACAGAGTTCAGCTTGAAACTTACATGGGGAAGAAATAACTACCTGTATGCACGAGTGTCACGGGTGGTGATGGGACCGTTCTACTGGACGACATCGATTCTTCTTGAGAATATGTCCGGTTCATCCTCCGCTATAGTCTCTATTAGCAACTTTGGAACATTTTGGTAGCCACAGATATCACTTACTCTAACGTCGTAGCATATGGTATGGGGAGTATTGAATATTTCTTTGAGTAAGCCATTAACCTCAGCAGCATAAGGATGTATCATGTCTTTTTCTTCAAGTACCGGGACCTGGGAGATATGCTGCATGTAGCAGAATGAATTCTCGTGGAGGGAAAACTCTCCTTCCCTTCCACGAATGTCTTCCAGTTGGGAAGCAATATTACGTGGCTCATACACAACATTGGTAAGCTCGTTCTCGGCAAGTCCTTCAACTTGGTATAATTCGTATGGCTTTTCATTCTTGAATATCTCCAGGTCCATAGTATAGTCAACATATGCAGCGAACGGCTCTTGTGGTAGTATGGAAGCCATGACCAATGAGAGTGAATAAATCAATGAAAGATGCGATAATTACCTACGTGAGATCTATATTGCATAATAACACATTGTCTCAATTACATGGGCGAGGGAGGGTTTGATCACCTATATATCCAAGTACCTAACTACACTTTCCAGAATAACTCCCCTCACATAGAAGGTATATTTTATGGCCCCAACTCGACTTAGGATCATTTACACGTGAGGGGGAAAGCTGTTAAACCCGGCTACGGCTTGCCTTGTAAACATAACGACTCGATCCGTGGTTTCACAATGCAAAAGTGATTTGGGTGTATTAGTAGCTCAGGAGAGGTACCTAATTGAGGCTCTTGCCAACGGTGACTTAAGTAAGGTACGTTAATTAAATAACCTCGCAGCTTATAACCTTCTTGAACTTGGAAATAATTTGGCTGGATTAAAATCACCCCCCTTACGCCACCCTGTACCCCCGATCGGACTTTTTAAAATTTTAAGATTGATAAAACCGTGCTTCCGGTCGGGTTTCCCCAAACGATCCCACCACGCCAGCCATGTTATCGAAAAATATGGACAGGTGACAATCATGAGGCTCTGCGTTGTTATAAGAGTAGAAAATCTGCTTACGTATGATTCGCAATTGATAAGTGAAACCATACTCGTACTAGAAAAGACATTTATCAGTACTTTATTAACATGTACCTTCTAGGAATCGTACTTAATCTTATGAACCTTTGTGGTATCAGTAAGAGATGCAGGGTTTTGGCACTCAACACTTTGCCTGCTTCACCACACCGGTCTTATGTCTCGGGGTTCTTTTCTCTTTTTGTGTATTACCGATCGGTGTATATCTACCCATGCATGTAAGGACATGTCAAAATATTTGGAGTACATAGCCTAAAGTGCACATATGCAACCCAATATGTGATAAGAGACGAAAACATACCTAGACTACTCAGGTACATCGCAGAGCCTCATCAAATTGTCCTTTTCTTCAGACCATCTAGACTTTAGGGAGTTCTTCCCATCCCCACTCTGTTAGGTGAATTTTGAAGTGAGGCTTTACATAGGCTGACTTTCAAGCTTCGTCCCAACTGGTAACACAGGCATCCAAAGCGACCGTTGCCCAGCTTACGATCTTCTCACATCCGCCTAACAGAAACGATGAAGTTCCAATTATTCCAAATTAGAAAACCCCCCGACATGGGTGCTGAGGACGAGGATTCCCTCACTAGAATTATGGAGGGACTCGACTAGTAAGAATCATACAAATCGTATCATACCAAGATTTTGACTAACTAAGATGATGTAGTGACAAGATATATATCGAGGCCTGGAGATCCACAATTGCACGTTGTGAAAAGAACCTAGAACGATGCGATCTTAAAGACGCTCTACAAATCAAATCTGCCGGACATTTCCGTAGAAATATTGACAGGATGCTGCGCAAATACAAAAACGAACTGATGGGAATTGAAGTTCTTATGCTCCTTATTCCTATCTTGCATCATTACGAACAATTCGCCAACTCTTTCGTTCATTTGATGGATAACGAGGTTGAAGTCTCGATGATGTGGGGCCTATTGCACTTGGTTTTAAAGGTACGCGCTTCAATCTTTGGGCCATAATCGTGGTATTAATGATCTACTGGATAAAATTTAGTTAGCTCTGGAGTCAACTGAAGATTTAGACCGAATCAATCGAATGGTCAAGTCTATTGGGTGCAAGCTCGAGTATATGAACGAAACCATGAGTAACTTCGATAACAAGGGGCAAAAGAAGAAAGTCTACATGGATATTTCGACAGACCTCGTAAACCTATGGCTGAACATTATCCTGGTTTTCCGTGACATTACTCTCGGCGGTCCGAAGTCCCTGAAATGGGAGGAGATTATGTCGAGGTTTAAGGATGTCTTAAGCCTGGTGGAAGAGGCGACTGGAAATTTCAGTCGCATATTGGCACGCAATGCTAAAGAATTCCGTATAGAGGAGTTTGAGAGACTACAAGCTCTTCTCCAGCCCGAAACTGTTACTCCAACGGACAGTCAGCTAGTCTTCCCTTGCCATATGTTGCCCAGTCACCAGAATCATCGCTTCTTCAGTCGCAGCAAAGAATTAGACATGATAAACGAGTCTCTTCAGCCGAAAGCTTCGCAAAAAATAATGACTTCTGTCGCTGTTCACGGACTTGGTGGTGTGGGTAAAACCCAAATTGCTTTGACGTACGCCTACCAACACCGTCAAGACTACGACGCAATCTTCTGGTTCCACGCTCAGACAATAACTGGTTTGGAACAGTGCGTAAACGAAGCCACCAAACTGTTAGGCATTAAAGAGTCGAATCCAGATGCTCACAATCTGGTTATTTTCCATGATTGGCTACAGAGCACAGGTAAGTACCACCGTTATTTAGATATGTTAATCTAAGTCTTAGTAGATCGAACTTGGCTTCTGATATTTGATAACGCCGAAAACGAAGACTGGATTAATTCATATTGGCCTCATGCTGTTTTGGATAGAGGCTCGATCCTTATAACTAGTCGGAAACCATCGTTCGGCATATATCTAGCCAGAACCTCCTTGCCGATAGAACCTTTCAATCCACAAGATGGGCCTGATTTCATCTTCCATCTCTTGCATAATCGCAACCCGTCAACCAAGGAAAAATCAGCTGCCTGTAAATTGTCAAATCTTGTAGGCGGTCATGCGCTTGCATTAACACAAGCTAGCTCTCTCATATATAAAAGAAGATGGTCAATTGATAAGTATCTCGAAATGCATACTCGTCATCCTCAACGACTTCGGGATGCTCATACTGTCGAGTGGATGCACGCAGGCTACCCCGAAGGTGTCAAAACTGTGTTTTTGATGTCCTTCCAAACCCTTTCGGACTCTGCTTCGGCTATGCTTAGCATATTGGCCCTGTTAGCCCCAGACGCTATACCAGAGTCTATATTTATCAACGAATCAACCATTCTACCACTACGGCTTCAGTTTTGTTCCGATGAGTTTGAGTATGAGTTGAATTCGCTGAATAACAGTGTCAGACCCTTGCTAATCGATACATACTTAGGGTTTCAGAAGTCGTGGAAGAGTTGGCTGAGCTTACGCTTGTGAATCGCGACTCCGAGACTAATAAGCTATCGGTGCATCGCCTTGTACAATCCGAAAGGCGGTTTTATTCCGGGGTAGACGTTCAAACCGCATTTGACGATGCCTCGCTGCTTCTGTTCCATGCCTTTCCTCAACAGGTTCATGGAAGAACTTTCGAACCCCAATTCCCTCAATGTGACATGCTCATACAGCACTTGTTCTCCTTGCGAGATATTTTGAATAACTCCCTAGCATTAAATAGTAAACTTCAGCCTTCAGTCATGTTCTGTCGTGTGATGTGCAACGCTGCCTACTACTTGGTCGAAAAGGGGGCAACAAAGGAACTAGAGAAAACGATAAGCGTTGCAATGAATGCTTTTCGATCAAGTAATCTAATTGAGGCAGATCCATTGGCGTATGCTCATTTGTGTAATTCGGCAGCCTTGGAAAGGGAAATGAACGGGGACTTTAACTCATCGAAGAAACTGCTTGAGATTTCAAAAGACATTCGTTGTCGGGAACTACCCCCAGATCATGAAGATATATGGGTTGTTATGAATAATCTCGGTAATCTCTCCTTATCAATGGGCCAACCCGATGAAGCACTGAGGTACCACCTGATTTGTAAGGATACAGTAAACCCAAATGTTGTCAGAAATGTAGCGATAAACTTGACCAATATCGCACGGGCATATACAGCGCTTGGGAGATTTAGCGATGCGTTGGAGTACCTCAAAAAGACTAAAGCATTACGGCCTAGGACTGAAATGAGTTTTAGGTAAGGCATATCTCACTCTAGCAAAATTATAAGTTAACGAGATAATAGGAGTTATTATTACTGGGCTGGCAATCTTTATTTAGCTCAGGAGAACTTAGACGAAGCAGCCACAATGTACAGAAAAGGCCAAGAGGCATTAACTGCATGTGGTGCGACTCTATCCCCTGATATGGCTACTTGTCTCTACAAGCTTGGAGTCATACTCCTAAGACAATACCAAATCCAAAGAGACCAAGCTTATCTATCAGATGCTACGTTAGTATACATAATTCTTGATTGAGCTACCCAAAGCTAATAACCCCGTATAGTAAGACATTTCGTGAAGCTGAAACTATTATGGAGTTGGGGAAGGTGGCAGACTGTGAAATTGCCAGAGCTGGTTATATGTTATCTGTGGCGCTATCTATACAGAATATCGACCAAAAAGAGGCACAGGAATGGCGCGAAAAGTCAGAAGCAATCCGCAGGAAGCTTCAGGGGGAACGATATGATGCAGATGCCCACAGTGAATCGACATACGATATGCTCGTGGAGTCATGGGTACGGTGATAATTTAGGTACAACGTGAAAGGTGAAGGCTTTGAAACTTTTAATGAGTGTACTTTAGTATTATCTTCATTCGTTAATGTCCTTTCAAATATATCATTCAGCGAAATTTATGTACCATGAGTTTAATAGTCCAGAAGATTACTCCCCATCATTAGCTCATTTCTTACTTCCTGGTAAGTAGGTAGTTACTTTGCGGCCATTATTAAATACATATTTACCTCATATTACTTTGATACCGCTAAAGACAGCAATTGCAGCTATATATAGAGCTGCACTCACCACATAAGGAATACCCAAGGTCCCTGATGCAATACCTTGAACCCACAATGTCGCCATCAACGGAGCACCTACCAAAGTACCAAGAGTCTTGACCATCATGACGATGGAGAAGATGTGCGTTTCTGGATTCGTTGAGTTGGCTAACTGGTCCTCGTCCTTCGGCGACACCGATGGCGATTTCAACAAGCCCATGGTGAAGACTGGCAAGGCGGATCCAAGGGCGTATAATAGAAGGGATGGAAACAAGAGCCATGTAGTAACTGCGGAAGCAATAGCCAATGCACCTAGGACAGAGACGGCTAGGCAAATCCTCGCATAGCGGACATTGTCTCTGTCAGAAAGAGATTGAGATTGGGACTGATTAGCAGAAGTTTTAGACCTTAGAATTCCTGGGATTACAAAGGTGAGAAGCGTGAAATTCACGATCGCCTTCGCTGAGAGAAGGTAACCAGCTTTCGCAAAACTCCAACTATACCGCTTTGATATGTACTGGGGCAGAAGTTTGGTATCGGAGCTTGCCAGAGAAGTGAGGAAAAAGCTGACCAGTAAGAGAATGAGGTTCATGGGGTGACTTTTGACAATGTAATAGAGTGTACGAATGCGCTCAACAACAGGTCTCAGGATAGAAGAATCTACTTCTTGCGCTTTCAATATTGGGGATGATATAAGAGGTCGCCGTTGCTCATCTTCCGGCGTCGTTAGAGTGTGCGTCGGATCTATGAGAAGTGATACCGTGGGGATAGCTAGTAACAACAAAAAGATACCAATGAAAAATGGTAGGAATAGATTCAAGGTCATCGTCGCACTAGCAAGTCCAGGACCAACAAATGTCACCACGTATGACACAGCGTTAGTCCAACTGAAATAAGTTGCCCTATAATTCTATTATCAATACTTCGACTGCGGGTTACGTATTCATAGAACTCGTACCTAGCAACGTTGTCCTCTGTCAAATCAGACGCAAGAGCATAGATGATTGAGTTGAAAACGCAGTCGCCCCCAAGGACTGAAAGACTTGGACCAGCAACGATGGCTTTTAGAGGTAAACTCTCTTCGAGGTAGCCGACGACCACAGCCCAGGCAAGCATGAAGAGCCTTGGTACAAGGTTGAGCCAAAGGACGGTCCTCCGACCGTACTTCTCGGCTACGAACCCCAGAGGGATAGTCATGACGAAATCTATGTTGAGTATTGGTCATTTGAACTTAGGTACCTTACCCACCTAAGTAATAAGCTCTGGTTAACATACCTCCAACGATCCATAAAGTTTCCATGGTCCCGGTTGTCCACGCTAGGCTCTGTTGGATAGCATCTCGCTTGCAATGCTTCTCGTTGATACTTCCGTCATCATCGATAATAGAAGGGTCGTGGATGATATAGTACTCTCGACAAAGGCGGTTCTCAATGACCCGGTTTAATGGTAGTTGATAGAGAGTAGTTCCGAGATTGACTAGTAATAACAAAGCTAGCAGCGGTGCGATGGCTGATTTTGAATGTGAGCGACGCCGCGGCTCAAAAATTGGGTTGCCTAGATATTCGCCTGTTGTCTCCATGTTGCGGAGTATATTAGAAAAGAGAGACTAAAAGACATATGTGGATGGAAGATCGTTTGATAACAACTGACTTCGGAGGTTGTCACGAGGTTACGAAGAGAGCGCGTGGGGTTGGGAGTTGTGTGATTTTATTGATTCAATTGATTGATTGAAAAAGGAAGATTATTATTTTTTTTTTACAAACGATTACTGTGTTTGAACAGTGTTGGGGAGCCATGTGACCGTAGGTCACATGACAGTACATTATTACATCTGACAGGAGTCAATAGATAAGAGATCCCGAGTTCGTGAAGTTACTGGTTAACTGAAATTAACTCTACTCCTATACGCATATAGTCCTATAATGGAATAAAGCAATATTCAAAGTTATTTTAGATCCTCAATTACAGCCGCTGTTAATCTATCAAAACATCATCTAACAACAAATGCTACCTAAAGTCTATCCAATCTAATATGTTCATATCCTGATATTCATTAATTTTATATACAATCGTATCATCATTAATTAACCTATTTCTAGGCGGCAGTATGCTCTAATTCATATTTCTCGTCTGCTGTTAATTCGGCTGACGCACGGCCAATCCTCGCAGTTAGGGCGCAACACAGCGTAAAACCTGCTAATCCAACGCCCGTCCAAAATCCAACATGGTATCTATCACGAAGATCTGGACTTCCCGCCGCATGGGATCGAGCCCACGTCGAGACGGCAAGCTCGGAAACGCCAAGCCAAAATGCCATACCAAGGTATCCGAGACTCGTGATAAGCCCAGCAGCAGTGGCTTGGTGGCGCCGAGGCATTGCCGTTGTGACGAAGACGTTGGTCACATTGTATGTGATGTCAATACCTATAGTACCGCAAACCATCGCCGGGAATATGTAAGCCCAGTAGAGATGGCTGGTCGATATCGCGTTTGGCCCGTCTTGCGCTGGTATGAGGGGGAATAATAGGACACACAACACGTAGCCCGTACCAGAGAGGATTAGCAAGATATGTCCCGAAAGTATGTGTAGAACAAATCCGCCAGTAATCGCAAGTATAAAGCCACCTAGAGCCAGTGGTGTAAACCAGGCAGCAGTCTGAAGGGGGGTCGCATGAATGACTTCTTCGATACTGATTCGGATAGTTAGTAAGTGTCTACCTATAGAAGTAACAGGGCGAAAGTTAACTTACTAAAAGCTTGCATAGAATAAGAAAATCGAAAACACTCCGAATCCGCAGAATATGAAGGCAGAGATACGTTTCATATATTTCGGACGGAACATGTCACCCGGAAGTAACGGCTGCGCTGAGACCCAGCCTTGCACGTACACCGCGGCACAGAGCAACAGAGCACCTATGATGAAGGTAACGTATATATAAGGTGTACGCCAGCCGTCCGGCGCGTTTCCGCCATCCGTAAGTGCATATACGACAAGGGCTAATCCAGGTACGATTGTGCACACTCCCCACCAATCCATACGTATGTCCGGATCATTATGGCCAAGGTTTCGGGGAATGGCGAAGAAGCCGGTAATGATGACGGCGAAGACGAAAGCGGAGCCGACCCAAAAGTAGACAGTCCAGTCGGCCAATTGTCCTGTTAGGGCACCTATGATGATACCGAAATAAAAGCCTACGCAGGCAGACGCGCCGTACAAGCTGAAGACAAGATTTTTGCGTGGGCCGGGCCGATACGTCTGACCAAGAAGAGCGAGGCCCGCCGGAAGAAACGCGGAAGCACCTATTCCCTGCATCGCCCGGCTTGCTATCAGCATAGTAGGGTTTTTGCTGAAGCCACAGACGATAGACCAGATCAGGAGCCAAACATGTCCACCTAAAAACACGTTTCTACCGCCATACATAGCGCAGAGTCGGGCGAAAGGCAGAAGCAAAACCGCAGTGGTTAAGTTGATTACGCCGGAGGGCCATGTTCGTTGAGACTCTGGAATATCTAAAGCGTTGGCTAATGCGGGTAAGACGATATTGAAACCGCTGATGAAGTACTCGCTCATGAATAGCGATGCGACCACGGCGAAGATGAAGCCGACTTCGGCGGCCCAATTCGGAAGAGTTTCTGGCCGCTGACGACCGAGACGTTCGATATCGACTTTGCCCGAGGCTTCACAGTTTCCATCTTCAGGAGTTCCGGGGCTTGAATCGAATATCCCATTATTGGCCTCTCTTGGCTCGACCATAGCGAATCGTACTCTATCGAACCCAAGTAGTCAACTAGATTAAGCCTGACCGGAATTAAACGAGTTAAACGGCAATAGCTTAGGGGAGCAGTCTCTTGAATTTATTCCACCGAATTCCACTACTCAATACTGACAAAAGAGACATGTTAAGTGTTTATGTAGCGGTCACCAGAAGAAAAAAGTCTTAGCAAAGATCCAGTCACCGTCTTCTTAGTGTCATAAAAAAGTCACTTCGAACCTGCGAGAGGTGAATCTTGGCCACCATATTGGGAACTCCATCGAATTATGCAATCGAGGATGTGGATTGTTAACGGGAACGCTGGGTACGAATTCCGGGGTATCAAAACTTGTAATTGGCTAACATTGGTAAAAGCAGAAGCTAAGAGAACATTATACTGGACCCAACCATGCACAATTTGAGTCTTGGCTACCCTTTGTGGCATAGGCTAAACAAAATTGTAGGTGATGCCAAAAGTTTAAACCTCGCCCCGTTTACTCCACTTGTTAAAGAACTTTTTACAAATCATGTTGTAATAAAATATCCAAATATTCTTCATTGACCCAACATCGTCGGTTTCTTACTCGCTTTATTACATAACGATAATCAGCGTTTAAATCACCAATGGTGACCAATGGTAAGTGACTTTCTAGTGGTCCAGTTCAGACCTTATTTAACCAAATGCCAAGCAGAAACACGTAATTTGACAAGGTCAATGGGAAAGTTATCTTTGTTGTTCGGCCAAGCTTTCTTGATCTTTGGTCTAGGCCTCATTCGGGCCTCGAAGCAAAGCCGCAGATCTTCGTTCGATCTAATACCCTTGATCTGATTGCACTGCATTCCTTATTCATCTAAACAAATCACTGTTACTTACAAGGGATTCATCCCGCTTATCACACCGTCACATCTATTTTACAGCTTTGGCGCCTAATCATACCTCATGGTTGCGCCAAAGGCTTGTCATAACTGCCGGACCCGACGCTTAAGATGCGATCGGTCCGTCCCCGTATGTCATAAGTGTACGAGCACCGGGCAAGAGTGTCTTGGATACGGAAAGCTATATAAGTGGGTTGATGATAAGACATATGGTGATCGAACGTCGGCGAAGCCTCCCGTCTGCTCCGCCGCCTCCAAACCTCGGGAGCATGTCAAGTTCCAGCTGGACATTCCATTATGCGAAGACAAGCGTGTAGTAACCCCTGAAAATACTAGACTTTGGTCTCCTAATTTCACATTATTAGATCCACTGTTTAAAGACTTAAGCCTATCATCACGGCATTATATTAACTACTGTGAGTTCTCTTTTGACTCATCCCCGCTGTCACTCACCGCCAAGCTAATGTCATCTAGACACTACCCGTTTCTGTCAAGACCTTATTATTTATGATTCACCCCGTCGTGGCGCCAATCCATTTAGAGATCTCATCCCCATATCTCAGAAGTATCCTTTCCTTCGAGAAATTATCATCGCGGCATCCGCTTTACACTTTTGTAACAATGCACGCTGGCACAAAAGCCCCAGGTCCGCAACCGAGTCATTAGTTGACGCTTTACACGCTCGACATAGAGCTATCAAGTCTCTCCAAGATGTTATAGAGCATCACAAACTCCGGGGAGACGTTGAGAACGATGGCGCGGGAAGGGATGCATTACTTGCCGCTGTACTGTTCTTCGTTAACTTTGCGCTAATAGATTCGGGGAAGGGTGGCTGGCGAGCTCATATGAACTTCGTCGGTACACTTCTTCGTATGCGAACATCTAGCCTTTCAAGCCTACCCCAGATAAAGCCGAAGTTAGAAGAAGATCCTACCCCAAGTCCAGATTTTACGGCGTACGATGCACTCATCTCGCTACCATTTGCCCACCGTCCTGCGACGCCCTCCCAACCCCTAGGTGTTCGCGATTATATTGCTTCAGATTCTATGGCTTATTATATCTGGAGTAATGCACTTGACACGCTTGTATTGTCTAGCAACAAGTTCACAACAGCACCATCAGTATTTGATAAGGATGATACCGCAATTTACAATATACTCATCCGCACCGAGGCCAATAGTTATCACAGTTGTCCTTCCAGCTTATTATATGCGATTTACCGAACCTCTCAGCTAGCGAAGGATATAAGATCGAATGAGACTAGCGTTCTAACTGCGAAGCAGATGGAGGCCTGTCTTTCGCTTTTACATGAGCTTGAAGCGTTTGATAGTGATGCTTGGGCTACTAAAGTCTGTTCACAGGTTGCTGCAGTTGTTGGTTATGCAGATGAGACTGAGCTGCACTATCGAAGGCACATCGCTGCTACTTACCGCGCCGCTGTTTTCTTATACATCTTACTAGTTGCCCCAGAATTGCCACGCCAAATTGCTTACCACGAGGACAAAAGCTTTCCAGCCCTTCCCAGCACTGCGGACCTAGCTACTTCAATTCTGCATCATCTTTCCTTTGTCCCAACTGATACTCCCCTATTCAAATTCGCCACCTGGCCCATATTTCTGACAGGTGTTGAAACGGCAGATACGTCCCGCAGGGCATGGGTAATAGATCGCCTACGTGATATGAGGGATCTCTGTCCCTGGGGAATGCTCACGTCGACAATGGAGACGCTAGTAGAAATATGGCGGATGAGGGATGGTTCATCGACAATCGAGGAGTTTAGAACAGAAGAATGTTCTTTGGGCGGGGTATCAAACGACGGATCGCATCAAAAGGTTAAAAGCCATTGGCTAATGCAGTTGCAAGGCTTCAAGATTGATTGTTTGATTGTATGAAGTCAGATAAATACGCCCCATTAGTCAAACGCTCTCAGTTCCCACGGCTTATCTCCGAAAACCTCAAGCTTGGGATATATGTTCAATATCTAAGGTACCTGAGCGCTTATTCACCAGTCACCAAGTCAGCGCCTAAATTTAATCGAAACATTACTCCGTGGACCGCCGTCATTAAAATGGTTTAAGGGTCGATTGAACTTATAATCCATGCCCTCTTGCTAAGAGTCGAACGATAGTCTCAATAAGACCTACCATTTTAGGATGCCACTGGTGGACCTTTCAACTAGGGCTATCTGGTAGTCAGTCAAAAAACGAACATACAAGCAACAGCCATCCTAATCGGAACATCAATGAGCTAGCGAAATATCACCGCATCTATTCTTGAAGCGCTAATCGCTGCACTCTCGCAGCGTTTGTGTGGCAATTTCCAGGACGGTGAAATCCTATATTGACTGATGAACCGCAGCGGATGCTCTTGGGATTTCGAGACCACTACAATACCTAAGATGATAATAAGCGTCCATTCAAACCGGTGATCTATCCTTCAGATCCGCTGTTCTTATATCAACGCAATTTTGTTCTCGTTTATTACCCACATCATCGCAATTCACATTAGCTATACTTTTTATTTTAATTGTTATTGGTGGTTTGAGCACTACATGGAAATATCGAACAAGTACCTACCTACCTACCTAAAATAGCTCACAACCTTTTTTAAATATCAGAGCTTCTCACGTGGTTACCCAGGATTACACCTTTCCGTATCAGGTGATGTCCCTCCATTAATCACACTCCTTATGGAACTACATGTCTACCTACGTGTGCTGGATCCTGGCCCATAAACTCGGATCTATCGCTTCCTCTATCGGGTTTGGCGCTGGAAGAGATTTAACTACTTCTGGAACCATTAATTGGCTTGAATGATGCCGTGGGAGACTCTGATTCAGTGTCAGTTCCGCTTTCAGTCCCCGTTTCAGTCTCAGTCCAAACCTCCAATTCAGTCTCGGGCCCGGTTTCGGTTTCGGATCGATATTCATCCTCAAAGTCAGATTCGGCCGCTTCGGAACCCGGAGATGATTCCAAGTCACTCTCATAATAGTTCGGTCGAGTAGTTCTCGGACGCAATGTATACCGGGTCGAAGAAAATTCCGTCTTAGTCTCCGGCAAACCCGATTTTGGGGCACGTACCTCAGACGATCTAATTCTTGGGGAGCTTATTCTGGGTGAGCTAACTTTCGGCGAAGTTGCCTTTGTTACCTTCCACTTACGACGATCATCAACCCAGGCGGACCTCTTCCGGGCGGCTTTAAGCGACTTCGAAATTTCGAATACCATACCCGTATTCAAACCTCCGTCTTTACGAACCTCATGGCCTAGTCGGCCTTCTGGACTCGGAGTCATCTCGTAAAGCGTAGTGCCGTGGAAGTGCCAAGGACGCCATGCGGCTGCCGTGTTTGTAGCAGGAAGCATCATAATACCGTACGAGGCCAAGTAAAAGTTACCTCCCTTGGTATAGTCGTCGGGGGCATTGACAGTACAAGCAACTATCCAGGAGTTACCATTACTCTCCGTATGGGTATATCTTGCGTAATGGACAGCTGCCATGGCTGATGGTGGTGGAAGTTCCAAACCGTTTTCACCTGTGTCAAAAGTGACATCCTCACCACCCACCTTAAACGTGAAACTTTGGTCATCCCTCATCATGTCCATCCGAGGGATGTCGTTCTCTCGAATAGTGTCGTTATAATCGGCAACGATCTCAGGAGGGAACTTAGACCTCATTAGGTTCCACACAATTCCAGCCATACCCTGTGCTCTATCATTCATGTCGGCCTCTCGAAGTTTTTTCTCGTCCGTGTCCAATTTTATACAGGCCGCGGCCAGTCGGATCTGGGGATCATGTCGCGAGCCGCATGTGTACCCGAAGTGGCTCAGCATTCCCGGGTCCTCTCGCCTGTCATCCCGATGATATGTGACGATTTCCCGACACACATTAATCATTGACTTTCGAAGATCCTCGTCTGGTATGAAGTCGCGAAGCACAACTAGGACGGTCTCTTTGGAATCCATGTCACGGAAAATAACACTCTCGTGTTGCGGTACGATATACCTAAAGCGTCTGTAATCGAGGCCCACGATATCCCGGCGTAATCCATGGTTATACCGACGATCTCTTAGCAGTTTACCCTTCCAATACTCATCCCATTGCTTACCCGCATCGGATGTGCCCGCCGCAAAAGAGTTAACTGGCGGATATGGCACGTCAAGTTTTCGTAGGTCAACGATCTTGACCTTGTCAAGGTATTCATCTCTCTGGCTTGATGGCCAGTTCATACCTAGATCATCTATAAGCTTCTTACTAGCCTTACTACCCGTCGACATTGCGAAAGAAATATTTGAAAACAATAGGTTGGATATGGGTGGTTTTCAAAATTGCTCAAGGTGTAGCGAAGAGTACGATTCTCCGAGATTAACTGATCAGTATGCAGATTATCTGCAGTACATAGACTCCTTATGGATCCAATTTGCTTATATATTACTGTATATACTCAGCTTCGTGGTTCACGTCTTGATGCACAATATCAATACTATACCTTGTTGCATCAACTCCAACCCTTTGAAAGTCAAGGCATATCCTTTTCTATATAGTAGGAAGAAGTTGAAGACAAAAAACAGAGTCGCGAACAATCGGATTATGGCTTCAAGACGAGCAGAATTCTATATCATTGTCAGTATACGTTTCAAACCATGTGCATTAGGAATCGAAGACAAAGACATACCTCCTAATTCCTTCACGAAGCGCATCTTCTGGGAAAGAGTATACAAGACGGAACCCACCAGGCTTCGGGGCGTGGTATTGGCCCCCTGTTGACATGGTAACACCAGCCTGCGCGAAACGTTGGGAAAGCAACTTTTCAGCTTCCCATCCATCCCCGTTGGTTTCCCCTACTGGTAGGAAAGGGGCTAAGTCAAGCCATATAAAAAGACCTGCATTTCTGCGTCATTGTTAGAATGATGAAATTGTTCTTAACTCTACGCTCAGAGGCACATACCCCTTTTTATGGTAACCAACACCCGCCTGGTCAAGAAGTTCTTCGGCTATCATGCGGTTCCGAAGTAATAGGCTCTGCGACTTCTCGAGGAATTTCGTCACGTACTCCTGGTCGTCAAGGAACTTGGCTGCAAGATCCATCGAGAACTGCGAGGGTGAGGAGAAACAACTGGTTTTATATGAGCACAATATGCCAAAGTTCGTAGGATGGTGAAGTCGTACCATATCGCGCGAGCTGCTTTAGTGAACTCAGCGTTGCGAGATATAAGGCATCCCAGTCGCATTCCAGGACCACCGAAGTCCTAGTCATGAAGTTAGACCTGAGTTAAACTGAAATTAGAATCCGCATTGCCACCTACCTTTGACATGCCATAAAGCACCTGCACCTGGGCGGGGTCAATGATTCCAGTAGGGTCAATGGAGAGCACCGAGACGAATTCTTCGGACGGGCCATCCTCCCGACGGAAGACCGAGAGAGCGTAGATTTCATCGCTTATCAGGTGGATTCCTTTTGATGCGCACAGGCGCATCAGCCCAACTAGTGTTTCGCGGGAATAGCATCGTCCTACAGGAATAATAAGTAACTTAGTCACCACGTCATGTAATTCGCCTTCCTACCTGTAGGGTTATGAGGGTTGCAGATGATCAGCGCTTTGATGTTAACACCGCGTGCTTTCGCGGCCTCGAAGCCCGCCTCGTAGGCCGCTACACAGTCTGGGGAGAACTGCTCCGTATCTCCAACATCTACGTACTCGAGGATCGCGCTTCAACGGAAATCTGTTAGGCGGAGTCGGTAATGAGATTGTGGTGGAGATGATAGTTACCCAGTTCTCATTGTCAGGTCACGAGAAAAGGCTCCGTAGACCGGTCCTCCAAGCAAGATACCCTCTTGATTATCCGGATTACAGGTGAGCAGGGCAGAGGCTTCGTTAAGAGCCGTTACCCCGGCTGCGAACGTGATTTCCTCCGGGTCGATCTTTTGGGCTGGCTTGAAATGCGTGTTCAAGTGTTTCGCCATTGCGGCTCGCAGCCGTACGGTACCCGTGTACCCTTCGCCATACGAGCAGAGTTGCGAATCAAATTGGTTCTATGTCAAAAAGTCTCAGTTTTCTGGGATTGCGAACTTGATTATGTGGATGTATCTTACGTGAGTATTGATGAACTCTGTCAAGTCTTGATGTACAAGCCACTATATATTATATCAGTACTTCGGTAATAGACATAATCTATCTGATTACCAACTCACATTCTCGGCGAATAGGAAGTTTACGGGACCTGTTGGATTGTTCGCAGCATGGTAGTTGTTTAAGTTGCCGTGGGCGAAGTAGAAATTCGCCCAACCTTTTCCTCTGGTAGAAATCATTGCGGGGAGAACAAGGTGATATAGATATAAAGTCCAAATGATTCTTAAATGGCAGGTTCCGAATTATAAGTAGGACTATGCTGACGTCCAAATATTTACACAATTAGTTGATGGCGAAGTAGAGATGCAGGTAGTCTAAGTATAAAGACTCATGGACGGCCATATCTTTTTGAGCCCGAGCACGGAGAGATGGAACTACTTTTGGTTTACGATGCTAGCGTTGTCGGCTAATTGCGTGCAATCCTCGCGCCCTTTAGGTGGATACCGCATCTAATTGGGATTTAACAACTGATAATTACTGACTAGATTGGGTATATTTAACATTTTGTTTATCTATAATGTTGGAGCTTGGATGTTGATTCGGTAGGATAACCCTACCGGTTTTTGGTAGAATCAGGTTGAACCATAGATTTGGTTGACGATATGCTCAGGAATGGCACAAACACCGCATTGGGTTGTTCAAATAGAGCCATTGAGTTTTCGGATGGACGAATACGCGTATAGTCGGGTTGATATGAGGATAAGGAGATATGGCATTAATATAGTAAGAAATTTGATATAGCCATGCTTATCGTTGAGCCAATGGGCTGACGTCTTCGTATTTTTTATAAATAGTTGCAAGTTAATGTGTATTTTTGGTGTGGCTCTCGAGAAATTCTTTTTCTATCTCGTTCCTCTTTTTGGTGGTCAAGTTGTGTCAAGAATGTGAGATTTCCAAAAGACTTACTTATATCACACATTCACCAGCGAGAACTTATGACCTTTTATATTCCGGAAACCCGGCGCCCTTCTGACGGCATTTCAATAGCCGCGTCTATATTAATTAATCATACATATTAGCTAATTTTAGAGGATCATCAGCGGGTTTCAACTCTCAAACCACGCCGCCGCGGGGTAACGTTGTGCGGCTGTGGGGTATGATTTAACCCTTGAATGGCGATTTACAAGTCGCACGCTAGGCGGCGCTATATTTCTTAAGAGTCGATTTAGTGTACAGAAAATTATACGGCATGGTACGATTGACCACGTAAGCGGAACATTCACTGTATTTGCAAACTGTGTGGCGGGTCGAGCGTGGAGGTTCAATGCATGCAGATTGTGTTTACGCCACGAAATTCTCTGACTTAAGAAATACGCTTTGAATGTTGGATAACTAAGATTATAATATACCTCTAGTATTAGGCATTGAATGATAACTTCATGAATATTCAATAGGCTAAGGGATTTATAATTTAGCAATTAACTACCTACATACATGTACACCTAGGTAGGCAGTTGTACTTACGGTAAAAGTATCAGGGTACATGATATTATCGTATTCGGCGGCTGCTTGGCTAGTGTACTTATTAGTAAACGCCATGTACCTAGGTAATTCAAGAAACCTGATTGGAAGTCTTCTAACCTCTATGTGGATATAACTCCCGTGCTGGCCGTGCTTGGTGGACAGAAGGGACGATTTCTAGCGCCCCTCAGCCCTAAAACTTTGCGACGCTAAAGTCATTTCCTCTGCACGCGCCTCTGTAATGGCCGCTGTTGCCCCGAAGGCTTATCCAATAATGTATGCCGTTTTTTTGCCGTTCCTGCCGTTTCCCCAGCCATTCCTCACCGGCAAGTCTGTGCCTTCAATCCTGAAGCTCGGCGCCGGTGGACAAAGAAAAAAAACCAAAGACGTTTCGGTGAAACCCAATAACTAATAAGTCGTACATTTAAGTCTTATTTTTCATCTCAGCCGTTAAACTTTCAGCTATGCCTTTAGTTGATCAATGCGGTAACCTTCAACGTAGACGGCTCTCGTCGCATCTTGGACCGAGGATCATTCAAGAACTCGGTCAAGTTAAGGATCAGCTGTCAAGACACAAGTTAGGTGCGATCTGCGCTTGAAACAACATGCACACGTGCCACTTCGCTTCTGATCTGCGCTGGAGGGGTCCAGCTAAATAGAGTATTGTTTGAGGCTAACATCTATAACTATGATATGACTTCGTTATACTACATACTACTACGTATATGCCTGTGCTAATAAGGGGAAACGATACCATCGCGCTGTGTTAATCCTCGATTGAGAACGCTATCTTTTTATCTAGTTACTGAATTAATTATACGAGCTTAACCCAAGTATACTGAGATAAGTACCTATCTACCTAACATAGGTAGGTACCGACTAAGCTTGTCGAATAACGATATTAAAAGAATTCAATGCGTACATCGATGGAAAATTCCCAACAGCATTCTGTTGGACTAGTCTTCTCAGAAGGGCAGGTCTATTATTTTACTCCAGGCACAATTACGGCATCGTGCATCCCAGCTCATAAGACCCTGGAGAAGCCTGGCGGAGCTGAACCCTTGAATCCTACTGGGGATCCCACGTATATACGTACTCAGAACAGAGTTGATTGGTTAGTTGGTGGGACTTGGTCCAGAGTCTATCTTGGCCGCACGAATAAGAGAGGAATACCTAATATTTAGCGAGCATACTACATGTCCATAGTAGGCGAATTTAATTTTCCTTTCTTCCTCGCCTGCGTCGTATCCTGTCTTGGCGGGACCACGATGTGAATGACATGCATACTTGTTACAAGGTACATCTCGTCAATTACTTAGGTAGTCTATACCTAAACCGGCATCCCGGCGGTCTTGGTCGTAAAGGTTGTTTGCAGTGTTGCCAGTGTTGCCAGATATTCGATCGCGACGACGCGACGACGCGACGATGCGACGATGTAATTCGGTATAAGTCATTAATGCGACATTACACAACTTGTTGATTTCCGACCGAAAGCAACTTCAATGGCCCCGGCGCTTCGGCGCTGAGCCGATCCGGTTGACCATCACGCGAACAGCGGTGTACCCCCCACTGATCCGACAATCAGGTCCCTTGTCGGGGAGGGGCGATAGCGGCTCATTTCCCCACCTTTGTTATAAGACCCCTGTAAGGAATGATGACATAGGCCGGGTTAAGGTTACACTACGCTACAGTATGGTCATAGGCGATAGAGATACCTTGCAAACAGGTACCTGGGACGCTGTAATACTATGTACTCTCTGTAAACCCAAACTTGGCCGATCACCTTCACTCTTCTTTTAAATTTTACTTTTCCTTTCTTTTTTTCTTATTTATCTTCGCTTACCCGTCTCTAGCTGAGGCTTTGGAACTTATCAGGTAGGGCATTTCGTTGCTTCATCCATACTATTATTATTGTATTTCCGACCGCGGAAAACCCAAGACGCCATCGCGTGCGCAATATAATGATATCGGGGCCACTACACTTTCAACAATCTTCTTATACCCTCTCCAGCATTCCGCTCTCTCAGCGGAGTTCACTGTCGTGCTCTCAATATGGCGGTAGCACACGAGAAGTCTCAGCCGATGTCTGCACCTCAGCCCCAAAGGGCCATGAGTGATGAGAAGAGCGAAGGCTCGGATGCAGACATTCGCGAGACTTTGGTCGAAGTCTCGACTGACGATCAACTCCTCCGCCACCTGGGTAACCGCCAAATCCAATTGATTGCCATCGGTGGCAGTATTGGTACCGCTCTCTTCGTGAGTATCGGTGGTGGTCTTGCCAAGGGCGGACCAGGCAGTCTTCTTATCGGGTATACCATCTATGCCATCATGGTTGGTATGGTGAACAACTCTATGGCTGAGATGGTTACCTACATGCCCGTTTCCGGCTCCTTCATTCGAATGGCTGGTAGATGGGTTGACGAAGCTTTGGGATTCATGGCCGGCTGGAATTTCTTCCTCTACGAAGCCTGTCTTATTCCCTTCGAGATATCTGCTATCAATTTAGTGCTTGGATACTGGAGGGACGATATCCCCCCAGCAGCCATTTGCGTAGCATGCATCGTGCTCTATGCGTATGTGACCCTCCTTTAAACTCTTGGCCGTTGCGACATAGGATGAAAGATTAATTAACATCAATGATAGCATTATCAATATCGTGGCCGTGCAATATTTCGGGTACGTGTGCATGACTCCAACCCAACAACCCCAGCATATCGCCTAGGGGCATTATCGTAGATTCGTACTCCACGAACCCCGCGACCTCCGCTCAAACCAATTAGTTGCCGTAATTAGTATCTTTGCTAATCTAGATCATTTAGCGAAGCCGAATTTTGGTTGTCCAGTGGAAAGATCCTTCTTATCTGCATCCTGTACATGTTTACTCTAGTCACGATGTGTGGGGGTAACCCCAAACATGATGCCTACGGTTTTCGGTATTGGTCAGATCCTGGGTCTTTCGCCGAGTACCTTCACGATGGCGCACTGGGCCGTTTTGAGGGTTTGCTTGGTTCCATCTTCTCTGCAGGTTTTACCGTCGTGGGACCCGAGTACCTTGCCATGGTCGCCGGAGAGGCAGAGCGCCCACGAACGTACCTTAAGAATGGATTCAAGACCGTTTACTGGCGTTTCGCCATTTTCTTCATTGGTGGTGCGCTCTGCGTTGGTACCGTGCTTCCATACAATGACGAAACCCTGCAAAATGCGGATACGGGAACTGCTGCCGGCTCGCCCTACGTTATCGCGATGCAGAACCTGGGAGTTGGAATACTTCCCCACATCGTCAACGCTCTCATGATCACCAGTATCTTTAGCGCTGGAAATGCCTACACATACTGCGCGATGCGATCCTTGTACGGTCTCGCGTGCGACGGCCAGGCGCCTAGAATCTTTAAGAAGACACTCAAGAATGGCATTCCTGTCTACGCTTTCGCGCTTGTCATGGTTTTCCCGTTCTTGTCATTCCTACAAGTGTCGAACAACACGGCGCAAGTGGTGACGTGGCTTGCTACGCTTACACAGGGTTCGCAGATGATCAATTACATTGTTATGAGTCTGACATACATCTTTTTCTACAATGCGACAAAAGCGCAGGGCATTGACCGCCGCTCGTTACCGTACTATGGCTATTTCCAGCCGTACTGTGGATACATCGGTCTGGTGTGGATGATTATCATTGAGGCCACATTTGGTTACTCGGTGTTCTTGCCCGGAAAATGGAACGTCGGCAACTTCTTTGCCTTCTACACAATGGCTATTGTGTCTTTCTGCACATATTTCGGTTGGAAAATCTACAGACGCACGAGATTTGTCTCTCCCGCGCAAGCCGATCTCATCTGGGAGAAGCCATCTATCGACGCTTATGAGGCCGCGCACCACGAACCCCCGACCCGATTCATTGACGAGCTGAAATCTATGTTCCTCGGGAAAAGGAAGAAGGAGAACTACATGGGTGAGGACCCGAACTAAGAGTCAAACATGCACTTTCAAAACCGCAACTCAATTCGATGGCGCCAGAAACGGTCAGCGAATGCGGGTCGCGTTGATGTGATGGAGAAAGGAAGGACACATTTATTGATATCAAATCGTTCTAGCATATTTTACGAGAGATTCTGGAAATACCCTATCTATTTGTCAAGCTCGCTCAGTATATAAAAACAGAGAATATGACCCAAAGTCAATTATTCAGTCATTAATAAACAAAACTTGTACACAAGAAATGGTTCCTAATTCACTTTAGAATACCAGAATTAGTTTATCGTAAAATGAGGTTGGTAATATACAGCCTGCATACGTGTACGGTACAACTTATTCGAAAGCAGCAGTGCCACATGCCATGTTACCCAAATGGTCAAGCCGCAGCACAGTTAATGCGACCCAGTATGCAAGACATAGGATTGCTGCAAATATCAAATCTGACTTATACGATGCGTGCGTGCATAGGACGAAAACCTCCGATGGGAAACGAACTGCATTCCAAGAGAAGTTATTCATTCACTCTTAGTTCTGCTCCGGTCTTATCTTGCCGGGTTGTTAACATGTTCTACCTGCGGGGCTACGGCAAGTTGTCAACAACACAATGTCTTAAAAGATAATAGCAGGAAGATTAGTCTCGAACCATATCACGGGTAAAAAACTAAGGGTTATCAGGTAGTAATTACTAGACTATTACAAGATTCCGAACATGACCGAACTTGAACCCTTATCTCTCCGAAAAAAGCATAGACCCGTTGGTCGTTGTTTCGCGCCGTCGACGCAGAAGATCCGTGGGGGTGTTCTTGATAAGAATATCCAGGTCGCAATGCAAGTTATGACAACTACTCCAAAAGTTAAACAGACAATCCTAGTTGAACCATGATATGTGACCATGTTTACAAAAGTTCCAATCTCATTTCATTTTCGCTTCCGGATGTACCTATATATGCGACTATATGCAGGTAGATAAACGCCTAACTAGCTCATAAAACTGTTGATAACGGTGATGACTGTCGTGTATAACATAGCAACAACTCCAACTACCATGAATATGATATCCCCAGCTTTGGCCTTCCATGTTTCTGCAACGCCTTTATAGTGTAAAAATGCTGGATAGATGTAGACCAATGGAACGCAGGCAACAGACCCGATCAGTGCGACGAACCTATCGAGGTTAGAAGCGCCCACTATTGCGAATGCTCCGCATACAAGAACTATCACTGTCCTGAACGCGTTCTTAATCCACTTTGTGCGAGTACTCTTCTTGCCCGAGTGGGAACCAAATATTTTACCTTCAATAATACGGATGGCGGGGAACAGCTGGACGGGGGTTCCAACAAGAACCGCGAGCGAGTAGAGGAACTGCACCGCATTAACGAACTTGCTGTCTTGGGGGTAATTGTTGATGATTTCAATCTCGGTGTTTTCGCCAAAAGTAGCATAACAAAGGGCGCCAACAGCAGTGAATAGTACAGTAATAAGGAACATAACCACACCGAGAAGCCACTCGAAGCGCTCCGGTTTGGTCATGGATGACTGAATGGGAAGAATGAGCCCGATACCTTCGAAAGTGAAGATAGCAGCACCAATTGTCAGAGTGTACTTTGCGGGGTTGAATAGCACGACGCTTTCATGAATGCCATCAGATGCGAGATGCGCAAAGTCGTAATAATAGATGTAGGTTACGCCAAGCAAGATGCAAGCATCGGCAAGAAGTGCAACAGGACCGAGCTTCGCTATGTTCCGTATAAACGCCAGGGGAATAAGAAGGACAAGTTGTAAGAGAATTAGCGATGCAGGGGATAACGGGCTGTCTCCATGCAAAACAGCTTTCAGAAACGACGTCATGTTCTCGGCGACAAACACCATGCCAGCACAAACGAACCCTAATTGCGACATGGTAATGGAGAATAATATCAGTCCACGCATGAATTTGCCGGCTATTGCTAGGCCGATCTCTCCATAACCGCCACCGTATTTTGTTTTGCAAGCAAGAAGCAAGTGGAACGCCAGCATGGTAACAGTGGAAACGACCAGCATGGTGAGAGAGGAGAATAAAATGCCGCCATTGTTAAAGGCCTTAGGAAGAAACATAATTCCGGTTCCAATGAAGGCCTTTAATAGGGTAAAGAAGGTCTGTTTTGTGCTGGCGGTAGCGGAGCGTGGAGCACGCGAGGTCCTCCGCCGTCCAAGAAGCGGTCTCGTTTCGCTTGGCTGCTCCTCTTCTTCTCCCTCCTCCTCGGAAAGTATTGCCTCGTCATCCGAATCCGCCAGGTCCTCTCCGGCAAAGCTCCCGTACAGTTCCAAGAATTCGACGAAATTCCTGGTTACGGGAACCCTGGCGGCCCATATGTCGCGCTGCTGCTTTTGCTGGATGAATGCCCTGCGGAAGCCTCCCGGGGCCAATTGATCGCTAACGGTCAAACCATCGGGCCCCGTTTCCCCCGTAATATCTTGGGGGTGATGGAAAGTTGCAGCTCGCTTATGCATCTTGGCCCGAGCAGCGGTTTTGAAGAGGTCTCGGTGCATGTCACCTCCCTGGAGCTTTAGCGAGGATTCACCTGATTCTTGGTCTGTCGGATCCGGACTCGAAGACGATGCACGAACAGAGGTGCCGGGGGCTCCATCGAATTCGGCGGAATATCCAGGCGGGAGGTGTTCCGAGACGACCTGCGCGTCGTGCTGTGCATCGTGCAGCGATTGATCTGATATCGGAACGTGGGCCATTGTGGATAATCATTAAAGAAGAAAATGCAGGTCTAAGTAATGATAATGTCTAGTCAGGCGTAAACATACATGAGGAGTGTCTCTAATAGGTTACTGAAAGCATAAAAAACGGCAAGGTATTCTAAAGCTTGATATGGACTTTGATATAATTCATCTTAGGTTTAGATATTTGCAAGAGGTAGTAAGTGGAAGTTTAGAGAGTTGAGAGGTGAAGCTATTACACGAATGGAAGCGAAAGAATAAAACGACGAGTGGCGGTCCTAAGAAATGGAAGCTTCCACTTTCACTTCATGAACTCATAGAAGACGGTGAAACCTAAAAAAGCACAGGCTTTCCGTCGTATGGGTCCAATCAGACCGACAACTTAAGGAATGCCAGTTGGCAGCACAACGATGGACTGTTAATAGTGTCTGTTGTTAGCGTTGGTTTGTGCTGATTTGTGCCGGACTTCATCGCTAGACCCATGCTTATGCCGGTTAGGTAAAGCTTTTGCGGGGTTAGTGGGGTCAACATGACTGGCCAGAAAATTCTCGCAAATGCTAGCCAATTTTTACACCATTTTTCAACTTTAGCTATAAAGCTTTACTACAAACCACTTTCCCATCAATCAACACATCCAATCATCATCCACAGGATGGTACAAATTCTCGATTGGTCTAGTGGTCAGGATACCTGCTTGTCATTCACTTGAACAAGTACGCAGGTGGCCGGGGTTCGATTCCCCGATCGAGAGCATCTTTTTGATTTGTTTTTCCATTTTGCTTAACTGCCATGGAAGCAAATTATCTTTTTTTCTTTTTTCAGGCAAAAAAAGAAAAAGGAAAAGCAAGAAAACCAAAACCAAAACCAAAGAAAAAAGCTTTCTCCCTACACGGCTCTCGTAATGGGACCCCCGAAGCCATTGTACGCAATGGATCCATAAGTACGACTGCATCTACAGAAGAAGGCGCCTGTGTCTAATAAACAGTTCGAGCATAGTGATGAAGTACCATTTAGACACCAGCTAATATAGCATAGATAAATCTCACTTACACCATCAAATCATTCATTACGTGATCGATCGACTTTGGCCGATACGACCAGGACCGAACAGGTTCTCGTCGCATCTCATCGTATCCGGGCCAGCTTGCCATAGATAGATTCAGTATCGAGACGGTTATTGATAGATTGCACTCTGCTTCAGTTCATCCGTCGAGCGATATCTGCACTGCAACCTTGGAGGTTATATCGATGTCTCATAGCAAATTATCTCGTATTATAAGGGAAATAATGAAAGAAGATGCAAACTGAAGTTCATTTGATAGGATACAGGTCCGACGGGATTACTTGGCAATATATCACCGGAGCGATTCAAGTCTGAATCAGTAAGAATATTTTGTATATATCATCAGAAAAGCTGAATAATTCAATGCTGGAAGATGAAAGAAGGCCGAAATATTGATATTAATAATCGTCAACGGGGTCCGACGGCTTTGCGAAAGAGGATTGATTAAGTTCGCCCGTGAGGAACGGGATAAGCCCAAGTCAAGCAGATACTATACCTATTCGAGCCATTACAAAGCTTCAATGGGTGGAGACATCCCCGGTTATGAAACGGGGTTTACGGAGGCAGACGGACGAAATCATGACCCGTTCATCGCCGTAGGCAGACGACGACGTAACTAGTTCCAATTGTCTTAACCTCCAATAGATAATCTTAAAGTAAGGTTATAGTTAACGTTAGTAGACTTCGATAGAATATTTAAACATGAACGTGTACTCTCTCATTAGAAGAAAATATTTCCAGACAACAACACTCTTCTTCACACATATCCATCCATCCATCCACGCTACATCATCTATTGATACTACAACTACTCTCTAACTGTTTCCAATCAAACAAGTTTCACAAAACTAATAAAGATGCCTTCCTACGTAGTTACCGGTGCGGGTAGGGGACTCGGTGTAAGTGCGAATAGACGGCCCCAGCTCAAAGAGATACTAATCCATGAGAAAGTTCGAGTTTCTTCGCCAGCTCTCCAAAATCCCCGGAGCAACCGTCATCGGACTTGTTCGTAACAAGGAAGCTGCCGAGAAGAAGGTAGCTTCTGAAATCGGAAGCTCTAATATCACAATCCTCCATGGAGATTTGAGCGACTACGAATCTCTGAAGGTAAGACGACCGGCTCACTGTAATCAAGTTTACAGTACAGATTGTTAATAGACATAATGTGCTACAGAAAGCGGCAGAAGATACCGCTAAGATCACTGGAGGAAGTCTAGATTATCTTATTGCCAACGCTGCTTTTATTTCCCACAAGACGGCCCACCTGACTCTTTATGACCTGTAAGCTTTTACTCCAGTCTTACCTTTTCGCGGATTGGCAGAGTAATTAGCTAATACGTCTCGATAAACCAGGGCCCACGATCCCAAAGCCTTTGATGAGGACTTGGAGACGAGCTTCAAGACTAATGTTCATGGAAACATTCACCTTATCAACCTCTTCCTTCCCCTGATCCGAAAGGGAGAAGCCAAGAAGGTCATCTCTATTTCAACCGGCCTTGCTGACTTCGACTTGACCAGAGAGTACAAGTTG
This sequence comes from Daldinia sp. EC12, assembly GCA_002120325.1. Taxonomy (NCBI): domain Eukaryota; kingdom Fungi; phylum Ascomycota; class Sordariomycetes; order Xylariales; family Hypoxylaceae; genus Daldinia; species Daldinia sp. EC12. The sequence continues at coordinate 533,617 of KZ112946.1, forward strand.
GCCATTGGTGGTCCCTATACTATGAGCAAGGCAGCTCTCAACATGGCAATCGCCAAGTACCACGCCCAATTCCAGAGCGAAGGAATCCTGTTCCTCAGTATCTCGCCCGGTGTCGTTGCAACCGAGGCAAACACACACGCACACCGTGAGTCCCCCTTTTGATCCAACCCCATCCTTTAACCCAATTTTATATTATGCGGAATAATATATACCTACGTACTTACTAACACTGTGAAAAGTCACTGGAAAGGAACTGGAAAACGCCCAAAATATGTTTGCCAGTTTCGCGGAGTATGCGCCTAACTTCAAGGGCCCGATATCCCCGGAGGAGTCAGTTACGAAGGTCTTGAATGTTATCAACGAATCAAGCGTGGAGCGCGGGGATGGAGGAGCATTCGTCTCGCATTTGGGAAGAGACGCCAAATGGCTTTGAACGTTGACCTAGCTAGAGGATAGACGATGTTGGATGAATGGAGTGGATAGCGAGGTCTTCAGGGCCTTGAATATGTAAAATTGAGTTAGCAAATATACCTCTCCTTCATACCCCCCTAATTATTTCTCAGTTCCCATTTTCTTTTCTGAGCTTTATGTAGTAACTATACCAGATAGTATTAAAGGGTACCAAGCGCACGATTGAACAGTGCTTCGGAAGCGGTCATGAGTGTGTAGATCTGAAAGACAGCTAAACTTCAAATCCGTAATTGTGTTCTCATAGAACTACCAGGTAGATACAGAATCTCGGGATATTCCATCTAGGTGATGATGATGTATTTTACGTTAGCCGATATAATAACTCATTGCGCAATGCCGAGAAAGAACTGTAGCTAATTGATAATGACCCCTGATTTCTCGAGAGCTCGTCGTTCGAGTGAGCTATGGGATGAATAGCTAAAGATATGCAAGTAGTATGTATTATTTCTTAAGCCATGCGATACGAACGGGTCTTAGTACAATGAAAATGGATCAAACTATTGTGTATCAAACTAACAATACTTTGTCTTTTGTTGACGAGAAAGGCTCATAATATGTATATACCCGCCTCTGATATTATAACTTCGAACAATAGTACTTTTGAAAATGAACTCGCACAACAACCTGGATCCAATCAGTCAAAAATTAACAGCTGCCATTGTACCAGGAATTAGAAATATATATATCCTAACTACCTCAGTATCAAGTAGGGCGATGGACTATGGCAATGGAGCACCAGTTCTTCCCGACTTGTTGCCATCGTCATAATCCAGTTTGACTATTAATTTTGTCCGTACCTACATTTGTAAAAGCACCTACTGACCTACAACATGTTATCGAATACTAAATCTTCTAATATTGGTAAGAACCAGGACGGTCAAGGACGCACCATGGATTTAGAGTTTGATAACCGACCTCTCGTCGATGAGGGTCGAAGCGGCTCTGAAATCACCTGGAAAGAGAAAAACCAACGCCCGCGACCGAAGCCACGACCAAGCACAACCCCAAAGCCCAAGCCGAACCCAGAGGATAATTCGCAGAACCGTGCAGAACCGTGGAAAGTCTGCTCGAGACGATCAACAGCAACGCGGTAGACGAGCTACCCCATATCGTTCCTAAGTAAGGTTCGAAAAAGCTTATTGAGCGAATAGACTGATCTATCAGACCTTGGCTATGACCTCGATAGGTTAAAGGAGGCATGATTAAGATAGTTCCAAAAACATCATAGGAAATCAGAAACGGTTGGAAAAAGGATTTTTCCAGCTTATAACTAGATACATCTAACTATTTGACCTAGGTAGTTACCCGAAGTACCTACCTAGGTAGGTAGGCCCTTGGTGATTCCCTTCGTATACAGTGTGATATAATAAACTGTAGAAACAAATATAGAATAGCTAAATAGCTACCTAGAGGTACCAATAATATTTTACTTGATCCTTCTTCTCGGATTGCATTGGAGGATGTACAGTATCTTTTTTATACCTTTGTGACAGTCACTAATTCAAAACGTAGGAAGCTCAGGCACAACTACATATTATGCTTCGTATTAATAGTCTAAACTCTATCTACCTATCTATTATTTACGCGCACTGAGAATAGTACTCATTCTACGAGAAAAGAAGTTAGTAAGGCACATCTCTATTTGTAAGAACAAGGGAATTGACGTGACATACCTGTTTCTTGCAAGTGAATCCGCTCGCGCAAGTAGTGCATCCTGTGAAGCCGGAGCCGCCGCACTGAGCCCACTGCGCAACGGTGCATCCCGAAGGAGAGGTCGGATTCGTGGGTGATGCGGTCTTGGTGGAAGTTGCCAGCGTTGTGGACGCGGGAGGCTTCGGTGTGTTTTCGGAGCCTTCATTGGCGCTTGCCGAGCAGGTGAAAGGATCAGGGCCTTAACATCGTCACGTCAGTAAATGCGTTCGCCTCTCTTAGAAAGGATAATACATACCGGGAATGATATATTTGCTATCCTTGTTCATGGAGTAGATGTTGATGAGAATGCCTGGGTCGTCCTGCTTGTAGATGCCGGGGAGGCTGTAGGTTGTGGGCGTCTTAGTGGCCGTACCTCCCGAGATATTGATCTGTGCACATTCCACTGTATCATACGTTAGTATGTATGAAGGAGAGTAAGTCACTCAACGGATCATCACGTACTGTATAGCTGCGCTCCCTTGCTAGAACCCGCCGCGTGTAGTGCAATCATCTCGGCGCGGAGTAGGTATTGTCCATCCGGTAGACAGTCTGGAATCTTGATTGGTTGCTTGCCCTCATTGTTGATGACTTTTGTCGTGCCCCAGACTCCGTTGTTATAACCATCTTCCTGGATTTTGAACCTAGTGGGCTGTAAGTATCTGGCCTAACTTCGTACTTGAACTAATAAACTATATAACTTACCAGCCACCACCATATCCCTTATCAGTTGTCGCATCGTCAACCTTCTTAAGATAGGCAAGAGTAGGTCCTAGATGGCTCGCATCCATTACATCATTGGGGCCAGATGTGAGCGTGTGCCTCCAAATGGCATTGACTGTAGAGCCAGCCTGGACATCGATGACCTTATCTGAGGGCGTAGTAGGGTTGGGACCACCGTTGCAAGCAACATCATTAGATGTTACGTCGCTGATGGGGCCATCGTATGATGGTGTTCTTATACCATAAGACACCGGATTAGTTACACCGTTTGCCTCAAGTTGAACAAATATCGTGTGCGCGCTTGCTAAACTGGCGCCCGCGAGGGTGGCCGCGACTGAAGAGTATCTCATTTTGCAAGCTTCAGATATGTCCCATTAACTACCGCTGAGATGAAGGTTCCTGTCGATCTAGGGATTTACTAACAGAAATCTGGGGTGAATGCCATCTATAAATATTCAGGAGGGTTGCCATTATTTGGATTCCAGTTGTGCTAACCCCGGAAGTCCGGACGGATCACACGGTAGCAACTGGCCGAACGGCAACAAAAAGTCATGGTTGGGTATCGTCGAAAAGCTAGTTTTCTCCCCCAATGGTCAGCGACGCGGTGACTCTGCGCGGAAACAGAACGGCCAAAATTCCATAACCATCCTAGCGTTTCGATATGTTGTGGTGGGTCAGGGGACAAGTAAATGCCATGAACGATCGGCGGAGGTTGCGCATCCGGATCTATTTTCGGCAGGCCCCCCCTATTGACGTGCATCGAGTGGCGGGTTAGCGAGGAACGCCGCCAAAACCCGGACCATGTGATGCTGGGCAAACCCCAGAAGAGCCCAGGAATTCGGAAATAAATTGGATGATGCCGTTCAAGCATGAACCCTAGACCATAAGCGAGCTGAGTCTGGATTCCTACTCTCTGGTTTGGGACGTCACCAAATTATTGCCAAGACTCAACCAAGCCGGGATAACGGCGCGACATTCAATTGTCGCTTTTGCTTTTCAAGGTGGAAGATCGACCGCAGAGGAACATGTATCCAGTAGCCCTATATTCTCAGCTGATACCCAGAAATAGTATTTGATTCGATTCGGATTGAAAGTCAGATCGTGTCAATTCACGCATTGAGAAAACATTGCACTGGGTAAAATTCGGAACAGGTCGCCCGACCTTCCCCTATAATTCACACGAGTAAGTATCATAACATAGCAAGTTCAATGTGATGGAATGCATCTATTTCGCAAAGTAGATAAGTACAGGATCTAACTTGGTAGCTATGCGCTAATTCTAACTTCAAATTCTAAGGTTTACAGATCTCGTTCCGGATAAGGTGTCGTCCTAGCCATTATTTAGGGATGTTCTTGACGATAATGGCCTCCACTTCGGCGGGGCTCAACTGCTTGATTCCCAGTAGCTCATTATCAAGCTTCTGGAAGTGACCTCCGTACTCCTTGCCCCAAATAGCTACCTTGAGGGTAGAAAGGAAGACGTTTAGACTAAATGCCTTCTTGTTCTCTTCCAAAGCCTTCTCAAGTATCTCGTCTAGGGACGTGATATTCTCCTTCCACCCATCCGGTCCTAGATGTTTCTTGAAAATGTCTTCGATTTGCTTTAGGCTAATGGCTGTCTCTTGGACGTAGACCGGGCGGTTCTTAGTCTGTTCGAAATTCCTCAGCACACCTACAACAGCCTTGCCCACAGTCGGGAGTGATGTGCTTGAAGTAAGGTTGTTTCCTCCATCTGGTAGTTCGATAGTACGGTTCTTGACGTCAGCGAAGAAACCTACGCGGATACACCAGTCCAAGAAAGCTCCGTTCATTACGACAGTCCAAGTTAGACTGCTCTCAGCAGCGGCTTTCTTCAGTGCCTCCTGGATTTGGATCTTGGGTGTATAGCAAGGTAGCTTTGCAGCTTTCTCGTTGAAAGTGTCAGAACCGAATTCGGATGGAATAAAACGTTTCACTCCCGCCTTGACAGCAGCATCGATCAGATTATTCTGTGCGCTTATGGATTCAGTTGTGATGGTCGAGACGACAGCGTCCTGGCCCTGGAGTGCCTCGGTCAAAGAATCGATCGAGTTGTAGTCGATTTCTTTGACGGTAGCATTTGACGGCCAGGTATGGTTACTTCCTTTGCGGGTTAGGACAGTAACTTGGAAACCGGCATTTAAGAGTTGCTCAAATACCGGTCCTCCAAGATCTCCCTTAGCCTACAGATTGTCAGTAGTGATTAAATAAGTAAGGCTGTCATTGTAGTTATCCTGTTCACTTACACCTGCTATGGCGACTTTCGTGATAGTGGTCATATTGATTGATAGTATAGGTAAAGGCTATCAAGAAGATGTTTTTCTTTTGAGAAATTGAGATCTTAGAGAGGATCGTTGCTGGTGAGAAGAAGATGATGATTTGATTTCTTCTTAACGGATGAGAAGTTATCTTTATATTTCTATCCTCCCCTTCTTGTAAAAGAACGCATTTTACTAATCATCGTCCTAAGATGATTACCCATCTTCAAGCCTGCTAGCGCCATAGTGGGCTGTGATGTCGAAAAGAATTATTCTTGACACGATTCAGGGGTATATCACCATAATCACCATAGTAGAACTCTATCTAAGGAATATCCCACATTGGTCAGATCTGCTTTCGACTTACGGGATCTTCCCTTGAAAACCTACCCCCCACCCCCCACTTGGTATGGCTTCATCCCACATCCCACATCCTTCATCCCACCTAACATGACTAATATTTGTGTCTCGGTGATATCGGATCACCGTATTCATCTCCGATATCTCCTCCATCGCCAACGAATATGTTTCCCATTCCACATCTGCTCCCACATGCTGTTCTGCACATCCACAAATGTCGATGTGGGAGAATTCACAGTGTTACTAGAATATCCCTGCGAATGAGGACCGTACGGGAAAACTAGACATCTAAGGTTCTCAATCAAGTCAGACTACTAACCAACTAGAACCAACTAGACGTGTGTTAGTTCAGCCTTTTGCTTGTTGGCCTGTGTGAGGACAGGGGGTGGAAGTACGGAATGTCCCGACATGTCTTCATTGCCAAAGAGTTGGGAATGTTCGTTTCCTGGTTGTGACAAACGCTTCACTAGAAAGGAGCATCTGAATCGACATAAACTGAGCCACAACCCCGAGCATCAGTATAAGTGCCCCATATGTGGGCGGCGTTATGCACGTAGGTACGTACGTCATCCCTAACCAATTGGCTCTTCCCGCCTTTACACAGTAAATCTGTTCAATAGTTATGTTGCTAATGAAGATGTTAGCGACGTATTCAAGAGACATGTGAAGCAACATAAATCAGATACCCCTCAATCAGTAGACACAAGAAGGTAAATGATAACTTCAAGTAGCTTGGGATGATCACTTACACGTTTCATGGTTGGCTTTTAGAATATGTCTTCCGTGCGGTGAACGGAACACCCAATGCGATGGGAATACACCTTGTGGACCATGTGTTTCGAGCTGGACAGAATGTCGTTGGGCTGGTTCGGATACCCACGATGGGCCTACTACTGAGCCGGCGGTCGTGATGCCGACAAGCGACCCCAGTGAGACAGTATGGCTTCCACCAACTCCCGAAGGTTGGGCTTCGGGGCCACTCCCGGCAACACCCTCATATCCACAAGTTTCGACCGACTTGAATTTTGTTCATGGGGAGAATAGTTCTTTAGAACCAGCTGGTCTGGAGTCCTCTACATCAAATGCGAACACAGCTAGGTTTGAGCGAATTCATTTTGCAACAGATAACCCCCCTACCCCTCTTCAGCAAACGCCACCGTCAACAACACAACCTCAAACGACTTCAGAGCCCCCCGGGTCGGTCGACGCGACTGATTTACAGAACCATCTAGATCTAAACTCACCTAATACCAGGAGGCTTGTCGAACTATTCTTCAGGGAAATTCATCCGTACTGGGCAATCCTACACGCGCCGACGTTCGAACTGGAGAAAACACCACCAGTTCTGGTTGCATCAATGGTCATATTAGCTAGCTGGCTTGAAAAAGGTCCAGATCATCAAAAGCTTGCTCCAATTGTCTTCGACGAAGTATCTCGGATTCGAATGGTGTGGAAACCCGGTCCTACTCTAGATTTCGCCCTTCAATGACTAACTTCTAACACATAGGTTTTCCAACCGCCGTTACACTTGTTACAAGCCGTTTTATTCTATATTGTTTATGCAACGTGCACGTTGGTACGTTATGACATAGGCACCTGACCATACTCTTTTATCCCATACTGACATTTATCTAATAGAGCACGGATGGCATGGTACCCAAAGCCCTCAACCTCACAGGCCTATTGGTATCGACTTGTCGGTATCTTGGCGTTTTTAATGGTCAATATATGTGCCATGAAATGAGTGGCTTATTAGGCCGTGGTTCGTCTGGCGTATAACAGAACAACTGAACAGGTAGTCTCTACCCCGTTTCCATACAAATACCATGCGCTAACAGAGAGGGTTTATACTTATCTAGACTCGCTTTTTCTGTTCTTCGCGTCGATGCATACCTTAGTATGCTCTTGGACCATCCACCCTCTGTGCGGTACCAAGAGCTCTGGATTCCTTTGCCTAAATCTTCACGACTATGGGCTGCTGCAAATGAACCGGAGCGACGTGAACTCCAATGGAACGAACCAGCAGGTCGCGAGAAGGCGCTCTTCTCATTCTTCATGCGCGACGCTCTTAATCCCTACCGTGGGAAATTGCCGTACTGCCTCACCGATATCGACTACCACCTGAGCACTTGCGCAGCTCAGACGACAATCTGGGAATTTGCGCGAGAAGCGCATAGTTCCATGTCGGACGAGCTCGCCGACGAGATCAGCCCTGGGGTCTTCGTCGACATGGCCCGTCCGCAACTAACCCTCTGGCGAGACAAGCGCAAGCAAGATTACCCCCTCCTCGAGCAGTACTTCTCGGGAAACTTACCCGGAAGCGATCATCTCCTTGCGCCCCTGACGTTCACGCTAATGTACATGGCCACTCTGAAAATGTTCGCGCCCATGAACGTCCTCCGCATCAAGGGGCATTACTACAAGTCCCGTCCCGGCGCAGCAATCCCAACTCGCAAGCCCCGGGCCCATTTACACAGCTGGATATCAACCGGGTGTCCGCGCGCGGCGCTCTGGAACGCCGCGCAAATCTGCCGCATCTTCACCATCGAATCTACTCGCACAGATTGCGACTCCAGCAACGGGTCCACATGTCCCCTCCTCCGCGCCCGCCTACGTCTCAACCCGCTTCTAATTCCAGGTGTTCTCATGAGCGCCATCGTAGCATGTTCCTACGCGCGCCTTAAGGGGCGCTGCGCAAGCTGCCGCAGCGACGATGACACTCCAGACGAACCATTCTCCCCCTCCTCCTCATCATCATGCACCTCCCCGCCCGTCACCACTACCGTCAGCGACGAAGTAATCCATCTATTCTCAGCCGACGAGCAGAGCGCGACGTTCCAAGCGTGGAAAGACCACGGGACGCCCATCCCGTACTGGGGTGGTATCTGCGGCAGCGAGAGCGTCCGCGTCTGCAAGTGCCAGCTCTCGAAGCTCGCGGCTTGGTTCCGCGGCGCGTTCGAGGAGGACGAAGCCGCGGAGATGGAGTTTGTGCTTTTTCTAGCGGAGCTCAGTGGCGAGACGAAGTAAATATATATAGAGGTATATATCTGGTTCGTAAAGCTTAGGCACCCGATCAAGAAGTAGACAGGACGAGAATAAACGGATAAGGGAATTACTGCTGGCGTTGTTGATACGTCTCCGTAGCAGATAAAATTTATAGAGCGATACGCATAAATATTGACGACTGTATAAAACTGTATGTCCGAAATTATAGCTACGAATAAGTGAGAGTCATCCGTAGAATGATTCACTTGATGTGATGTATCTATTTATCTACGGCCAATATTGTAGCGGGATGTAGATTAGCTTTCTCCTATTTACCTCATCCATTTGTAGGTAGGCTTCAAATCCCGGCACAATAAAGCTAAAATGTTGGGTACCTAGGTAGGTACCTAGCGTACGTCCACATCACATAGACGTTGACTCAATAATTTGCATATCGTAATTTGAGAACGAATACTTTGGTGAAATGCATGCTGGTTTTGATGTACCTGTCCTTTTCAGGATTAAGTTAGATTAATTATCACAACGCTTCGCAAGGGCAATTCGCTTTCGCATACGCTCTAGGAGCTGAGTAGAAGCAGCCTTGCCAGCCTTTTTCTTCCCCCTTAACGCCAGTGATAAGCCGGATATGATACCAGATCACCTAGTCCAAAGGCACCTTAAGTTCCCCCACCACCCAGGCGTCCTTACCAGGACTAACCAGAACCAGGCCTGAAATATCAAAGCATCCATCAGTGAAAATCCCACTGTCAAGCTCGCGTTTAACGAGCCTCTTTTTCCAAGGCTTCTAATTCCTTAACAACTGCAGCCTTCGTAGCGATCTTCTTCATTTGAGTGTCCTCTAGCTTCTCACCACCGGCATGCCGCATTTCAAGGTCCTCGATTGCGCGAATCTTTTTCTGCAAGCTGCGCAGTTTCTTGGATGCAGGATTCTGACTACCGGGCGAGAGCAAGGCGTCGCCAGCGGGTGGCTGAGTTGTCTGGATCTGCGAAGTGGCGGGTGCTCCTTGTCCATTTTGATGTGTATTGCTGCGATTACGTCCTTGGTTGTTGTTACCCCCTTGGAAGTTGTGTCGCGAGCGACTTCGATCATGTCTCCGCTGGTTAAACTGCTGACCTCGACGCTCAGGACTGCGTCCCTCGTTCCCAGAACCAGGGCCTTGATCCCTAGGCGGAGGCGCCAAACCGCCGTTCTCTTTCCTCTCTCCATCCTTGTTCTCGGGGTCCTTAGCCTTCTTGTTATTTCGCTTCTTCTTGTTCTTCAGTGCAGCTTTCGACAAATTTTCGTCGCCGTTAGCACCGGGCACCTCGGCCGGCACTGCACCTGGAACAGTACGCGAACCAGATTCAAGAAATTCCGCACCCGGAACCTGGCGACGCTGTCGTCCAAATCCGTTCGGGCCTATGTTCTGGGTACCGTTACTCATAACATGGGCCGCTCCTCCCTCATCCTCACGCCTAAAGTGAAGAGGCGTTGACATTCCACGAGCGCCAGGAGGACGGTAGGCTCCAACCGGCTTTGACGGAGTTTTCACGGTTCCCAGGTATGCGATGGCCGAGGAGTGTGGGGTCGGAACTGGGTGTAGCGGGTCGTCAAGAGGAAGGTTCTCAGGTGGAATAGGTCTCCAAGCTACGTGATAAAGCTCCACCATATCTTCGTGGTACATGATGCCCCCTCCTACGTGCCAGATCTTGACACCATTATCGACGCGGAGGCGTGGAGATGTTGTGGCGGTCATAATATATCGACTGTCAGGGCTCCATTGGCACACACTAGGGTTGCCACTTTCAATGGTGCAAACCTTGCGATAATCCTTCTCCAAATCATAAACGTCAATTTGGCCAGCAAGATTGCCGAATCCAGCAACCAAGGCAAAACGACCAGTGGGAGAGAAGATGATCGTATTCCGGGGTCCAATAGGAAATGAGTGGGTGGCGACCGCCCTATGGTTAAAGATTGTAGTCTTCGCCGGCATATAACCGTAGATCACACCAAATTCTTTACCGTTTGGAGACCAGGACACATCGTGGATCGGTCCATCCTTATCCAAGGTTACGCGAGCGTCTAGGGACCCATTGGCAGAAAGCAGGTAGAGAGTGGTTTCTCCATAATAACTCTTGTTTGATTTATCAACGTCCGTTTGTGCCAGCACAATTAGGCTTGTTCCCAAGCTGTTCCACTTAAGCTGAACCTTGTCGCCTTTGAAGAAAGTCTTCTGGGAAATTGGGGTTGTGAACTGAGGAACGTTGTAAACCTTGACAGCGGCAGGTTGTCCCTATATTAATTTGTGTTAGCGTTAAGTCGAGTAAAAAATCAGACTCAATGAACAAACCTTCCGCTCAGGAATGAAAACTGCAACGTTGTGGCTCTGGCCAGGAGCAATAGCAAAATCGGTCACGCCTTCAACACGAAGCCTATCCCAGACTTTACTTAGATCATTGCTTTCGTAGAACTGCACTTCGTTGGTGACAAGGCGAGCGCAGAACTTTTCATCGAAGGTATATTGAAGATTCCAACCCGTCTGTGACTTTTGCACAAACCGTCCTATGGGCTGCTTCTCGGCGTCATCGGGGAGATCTTCGACAGTTCGCCAGATCTTGAAATTCTTGGTCGCATCACCGGCCTCATCCTTTGCAGGGCGCTCCCAAGTGCTTACAAAAGAACCTCGGGGAGAAAAGGCGACCTCGAAGACGTTAGGGATAGCTATGTTAGTTAAAACATGGCCAACAGATGCGTCGACAATGCAGACACGTTCGCTGGATGCCCAGGCGAGATATCGACCGCAGGGCGAGTAAACACAGCACCGCAAATTCCCTTCGGGTTTAACGAATCCAGGTAGAGGCTCATAGACAGGCGCAGCGTCGGTGACGCCGATAGCCTTCTGGGTTCGGTAAGCAAACTGCAACGGATTCGCCATGACTAGTCAAAGTCACAGGAAAAAGGATGAATTGCAGGGTTGTTGAAGTATATTGTTCTTGTCGTTTGTATGAAAATTCTCTTGCCCAAGTCTCGGGACTGCGGGCGGGCGAGCGTGGGAGAAAACCGAGCAGGTTAATCGAAAAAACTTTTCTCAGTCGACCTAATAATAAGCTCAAGGCTGACGACTGCCTTAATACCAGTTAAAGATATTAAATTAATCGATATCCCGGTAGACTCGTATCAAGTAAGTAATCCGCCTGTAGAGTAGGACGGGAGCTCGTAAGGAAGTCGTAATGAATCGACGAAGATGTTGCTGCGCCGCGATAAAGCTTTTTTTGGCCTTCGGTTGGAGATGCAGGTTAAACTTGTCGAGAGACCAGATATGGACACCTCAAGTAGGCACGCGGGGGCGAAGAAATAATAAAAACGGCAAGAAGAATAGAAGGGAACTTGACAGGTCACCCAGAGAGAGTGGATTGACGAGAGGCCGTGGGTGGACGTGACCGTGACGGAACGGAGCTTGAGTGGGCTGGAGAAGAAAGAAAGGGACGAAGTCAAAGACACGGAAAAAAAAAAATAAAAATAAAAATAAAAGCGAGTCATGGCTGCTGACAAGGAAATTTTTGCCATGTACAGGCCTGCTTCAGCCACATTGTAACCCTAAATAGCTAGCGGACATTGGGGCTCACTGAGATTCTTTTCCTTCCAGCCCAGCCAGCCCCATGATCCGCAGGCTAGACCTAAGACTTTAAGTTTTAACCCCTGCAGCCCATCGGTTAGCAGCTGCCTTTTGTATTCCCCAAACTTCTATTTTAGGACCTAGCACGACATAGCTTTTTTTTTTTTTTTTTTTTTTTGGTTCAGTTATCTATAAATCCTAAAATTGGTGAGTGTTTAGGTAAGTGCCTTAGTGAACTTAAAAAGTAGCTTGTATCACTATACTAATTATGAACCACCTAAGGTTGGAGTTAGAGATGGCCATCGGTATAAGTGCTATTCGGTTTCTTGGATTATTGCTATATAGTATGTATAATAGGAAGTAACTAATCGCAGAGGGCTTCAGCGTTTACAGTACGAAACATGTAGGTTAGTCAAGTTCAGGTCTTTACCTACCTAAGTGTCTAGTATAACCTACCTCTATTAAATGAAGTTTGAGGTTTAACTTAGGGGAGCTTTACCTGAGTACATATATTGAAGGAATCGAAGTAATTGAAGTAATATCGACTAATACCTGTTGTGGCGCAGTATCATTGCTAGATATATAGGTAGCCTCTATATATACATAATATTTTAGATCAGAATAATAGCTAGGTACCTACCTACCTATGTACCTAGGTAGATACCTATCCCAGACAGACATTTTACCTATTCACCTTGGATCATCTCATCAATCCAATCTCACTGCAAACATCTAATTCTACTACCTCAACATAGAGAGTCATGCAAAATATACAACTCATATCCACGTGTACATTCATACGTATGCGTTTCAGGTTGGCAGAGCTGATTCATGACTAAAATACCTAAGTCAGCTCTATATTTATACCTACGTAGGTATCGTTTGACTGGAATAGTCTCATCGCATGGTTCGATCCACCTTACGGTATTTAATAACATTCAAGACAAAGATCCGCCCGCTCACTACCAAGAGGATACACACGGTCCCATACGTGATACGAATATAAAACCGCTCAGACAAACGCTCAAATGCTGAATGCTAAATGCTTAAGGAGCCTATGCATTGCCTGGGCGTTTCAATAATCCAACAGTTCCGTCCACACGAGATACAAATTGGAAAGCTTTGACTTCTCATACGGACGAATCTTCTTACCGTCCTCCTCGATCTCAAAGATCCAAGTGGGAAATGTCACCAGAGTAGAACTCCTGAACGGTTTGGGCGGATTAGACCATATTCTATGCATCTGCGGCGCTCCGCAGTTAATCTGGATTGCTCGGTATCCTCTTGATTTCATTTCGAGCATTATGAATTTCGATAACGTTTGCATGAATCCTTTGCCATCATACCCAGATCTCATCCCGCTGCCAACCCGTTCAATTACCTGCCCAGCCGCCGTCGGTTCCCACGATCCTTTCGGTCGCGGGTCGTGCTTTTCATAGTATTTCCCCATAGGTTCATTAAGAGGCGTGGCCTTCGATGCAGCTTCCCATCCCTTGGGATCTCCTGGTTTGAATTTGTCGAAAGATAATCCAAAACCAACAACCGGAAAATCTAGCGCATCAAGCAGTTTTTGCCGCCCATCAACCTCCAGATTAGGATCATCTATATCAAAATTGTCCCAATCACAAGCACCGCCTTTGGTAGCTGATTCGGGCTTCCTAAATACGAATTCCTTATCCCAGATGCAGAACGAAAGACCATTCCTCGCTGCCATCTCCGGCATATCATAGAATGGCTTGCAGGCATGGTACGCTTTCAACGCTTCCCTCGTCTGGCGTCCTTCGTATATTGCGCTCCAAATAGGCGAGTCGAAATAATGCGTAAAGAAACTCAACGCTGAAATCGAGTTGGCAAGATCAGGTGTTACTAATCGAATTTCATACCTGGGGGGCAACTCAACCCCGTGGTTGTTCTGTATCGGGGCACCTGGTCCCATCATCATGTGCTTCGAAAACTCACACTTTGTGGTAGTTTTCCCGTCTTTTCTACACCATAGAAGTAGATTACACCTCAAGAGTAACCTCGCGTAGAAGACCAAATATCGCGAAAGGATGCCTCTCGTCAGCGCTAGCAAATATCTTCCAGCAATTCGACTTTGGCTTCGGAGATATACGAGAATCTATATACGCTGCCATTGTGTGAGCGCGACACGCGCGAGATACTATGGCACATCCTAATCTAGCAAGGAGTTCGCTGTACACGGTCAAGGGTGTATGCGACCAATCGAATGGGTCAATTTATCTAACTATGTCGCATTGTTCACCGCACTTATGAACATATTAGGAAGCTGACTTTTATTAGGATGACTTGGCAGTCTGTTATTACAATTTTCGCTATACTTCCTATCGCCGTAGATGTCGTTGCCCACGATACACGATGCCCACCTGATCATACCATGATCGGTTATCTCTAGACTACACCTCTCTGGATATAGGTCACATACGTAAGATGTTATGGTCAGCATAAAGATGACTTGAGGCGATCATTGGTTGGCGGCTGGCCTTACTAAATAAAGTATTATACTCAGCAATAAAAATTGACCGCTACCTGATATTTTATAGGAGTCTTATTTCCTATTGTTGGTATGACAACTCTATTAGGTATAACACATACTAATGTACAGCTCCGATTTGCGGCCTGAAAGTTGCGTACGGACTCTACCATCCTGCGACTCCAGCGTCAAGCAATAGGGTATCGATAACATCCTCTTCCGAAAGCAAAGTCACACTCACGGCTCCAGTAGGTGATTCGATTGAGACGGATCCGGACCAATAATCTATACCCTCAAGCGGGCTTTCACCCTTCCCGAGCTGGACGTCCGTCTGTACAATCTTAGGTGCCAGTGTGAGTGATTGTGCAACAGGAGTAGAGACTTTGACGAATATCTGCGACGGGTCGAAGCCGGCTCGGTCTGCCCTCGCCGCAACGGTAATAGATATTGTACCATCGGCGAGACGAGTCAAGTTAGGAACGATAAACGCTTTATCCTGTATAGGGAAATTTTGAGTCTCGAAGCCTTTCGCCGCGATGGAAAATGACGATGCGCCTGATAACTTAGCGCTAGGTATCGAGAATGGAAGGTATTGCGTTGTAGCGTTGGTTTGGCTATCATTGAGTTTGAACGCAGAAGTGCCTAGGTTATCCTCAGGTGCCAGTATCTCCGTATGGTTATTTGAGAAAGATATCGACACCGGGTCCTTCGAAACTTCTCCGGCGTACAACATCTAATTACTACTTAGCCCTGTATCATGGTTGGTTCGACATTTTTCATTTGTCACTTACCCTGATTTTTCCAGAGAGTGTCAACTGGTCATCACTAGTGACATCCCAAGTCACATTTATCGGTTTGATGAGCGATGGCGCTATTTCCGGTTGAAGTTTTACCCCTGACGGGACGGTGTTGAGCATGCGGCCTAGCAAGTCTACACAAGTGTCTTGGAACCCATTCCCTTGGGCGTACAATTCCAACATAGTCTTGTTGCCATCGCTCTCGTATAGTCGGAGATCCGATCTACTACTCTTATTGAAACTAGTGACGAGCGCGCCGCCTCTAGCTCCTGTATTGTCGATGTATTCGTGAACTACTGCTGGGTCGAACACTGCCCGAGTGTCATCAAAATTCGATGCACCGTTGGTGTTGTTCGGAGTTATGGCAGACTGTTCGACCACTTCTGGAAAGCCTCCGGCATGTACCTGTATTACTCAGGTTAGGATCAATCTAACCACTAAACGCTCGCCAGACAAAGTTACCAAGCCTTGGTTTCTATTCGTATTACCAGGATAGTTATAATACCGGGGAGCGAATCATGAACAGCTGCAACTTACAGATCCTATCGTGTGACCACATGCGGTTAAGGCGATGGCGTCGCGTTGGTTGAAGCCGGTTTTCTCGAATTGCGCAAGCGTCTCTTCCACGCTTGTTCCCGGTTCGGGGACACCGGTCTTGGGATCAGCCGTAGTCGCGTCTACTCTACCGGGTTTATACGGTACGTATTTCCCGCCACATAGATGTACTGACATGACTGTTCCGATGGCAAGCAAGTCCGCCACTTAAACATGATATTCCACTCAGTATGGCAAATCCAGAGGTTATGAATACCACGCAGGGATATTATTGTTAGCTTACTAGGAACAAACTCGCTAACGAAGGGTCTCCAGAATGTGAAACTATCGTTGAACGCAGTGCCGGAATTCTCGCCACGAGCAGTCTCAAACCCAATACTAGCATCTAGGCCGCCTGTTCCGGCAGCAACGTCGGTGTTGGCGAAATCGTGAAATGCAACACGTAGCCACTGTGCGGACGTCGTCCTACGAGAGTTAATAGCTGGCTGGCCCACTTCCGTGACATAGTTATCGCATGGTGTAATGGCTGATGAGAAATTTGAAGCGTAGGCGCCCCAATTGTCCACGAGAATGTGTTCAAGTGTGGATACGGCAACGTTCGGGTAGTAGAACATGGCCGCAATTGGCATAGGCGCTGTGCCCAGGAAAACGGCGAGACCAGAAGAAGCACGCATCTTGTCAGTTTGACAGTAGCTTAAGCAGATGGTCGACCCGATAGACCTAATAGCGAGAGACTGACATGTCTATATACAAGTTTATAAGGTAATTAGCACGACTAAGCTTTGCGGAAGCGAGTATCAGACATGACTCGTTGACAAGGCACGAAACGCCAAGGCAGCCTCATTAAATAGGATACCGGGCAAAGGCCGGGGATGCCGGATGATATACCGGGCTCTATAGACTACTTCGTACAACATAGTAATCAGCTCGTCGGCCGAACCCAGAGACCCCACCTCGGGGGAGCTGGTTAGCCATTCGCCTCGAATCTATCGTACGGCCTGGAAGCCATATCGGGACAGGTTGTCAATAGGTAGGTTTTTACTGGTTGTTCAGACGAACTGGTCAGCGCCCCGTACCATTGCAGCGTGCTAGGACCGGGAGCGATGTTACTCTACGAGTGCGTGAAACGAACGGGAGCCAATGCCGATCAGGGTCTCACATTGCCGCCTCTCTGCCGGTACCCTGGTCCGGCGCATAACTATATCAACGGGTCTCTATGGAATCGATACTAGGCCTGAGCTAGACCCCTTGTTGAAAAATCAATAAGCATTTAGCGCATGAAAGCTTGTTAATACGTCAATTTTGGTGCATGGGAAGATTTCAAGCTTCTATATTCACGTTTTCGAAATGGTATAGCGCAGACCTACCTGCTCAACAGTCAATGGTATATTTGTTGTCATACCTATAGGCAAGTCTTTTATAAAGTCATAACTTAATGTTTCTGTTGTGGCATGAGTGAACCTGGATGGCTGTTCTCGCAGGAGGCATCTCAGGAGTTGCAAGGAATGAGGATGAAGCAGAGGAGTTGCTTCAAGGATCCACAGATCTGCTTACAGGGGATGGCTTAGTGGGCAAGTTTAAGAAATTGAGGCTCCCCCGTAGATAGTGCTTCTGTTTGCATTACCACAATCTTACCACAGTAATTGACTTGTGAATTGCAAGACATGAGCTTCTTCTTCTTCTTCTTCTTCTTCTTCTTCTTCTCTCTCTCTCTGTTTTTTTTTTTTTTGACGGAACTCTTGCGGGTATCTCAGATAGATGTAATGATAACTTCTCTAAGAGCACTAGACTACCCTAGTTACCTACGCAACCTCAACTCTGAGAAATGCCCTTGTGTTATTTTATCGATTCCAGCTCGATGTTAGCTTTGTAAAGAATCGACCAATTAATCCTTTTGTCGACGGTCTCGGTATCTAGGTACCTACCTTTTGTTAAGTTCATTGACACGTGATTCTATATGATTCTGCTTCACTTTATCATCAATATACAGGCAGTCTACATCTTTAACGGTTACCATACATTGGATTAATATTGTCTATGGTCATTATTGTTGAATTTATCCGGCACTTTTGAGCTGATGACACGCCCAATACACGCGAAATCGACTTGTAAGACAAGTAGCCCATCCATTAATCGCCGTCGAGCATTTCCTATCTACCGGGTAATATGGCAGGCGTCTTCCCTATCATCTTGCCTGTTCCTTGTAATTATCCATTTACAGCTCAGCATATGCCGAAATGTACAGTATTGCGTGCTCGAAGCCTGCGAGTAACACGTTCGTCATAGCTACTAGAAGGCTAAGATACCCCGTCGCACCCCACGAACCTAAGCCTTGTTTGCTCGTGCTCTTGATACTGCTCGTAGCTCTAACTCACTAAAAGGAATAAAACTCAGCTTCTACTTGGAATAGTGTTGTACTTTCTACTGAGAACAGGCGGAATAACTATGAAGGGGGCATCGCTTCTATACTCCATAGCTATGGCTAGCCTCGCGCTCGCGCAGTCAGCGCCCACGACCATCCCGACCATCCTTGGGATCCGTGGGGCTAATTCTGGCGGCTGCTTCTCAGCGACGAGCATGAGCCTCGCACTGAAGGCCGATAATCTGAAATTTGACTTTGCAGATATGAGGGCCAGCGTTACTCCAGCTGACCCATACGACTCAGAGGCTGCGATATGTATAATGACCGTTGAGCTTGGTGCTTTTCCTCAAGGTTGGCGATTCGCTTTCTCGGACGTCTCGTATACGGGACACGCGAAACTTGCGGGAGGCGCACGAGTGCAGAGCTTCGCAGCCAACTCGTACTTCCAATGGGAGCATTTGAAGAACAATGGGGCGATTGATGATCCCACAATCAAGAACGCCTCTGGTTCTTATTTAGTGAGTTATTACCTTTCCGACAATCCTATATCAAGTACAATTTTAACGCGCTGCCATGTTCCAATTACTAGATGGACGTTCCGGAAAAGATCGTAAACTTCGGTGCTACAGGAGCTTACGATAAAGACTTCAAAGTCGACATCCGGAACGACAAGTTATCATGGTCGCCCTGTTTCACCGGACAAGAATACTCGTACGACGATAAAATGCAGGTGCAATTTCAATTCCAGGCCTATCTGACCAAGGAGGGCTTCTCAAAAACTGGAAGCGGTGTTTTTGGTCGTCCTATTGGTCCCGCGCTGACGGCAGACTTTAAAGTCGTCTGGGAAAAGTGTGATCCTACGCAGAGGAACTCTTGGGGTCAATTTAGAATGGGTGACTATGAGTCTTGCCAGCGCATTGGGCCAGCTGATAGCTCGGATGGACAGCCCACCGTAAGGTGGTAATTGGCTGTTGGTGTCGAACCTCTTTTCATATTGCACGCGATCGTTAGGTACAGAAATATGTCGATAGGAGCGATCACAGTTATAGACGGATAATGCACAATATATAGACTACCTTATGATTGAACTACTAACGGGGGATTGTGTAGGTATACTTTATTGGGGTAGACATGCTTCTGCTTCATCGTAGCATCAACGCATGGCGGTTGCGTGTTTAAAATGTGTGTGGACCTATCTATGCGCTGGGTAAAAGAAAGTCTATATGACTGTTGCCCATTCAGGGAAGACCTCCTGCTCCCGCGGTACCGACGCTCTATTGCGGTCGTTGATGTGTTCATTCAGAGGAAGATCCTGATACTGACTTCGTATACCCATATCTACACCCCTCTTTTGTATATATCTCGCGAAACCTATAGTCTCTCTCTTCCACTCCTCTTTGGATACCTTACCGGCGACATAGTCGGCGTAGATCATCGCGTCGAAAGCAGCCTGCGAAGTGGATGCGACAGTATGGGGACGGAACCCGGCAAGCGCATCGCCGATGAGGACGACTTTCCCGTCCAAATACTCATTCTGCGGAGTGAGGACGTCGGTCACAGCTTGCACGAAGGGTTTCTTGGTTCCACAGACTATCTCAGCAAATTGTGGCGGGAGTCTCTCGCGTGCAAGCTGCCTTTGCTTTTCCCAGGCATCTGGGTTAATCGCACCCGGCGGGACGGTAATCTGCCGACGTCTTCCATCCTTGTCCGTCATTATCTCTTCTAATTCCGGCGACCCTTCAGGGAAGTTGGTGTAATACACAAAGTTGATGAGACGTTGACCTGGCTCTATTGTGCCGTCCTTTCCCGGTATCAGATAGGCGAGGATCTGGATTCCAGGGGAATGGAAGAAAGTAAATCGGTGGCTAAAAGCTTCTCTGGCAGATTCGCTGGCTTCGGTCTCAATCACTGTCCCACGAAGGGCGCAGTAACCAGCGTATTTCCTCTCGACGTCCGGTTCAAGGATCTTGCGTATGGTTGAGCTGGGTCCATCTGCCCCTATAAGGATATCGCCAAATATACTTCCCTCCTCCCCTTTGCTTGATTTCCAGTGTACCCGGATGCCATCCCCTTCCCTATTGAAACGCACAACTTGTCTATCGTGTAAATGCGTCGCTTTCCCATGTTCTAGAGCCGGCTCTGGCACCTTGCAATACGGACTTTCGATGCCGTCGTAGTTGGCGCGCATAAGATAGTACGCCAAGTCCCACGAAGTCATATACTGCACCGTTTCCACCTTGTGTACGACATTTCCATCTCTATCAAGATACTGTCTCCTATCCGAACGAACTGCAAATGGTCGGTCGCATCGGTTATATCGATTAAAAAGCTCGAGAGTGTCTCCGCCAGCTACTATTCCTGCCCCTTGGTCTTGGAGCAACGGAGCAGGATTACGCTCTAATATCGTGGTGTCGTGACCGAGCGCTTTTAACGCAAGCCCAGTGGCGAGACCACCCAGCGATCCTCCAACCTAAAAGATCTCGTTCAGCGGTTTATTTGGTTCTAGTCCGGTAGTCATACTCACTATTACAAAATGTAGCTTTTTTACCCCCTGGCTGTCCGCCAGCTGCTCAGTTGATGTGATAGCCATAATCGAGTTGGTACCTGTAACTGGACAAAAGCGAAGCTGTTGATGATGTTTTCTAAGGAAGGCTCTGGCAATTTGGGTCAATTAAAGTAATCCTGTTGGCCGACGAACGTACGTCTTCTGAATTACCCGGAGGGTGTCTAATATGGAATGTGCCGGACTTTACGTCACATTGAACTGTTTGTATTGAACGGCAGATGCTTTATTGATTATACCTCACCATGCGCGCATGCATTACACTTGATAAGATATAGTAAGACTACATCATCGTCATATAAAAAATACCCCAAACCCCCAAAATACGTTACTAAGCTTTGACGATATAAATGAGAATATGCAGAAACATATTTGAATTTGGACTGCTGGTAGACTATTAATTCAAATCAGCATATGTTTACTATAAGCTTTAAGGACTACGGCCTGGTAGACATGAATCTAGAGCAATCTAGCGCACAGCCTCATTTGCCCGTGGTCTAGAAGAAGGCATAGGTGATGCTGTTCTCACATTAGCTCAATTAATTGCATCTCATAGAAGTTTAACAGTCAGAGAGAGCACCAGCTTGTGCGTGCATTAGCCCAAGATGGTATTTCCATCCCAACAAAAAATAGCTCACACAATAAGCCGGTATGTACCTGGTTGATATACGATCGAGCCCCCGCGGTACAGTAGTTATGGTAGTGTCGGGGGCTAAGAATATGTTAAAAGTTGTTGATTCCGAATAGTTTCAGTTCGGTCCATAGTAATCAACTATGATTAGGGGGTTTCTGAGGTTCTAGTATCAACATTGTTGCAAATCTCCCCAAACACCTCCATCGTATGGTCAATACGGTCCCTATGCTCTCTTATTCTTTCCGCCACATCTCTTCCTAACGGTAAGATCATTTCCTTCTCGCGGCCTTCACCTATACCCTTACCCACAACTAACTCGTATATTGCTTGAGTTGCTTTCACGTGGTCGCCATGGACGGCGAACTTGCCCGTGCTTAAGGCGGTATAGATTTGCTCGGTTATCGTCCCTTTATACTCGGGGTAAATTGATTTACTTATCGCCACAGTCTTAGTGACCATGGGGGTATTGAAGGCTCCCAGATGGAGTAATATGACCCGGACGTTGAAGTCTTGCATTTCCTTGTGGAATGTTTTTGTTACACCTTGGGCGTGTTAGCCGTGAGAGGAGCTAACCAATATAAAGAAACACTTACCATCCAGGGCTGCCTTAGAAGCACCGTAAACGCCTAGAGACTGTGAAGCTTCCACTCCGGAACCACTGCTGAAGTTCACTATCACACCTGAACGCCTTTTGCGCATATGAGGTGCCGCTGCACGCATCAGGCGATATGGTCCGAAGAAATTTGTTTCCATGACATGTTCAACTTCTTCTTCGGTAAAAAGTTCAGCAGGGCCTGCCATGCCGATACCAGCAGAATTAACTAAAACGTCGATCGCTTGTCCCCGCGCTTCTATTTCTTCAACGACATGGCCACAATCTTTCTCCTTTTGGTCCAATCTAAGCCATTCACCTCCGTTCTTCGTGATCTCTTCTACTAGGTCCGGCGTACGACTTGGGTTACGAGATGTGGCGATGACTTTATGACCATTAGCTTGGGCAAGTCGCGCCAGCGCCAGGCCAAAGCCCGAAGAACAGCCTGTAATTAGCCATGTTAATTGTCTCTCCGGAGAAGCGTCTGGTGCCATGTTATTGAGATGCTGCGAATCGTAGGATACTCTTCTACTAATAAAACACCGTTGAAGGCTAGATAACCAAGACGGAAGTGGTACATAGTCCTTCCTATATATCCTAACCTATACTCAAAGAACGGATTTTAGCGGACATAAAGATTATCTCCAGTATCTAGAGTCAGCAATACCCCGACCAGTGAGACTCCTACGTGATGTCGAAGTCTCATGTTCGAGGAAGACAGAGCTAGAGTATCGCGTGGCATAAGCAATCCTCCACTTCCTACATATAGCATTACTTTATCTAGTAGCAGCCTAGTCTGGAGAATCAGCTTTTATCAGAAATACGCTTTCTCGTAAGTCGTCGATGCAACTCTCGTAAATTCCCTGCAGTGATTAAGGAAAAACACAAGAGTCGGACCATTTGATTGCCCCAGTAGGATTCCAATCACCTGTGTTGGTATGGACTAATACATATCCAGACGCTTAACCACTACACCGTGGTGTGCAGTCCATATTAAATAAGATACATGCATGGGCAATGCAAAGGCGATTGTCGCTTTTCGCCGCAAGCACAGATGTCACTGCGATCATTTAATAGGTCAAAGTGCCATGCCTAATGGGGCCAACCTGCATGATCGACTAATCTTCCTCCGAGGATCCATTGAACGTGGCCACATTTAATAAGAAAGCTACAGTCGCTAGTCTAATGGAGCACTGGGAGCGGGTCAATACGTCACCCCGTCCTGTATATATGATCCAGCATGCGTACCTAGATGTTATATGTCTGATATATGTGGTGAAATAGTATCATATCTAGTCTTAGGTAAGTCACCTGTGGCTGTACGCAGATAGACGGGCTCATGAAGACGAAGCAATTTATATATACATTGCGTAGCGGGAGGTGGTTAGCAAACTGCTATTATTGACGGAAAGAGTAGGAAATCACTCTCTCAGATTTTTGCCTTGAGCTGGTACGATGAAGAGAACCTTTAAACAAGAGTATACATTCATGCCATGTGACCTTTTATTAAAATTGCTTGTGGTTGATCATTCTTATTTGCTAATCTACCTTTTAGACTCTCATTCGAGACGTCTTCTTATTTAGACCATAAACCCTTGATTACCCCATACCAAATTCCTCATAACCTAAGCCCCCCGGGTATCTCTTTTACCCCATGCGATATCTCCCCAGTTCGCTTTGGTCCGAGTTCATGAGTCAACGATATGATCAGAGTCATTTCTTACTCGCTTGCGGCTTCTTCGAATAGCACCATGACAGGGGCCTTCCACCACATTATATAACACTTAGAAGCGGCCTCCCAATCGAGAGACTCATCAATAAGCTTCATATTATACCGAAATAGTAACTTACACAGACATAAAGTCATCTCAAGATATGCAAAGCTAGACAAGGAAATGTCAGCTTATATCCTAATAGCAACACTAAAGAAAGGAAGAACAAACCTCTGGCCGATGCAAGAATGATATCCGAGTAAGAAAGGTTGACTGGCTTCTTTGACAGTGTCATATGTTGGATCAAGCCATCTTTCAGGTTTGAACATCGTAGGTTCTTTAAAATATTTAGGGTCGTGACTAATCGACCATGAACTCGTATACACTTCTGCCCCCTTAGGCACCCAATAGCCGTCTATATTACAACCAGGGGAAATACGTTGAGCGCCCAGAGAGCCGGGTGGGTGGATGCGTAAGGCTTCATCAATGACAGCCTTTACGTAGGGCAATTGCATGGCTTTTTTAGCATTGATGGATTCGTAAGAAGAAAAAGACGAGCGTATCTCATTGACAAGCTTGTTAAGGGCAGTCGGCGTCTTTAGTAGATAGTACACAGCTGCCGCTAGACATGTGGCTGACGTTTCACCTCCAGCAACACTATTTCAGGCCATTAGAATCTCATCTGAAGGGCGATTAGAGTAATTAAATTCTACTGTGGCTTACATTAGTGTTGAGGCATGTGCGGTCATCTCCTCCTGGGATACCTCGCCGTTTCGGACCTTGCTCGCAATATGGGTAAGGAAGTCTTGTCGAGGCGTTTCAGCTTCAAGTCGCCTCTTCACCTTATGACGACTGTACATCGAGTGTTCTTTTCTCGCAGCTGATAGCAAGTACGGCAGTAGTATTTCTACAAGACTCCCTGCAAGTGGCAAGCGCCTTAGGTTGTCCACTGCCATAATTTCGAAAAGGTTCTTGAGGATAAGCTCTATCCAGCTATGGTACTCCTCTATATCACCGGGGTTTAGCATGAACAATGAATTGAAGGTAACTAAGAGGGAAATTTTACTTCAACACTTACCATTCTCAATGCAACCAAACCCCTCACCAAAAGCCATCTCCCCTAGAAGGTCAAAAGTGACCATCTCAAACCATTCTACAATATTGATACCTTTCGCTCGGCTCTCTTTACTCAAAGGACCTAGTTTACTTACGAAGTGGTCTAGGCAAGCTTGCACGATGGTCTCTTGTTCATACAGCGACTTAGCTGAGAAAGCAGCTGCCAAGTGCTTTTTCTTCCTCAAGTGCGCATCCGGATCGCGCTCGGAGACAATGCAGGGTTCCTTGTAGCCGCTCCCGAAAGTAGTGTATATCCCACTTTTAAGAAGATGTTGTGCGCCTGACGATGGAATACCGTATATGTCCTTCCATGATTTAACGGTTGTAAACGACAGTTCGTTAGGGGCGACCCTGAACACCGGTCCTTTTTGATGTCAGTCCGTTTCTCTCTGTTTCATTCTTCTATTTTCCTCTCTTAGCTTTGTAAACACAAACCATATTTATCATGTGCTCTCCGTATAGCACTGTGTGACTTCCCACGCATTGTGTGCCAAAAACGCCATAACTATCAAGAGGTCCCTATATGTTAGCCAAGTTTCGCATTTTAATAGGTCGATCTTACCAGCGAGGCCCGGGCCCAGAAAGGCCCCGGAAATCGTGCTAACGGGTGAAAATAAAGATTGTATACTGCGTGCATCGCGAAGCCAATCAAAATGATGGCCATGAGCTGCCACAGCTCTATTCCTCTCACCATAGTAACAGCTTCGATGCTATGCATAATTCTGATTCTCGCGACACCAAATATCTAAGGTGACTAGAAACTTGTTGAAACCCTTCGGAGTTATTCGCGATACCTACCTATATTAGCACCATAGAAGAGGCAGTCGAGCTTCCAAAACAGGGACTTTTGGTATAGCTTTCTTAAAACACCTAGGAGCCCACAAGAGGAAGTGTATATACCTGGAGGTATAGGAAAGGTTAAATATGCTCTTTAGAGTAGATGAATACTCTTATACCCCTGTACTTCCGCGTCGTGATTTGGGCCTCATTTCTTCCCCTCACCAACTCGATCGCACATACATTCCGTCTTTGCTTATCTATCTACGAACTATTTATCGACTAGTAACCAACAACTGCCGCATATCGTATGATTTTCTCTAATATAAAACTACCGACATAGCTCTTATGATATCGAAATGTATGCTCAGCGTAGTTTAATACTGAAACATGTATGATCGCGTAGATACATGTCGCATCCCGCATTCTGTTTGCTGTAAACCAGCCGATTTCTATTTTTTATGACGTATAACGAGGATAGAGGTTTGTAGGTAATGGAAATAGGGGTTACATTGTGTAACGCGAATATTGTATAACACACATACGCTTAAGCTGCAAAGGCCGTCTAGGTTTACTACCTACCTAGGTACCTATATATCGAGCACTTCAATTTACCCCGCTAACTTCTTACCTTAATGATAGGTTCTACATGCTTAAAGGGGGAGTGAGTTGAACTTGCGCGGGTGGGTGGGTAGGTACCTTTTAGGGTCAGTGCGTATTGTTCGAATCATGCTAATATTAGTGCAGGTCACCCATGAAGCCCATAAACTATCAGGATGCAAGTTTCCGTAGAGAACTAGCTACATTACTACCGCGCCCGCCATTTATTAAGGTTACTCTGTGCCTAACCGCAGAGTCCCGATTGCTCGTTTTAAATCCTCACTCTCTTAACCAGGTAGGTATCTGAGCCGCTAATCGAAGAATAGTAAACCGAGATTCGCAAGTGTATTACTACTATTCCACGGAACCGAAAGCGCACACTTCTGAACTTCGACGAGGATTCACGTACCCGGCTTGCACGTAGCTTTACGCGTATTATATTACTCTCTCTTCACAATTACACCGCCGTCACAAGCCCAAGCCCGTAGGAGACGATGCTGGTAAAAAGGCTCGCATGCTCAAGATAGCTCTCTCTCGCGCCGACAGTTCTTTTTGTTAGACTCTTGTCTCGCAGAAGCACACCGATGCGGCTTGTCCTACGGGAGTAGGGCTATTACAGTATCGCAATGTAGTATACCATAGTACCTATATCTAGTCCTAAGAGCACTTGCATACATTAAATAGGTGGCTGTATATTAGAAATCGCCTTCTGGGGATATATGGACTGGAGTAGAGCAGCGAAGTAGACTGGGAGCTAGAATCTTGCTAGCATATACAATACATCTAAAACCCAATATTCAGATTTGGGTCTGCATGAGCACTTCATATCTCTGGGTGAAAACTGGTTTCCTAAAAAAAAAGTTATTAGAGACAGATTTAGTAGCGAATTATCCCCGAAGTCTGGCCAAAAAGACTTCCAGATGTATAATCAGACTCGAAATTCCCTAAAGCCAGTCCCGGGTGTATATCAATTAATACTACTCCTTGGGACTATAGCTATCATCATCCTAATCCAATACCTTCGATTCACTAGTATTTTTTATGTCTTCGGCCTCTCCATACATTGTTTCGTATCGTTTTCGTAGGTGCGCTTCTGCCGTAATGGGTTGATAGAGAGGAACTTCGCCGGGTTCGATACAGGTTGGAATGCATTCGATCACTTGGTCCAGTACACCTTCGTTAAATAACACTACACTGTATCTATCATTGTTCGAAGCCGGCGTGATAACACGGTGCATAGTTGACATGTATCGGCCGTTCGTCCATCGTTCCATCATATCACCAATATTGACAATATACGCGTCTTCAACATACGGTACGGGATGCCAGGTGCTGGTAGGTCGATGGAAGACTTCCAATCCACCAACTAAACAATTAGCAAGCTTAAAGCAATTAGTAAAAGGATATTGTTCTTACTATTATCCTGAAGTAGTAGCGTCATTGCACCGAAGTCCGTATGGGCTCCTGTCCCTCGAGAGTGCTCTGCTGATTTTGCGGTACCTCGAGGATATCTATGGATACGACACATGGAGATCGCTGGTACATATGATTAAGGGGTTAGCATTTATAAGACAGTGAAAATACTGGGCTAGTTTCTGACAGTCTGGACTATTTGCGAATGTATCAAAGTAGTACTCGTCGAGTCCAAGGCTTAAGGCCAGCAGTCGAAACATCTTTACACTGAGACTCTGCACGGAAGCGAAATATTCTTCCATTGTGGAGCGAAATCCTGGACTATCACTCTCTTCTGGCCAAAGATTCGAACCATGAAGGAGCCTTCCGGGAGGTGTTTCGGGGCCAATCATGAAACCCTCTTTCTGATCTACAAAGTCACCCTCTAATGTCACCGCCCCAACAGCTTCGTAACCGCGTGCGCCATTAACAGAAAGGGTGTGACTCAAGGCCGATTTCTTGGCCGTAGGAAGCTCGTAAAACTGGATCACCTTGTCGAAGAGACGAGTTCGTAGCTCTGCGGGAATATCGTGGCCCACAATCTGGAAAAATCCAGGGGCGCGACACGCGGCGTTCAATTCATTTGCAATGGCGGTCGTTCGAGGTAAGTCCCCAGCGAGATAACCAGAGATATCAATAACTGGAATCATAAAGTTCAACGAGTGATCAACGGCCATTTTGCAATGTTGATAGTTAACGAACACTGGTTACAGGGTATTATTAATGTCACGCCATGATAGATATTTGGTTGATAAAATCCCGCCTTCTGGAGATTCCTGTTTACTGGAAACTCTGACATTTCATTGGTAGAAGTAGTGACTTCATCTTTTCTGTATCATTGGTTCTACGTGCTGTTACACCTAATATTACTTGGAGGATATCCAGGTGGCGTCGGTAAAAATCACACCCCCTTAACACATACCGACAGTCAATACCAAGCCCCCCATTTTCAAGTCCCAGGAGCAAAGAATATAGCCTCATAATTATTAACGTCTAGACCTGATATATGAGGCTCCTATAAAAATATGCACACTTTAATTAGGTACTTGTGAACTTGTGCTTTCAATATTTTCGAAGTTACCTTTAAGCGTTTGATATGCTACGTTACGAGTCTACCAATGTCGTCTTGTCGGTGGCCTCGGCCTCCGGACTGACTTGACTATAGTACGCACTAACGAATAGCCAAGCATGATGAGCATTGAGCGACAATGCCAATATGTGCGGCTTATACGCTGAAAATAATTTGAAATCGTTGAGGTCAATGTCACCTATCTTTCATGCATATGTTCCTAACTTTCGGTAGGTCCGTCAATTAGGTATCTAGACATGTCCCTAAGATGCCTCTTGTGATTTTGTATAACGCTTAGTGGTTATAATGCCAATACTATAAATGTTTATGCTTAAAATTAGGGGAGCATTAGCTCCTAGTTAGTTGTCAGTTAGCTGTCCGTTAGCTTCGACTTGCAGATTAGCGACGCGGGCCGTAACTCTTTCAGGGTAAGCGACGGCAAATTTAGAAGGGGCATCTTATAATTGGCCAATAAAATTCACGAAAATCGAAAATCTCCAGAATCTTTAAACAATTTTTTTTCTTTTCGTCTTATTTCGTTAAGACCTGCAACCACAATGACGGGACACAGCCCCCGTAGTTTAATGATATTATGAAATTCCGGCGTGACTCACTTACGCCGGAATGGATCCCGTAAATCGACCCCGTAATAAAATCCCGTAGGGTCTTGCCGAAAAGGGCTCGCCGAGGTGGATACCCTTAAGAGAAACCCATAGGAGAACCCTTAGGAGAACCCTTAGGAGAACCCTTAGGAGAACCCTTAGGAGAACCCTTAGGGAGATATTCTTGTGAATGTGATGCGAAGGGGTAACCCTTAAAGGTCAAAAGCAACCCAAGTTTTTGTTATTCTGATTTTTTCTTAGAATCTTATTATCACCACCAAGCTGACATGTAGAGAATTCACCTACGAACCACTCTCTTGCTTTTTTACTACATCACTGCTCGCGATGCGACCTCCAGACGATACGACCGCTTCTTCTGCCGCTACTGCGGTGTCGATAAATTCCACCGCCAACAACTCTGCGAATCTCGAAAAAATGAACAGCCAGGAAGCCTCCGTGCAATCGCGCCCTCAAGAAGTGCAGGATGTCGAAAAGCAAGAAGTGGAAAATAGTGAACCACCCGTCGATGCTGCTGCCGCCGATGCTGAACAGGAGTATCCTGCCCCCTGGAAATTGTTCCTCCTGTTGATCGCTCTTTGTATGGCCATGCTTGTCGTATCCTTGGTAAGTTATTTTCTTTTCATTGTTGAAAGTCGTATGTGTTTGCGCCGAAGTCTCCTAACTTTCTTAAGGACGGAACAATTCTCGCCACTGCCATCCCACGAATCACCAACGAATTC
This sequence comes from Daldinia sp. EC12, assembly GCA_002120325.1. Classification (NCBI taxonomy): domain Eukaryota; kingdom Fungi; phylum Ascomycota; class Sordariomycetes; order Xylariales; family Hypoxylaceae; genus Daldinia; species Daldinia sp. EC12. The sequence goes on from KZ112946.1 coordinate 563,800, forward strand.
AATTCTCTCGATGATGTCGCCTGGTATGGTAGTTCGTACCTCTTCGCCGTTTGCGCCCTGCAGTTGATGTTTGGCAAGTTCTACGTCATGTACTCTGTGAAATGGGTGTTCTTAATAGGCGTCTTCATCTTTGAGATTGGTTCTCTTATCGCTGCCGTTTCTCCATCATCAGCTGTCTTGATCGTCGGGCGAACGATCTCTGGTTTGGGTGCCGCTGGTATCTTTGCGGGAGCCATCATTATTTTGGCGAGTAATGTACCCCTGAGATTACGTCCGATTTACACCGGCCTCTTGTCCAGTATGCACGGTATCGCCAGCGTCGCGGGTCCTCTGTAAGCAATAACCCCATCGTAGTACAACTTTTCCACGCATTCTAACCTTTTTGGCTGTAGTTTGGGAGGTGTCTTTACCGACCATGTAACATGGCGGTGGTGTTTCTACATCAATCTTCCTCTTGGTGGCATTGCCATTCTCTTCCTCGTTCTCTTCTTGCCGAACAAGCCCCCCGCGCAAGCTGGTTTGCCCTTCAAGGAGCAGGTTAAGCAGTTCGATCTTCCCGGCAGCTTCTTCCTCATCCCTTCTGTTATCTGTCTTCTACTTGCCTTGCAATGGGGTGGGGCTGCATATCCTTGGAACGATGGCCGGATTATCGCATTATTTGTTGTCTTTGGTGTCTTGGCTATTATCTTCTGGATTGTTGAAGTCTTGCAAGGGGACCGAGCCACCGTGCCAATGCGTGTCCTGAAAAACAAGAATATCATAGGCGGTGTGTGGTATGGCGTGTGCATGGGTGCCGCTCTCTTCGTCTTTTCTTACTACCTCCCGATTTGGTTCCAGGCAGTTAAGGGGGTCTCAGCTACTCAATCTGGTATCGACAACCTCCCTAGCATCCTCGGTCTCGTTGTTTTTTCCATTATTGGTGGAGGTCTGGCCACCGTATTGGGCATGTACACACCGCTGCTCATTGCTTCTTCTGCCATCACGGCAGTTGGATCTGGTCTTCTCAGTACTCTTAAGGTCGACTCTACCATCGGATATTGGTTTGGTTACCAGATTATAGTCGCGGCCGGTGCCGGTCTAGGTGCCCAGAACGTCATGCTCGTTGCGCAGGTTGCCGTCCCTATGGCTGATATGCCCATGGCCATCTCAATCCTAACGTTCACACAATCGCTTTCTTCCTCGATCTTCCTAGCTGTGGCTCAGAACGTCTTTCAGAACCAGCTGATTAAGAATATCGTTGCCCGTGCCCCTGAAGTTGATTCCGGTTCTGTCATCAGGGGCGGTGCCACCGCGATAAGAGATACTGTCTCGGCCGAGCAATTACCGGCCGTTCTGGAAGCATATAACGATGCTATCACACAAACGTTTTATGTTGCTGTAGCCGTTGCCGCTCTTTCCATAATCGGTCCTATTTTTATGGATTGGCTTTCTTTGAAGCAGCCAGAGGCACCAGTTACTGATGTTACCCCCGAGGCTGTCCCCGAGGCTGTCCCCGAGGCTCCCACGAATGATCAGACTCAGAGCGAAGCCAAGGATGCGCCATAACATTTTGCGCAAAGATGAGTCACCTTGTTTTTGAAATAAGGATATGTATACGGCATTGCATAATTCTTTTGGTTCTATTCTAGAAATTGTATTTTTTTTCTTTTTCTCTAGACCCTTACAATTAGCCTCTTAAAGCTAATGATGGGGGGTATGCTTTTTAAGCTACGGTGGTTATTAGATGGGGTAATATAGTTAGTAAAGGTACTAAGATGATAGCAAAACCCTGCATAATATAAAGATTTATTGTTGGCAACGTTAGTAGACTATTCGAGTAAAGACGCGTGGTGTTGAACTCTGATATGCCATTCCCGGGTTGGGTATAGTCAAGTAGATTATATAACTGTTTTTTGTCAATGAATCTGCTTGATCTCTTAAGCATAGGTGAGTTATGAGTTGCTAGGTGCTGACGCTACCCCTTTCTCTTTGGTTAGCTACCTGTTTTCATTATCGCTGCATTTTTGTTCGCACACGCTACCTATCTTTTATCATAAAATATATATAGCTCTAATGCGTAGCAACGCAAAAAGTGCGACTAAGGCCAAAGCAAGACTACAATAATAGCTTATAACTTCCAGAACTACATCGAAATTCTGGCCCATGAAGAAAGAATAAGCTTCCAGGTACTACATAAATGTATTTCAATAATCAGCAGGAACAGAAACTTGACCTCCTAACTTTCAATGAGAAGAAACCATCACAGGACTTCTTTTCCAGGAACAGTCTTAAATATACAACATACCTCCTATATCATATTGATAGGATAACATAGATCTAACAATTAGGTAAAGACTACTTGGCAGCTTTTATTTCATGGCTTATGAGGGTGGCTTGTTGCATTTGAACCTACGTTGTTACCTATATCAGAACTCGGCTAAATGTTGACCGAGGGACAATGCACCATCACGAGTTTCTATGTAATATCGCTCTGGGAAATATGCCTATTCTGATAAGGCCAGGAGACTTAAAAACTAAGGGCTATACTCGAATCAGTGTCCCCGCATATTCCTTGTCGGGAAGGTAACGGGCCAACCCGACGATGGGAGATAACGACTAGGCGAATATAAACGACGCTCACCCATCTCACGGAGTCGCCGGTGCTCATTACCAGAGTATTGGAATATCCTTGAAGATTAACTTACGATAATGGGTTCTAGTCATATACTTGAAGCCACTTTAAGAGGGGCAATCTGGTTCGCAATTACAGCATGTATTCCAATATTCGTTTCAGCAGAGGATGCTCGTTCTCGCCCCAGAGCAGATAGTTCGGCGTGTAAAATAGCCGCCAATAGCAATGTTTACCTTAGTGCGGGATTTGGATACGAGCTGAACTGCGCGCCCAGCACGGGCACCTTGAGCGCATTCATGATCTTCGTCGACTTTGCTGATCAAACTGCCATCGAAACCCCTCAGGGCTTGTACGACTTCTTTCTACCAGCTGCAGCGGAGTGGTACGCTACATCGTCGTACGGAGCCCTCACGCTAAATGTCACCGCCGATACCTCGCGCTTCTACCGGATGCCTGCGACGGCAGCGTCTTACGGATGGGAACGCGGTCTTAGTTATGAGACGCACCAGAAATATATACAAGACGCACTAGATGCGTATGGAAAGACCATTCCACCTACCGATGTATTATATGTGGTACCGACTGCTAACGCCGCTGCTATTTCTTTCTCACCTACCTTCATGGGCGACGTGACGACGCGCGCCGGAACCTATGTTGCCAAAAAGTCAGTGACGTTTGGCTTGGATGCATATAAGACCTGGAAATATCTCGTATTGAACCACGAGACAGGCCACACGATGTGTTTGCCAGATTACTATCCCTTCAACGGTAGCGCAACTGGCTTGTTCATAGGAGGGTGGGATTTGATGGGACTCATTAGGTAAGAGTCAAGTCCAGATCATATTAATCAGAGATATTGAAAAGCTAAAACAAGAATTGCGCAGTGGACCGAGTCCTGATTATTTTGCTTGGGACAAGTGGCGTTTGGGATGGCTCTCTGATGAACAAATCGCATGCGTTGCTGCAAGAGGCTCGACGACGCATACGTTAACTCCGTTAGAGAAATCAGGGGGCTCCAAAGCAGTGGTAGTCAAGCACAACGGCACAGATGTACTAGTAGCAGAGCTACGTTCAGCTAGCGGTCTTGACTCGGCATCATGCTCGACTGGAGTATTACTTTACACGGTTTCAACTACGACAGCAACGGGGGAAGGTCCTATTCGAGTATTAGACGCAACGCCGAGATCGAGTGGGTGTGCAGGCGATAAGTTGAATGATGCACCGCTATCTTTGAAAGGGACAAGTTCGTATACTATTCCAGGCTGGGGTATCAAAGTCACAGTAATAAGCGAGTCTAATGATGGGGTTAATGTTAAGGTGGAAGTGTCGTGATGCAAGTCTTCTATATAGACTTGTTGATAGTCTTACACGCTTGATTAGGTTGGTACTCTACCTAAGAAAAAACTGGTTAATATCCGATGCAAACAAAGTACAGTCCCACCAACAAGAAAACTCTTGGATGTATGTGCCTCTTTTATACGCGCATCGATCTGAACCACACATTTAAGGCTACTTGAGCTTTCCCGATGAGGAACATGATTGAATCGTAATTGGTTAGTTGTACCGTTGCGGCACAGTTACCAACGCCGCAAAACTGACTCTGGGTGAAAGTTATGATAGTCGAATTAGAGATGTACCTACATAAGGTAACTTCGTAGGTGATAAAATATAAGTACCTAGGTAGGTAGGCATGTTGTTAATATATTTAGTTGTACTCGAAAAAGCCGAATCTCTAATATGGTTACAGAACTCATGTTACGTGAGAACAGCAGCCGTATATGCCGTCACTTCTCCAGGGGCCATGATAGAACCATGACATCCGATTTTGTAGCATGTCACATAAGCTGTATTTAAATTTTGCCCCCGACGGCTATTTACATACCTACAAATAAAAGAGCTTCAGCCACAAAATGGCTTCATATCCAGTTGTCGATAGGCCGTTGTCGATCTTTTGATAAGCGCTCTGGGGCCCGGGGGGGCTTGGTGGTTCTAAAATTTTGCCCTACGCATTATTAGTATTATTAGTGCTCCTAGTCTGAGAATCCTTCCTCGACGACGGCCTATTAAAATGTCTGCCTAGTTCCACTGCGGTCTCGCGAAGCATTCCTTGGCATGTCCATCGCCCAGTCCCAGCACCGCCCAGGACCTGGGTATTCCGCTAATGCAAAACCGCTATCCACACGAGGATTTTTGCCTTGTAGGGAAATATAAACAGGGTCAGACCATAATCTTCCTGACCTTCTATTCGTGGAAGATGCCGCGATTTGAGACCATGCTCGACAGGGCTGACAAGCCACTTACTTGTATGTATTCCCTAGTTTCATCCTGGCCGCCTGGATCCTACCTCCTCATCTCCTTTTCTTCTTTGAATAGTCGCGATTTAACGTCGCATGATTTGATGTGTTTTGTATGGCTCCGGCAGACTCGTCCGTCCGCCTACGCAAAAAATCATGAGTTCCCCGAGGGATACGTACGAATATAGCACGCTAGAGGTAGACACAGAAGCGCATACTCGAAACCAATATGCCGAGACAACCCACGCCGCACAGTTACCGGAGGTCAATCAGAATGCGACCGAACATCTCAGCTATCCCGAGGTAGTTGGTGCTACCGGTGGTGATGCCATCAAAAGAGATGTAGATCCCACCCTTCCAGAGCCGGTCTACGTACCGGAGACGGGAACAGAGAAAGCGCTGCCCGTACCAGAACGTAGGATATGCGGGATGAAGCGAAAGATTTTCTGGGCCGTAGTTATCGGAGCCATAGTCGTCATCGCGGCAATCATCGCAGGAGTTGTTGCTGGCGTAACAACGAGAAGGGACATTAGCGAGTCCAACTCAGACTCGAGCAGTGACCAGGATGCGGCCTCGCAAATTGACGAGACCGCTCTGTTCGCCAACACTAATATCGCGACCAATAACTTCACAGACGAGTTTGGAAATGAGAATTACCTAGTGGTCTACCAACTAAATAATAAGGCCATTTACCTCTCAGCATGGAATTCTTCGCATAAAAACTGGGTAGTATCACCGATAGTTGATGGAAAGACGAATAATTTGGGTTTGGATAGCGTCAAGAAGGGAACCTCGTTGGCGCTTGACGTGTTCGCGTACGACAATAAAGTGAGTACCTAACCTAGCCTAATCAAACACATATAGAAGTGCTAGTCGAAGCCAAGTGCTGATACTTACCAGAGACGCGACATACACGTGTATTGGCAGCTTCCGGACAGCGGTGGACTATCCACAATCAAGGCTCTAACATACACTAATGACAAGGGCATCTCGACTCAATCAAGTATCCCGACTGCAAATTGGGTAGATTCGAAAGCCGGAAATAGTTATATATCTACCGCTGGCTCGGCGCTTGTCTCGTACGGAAAGCAATGCGAGTTATGTAACCAGTACACGTATCTATATTGGCAGACGGCTGATGGAATAAGAGAAGCCAGCTACCAGAATGACTCTAGTGGATGGTATAGCAATCCGAATGTTATCCAAGTCGACATAGCCGCGCCGGCAGAGAACGCGTCTCTTGTTCAGGCACACGTGGCCGCTGCGACAGTTTACGGCCACAGGAGCATGAATCTTTTCTACCGCTCTATCACCAGTGCATTATCTCAGATCGTCAATGGTGACGGTCGATATGTAGGGCACTACCTGGGGAGGGATATCGGACCTAGCACCACGATCGCTGCATTTTCGACGGGGTTTAACGAGACGATCAAAAACTGGCCTGAACCGTTGGGCTTTCAGGTTCTAACCATGGACCCAACTGCCGATGATGGTGTCCAATTGACATACTACAAAGGAGACCAGTGGACTAAGGTGGACCAAGAAGTTAACGATTTATCAGACTGCAGAGACCGCAGGACGATGGTTGCCAATCACGCCCGGAGGATCTATTGCTTAGTAGGCAAGAAGGATGACGAAGTGAAGATCGTCGAATATGAATGGCGCGGCGATCCTAGCGATACATCGACGTATTCGAGTTACCATAAGATAGGAAACGTGGATGTTAAGGCAAAATAATGGAAGATAAAATGGGAAAGGTTATTTAATCATATCAGACCTAATAACTTGAACTTCAGGACGAAGACAAATCATAGACATACGTACTTCAAACACAGCACTATCCCTTCCGGATCTGGATCCTAGCGTGCGGCCCTTTTAGAATGATCGCAACAGAAAGCTTCATATAAGTGCTTTATTAAATACCTCTTAATATAGACTACTGCAGTCCTGTCAGTCCATTTGACTACCTAGGTTAGTGAGAGAGAAATTATTTTACACTGGCAGTTTCTACCAGTTCAATTGATGGTTCTGATCGCCTAACTTCGAACGTGTAATCGGCGCGAATAAAGTGCAAGTCGAGCCCCCCTTTCATACGATCCCAATCACGAGAACGGCGACTTGCGGAAATTGTGGTAACATTAGAGCCCTTATCGAAAGGGTTACTGAGACCTTCCCAGTCATTTCGGGATTTGACAGGTACACCGTCGAAGGGCATTGAACATGAAGTTTTGCATGATATGACCGGCTCTCGTTTCCTAGGACAACTCAAAATAATCTTTTGAAGTACCGGCGATGAACCTATGATGAGACCAATGGCTGTCTCAACGTTTGACAATAGCATCGTGTTCAAAGTCGAAACTATAGACAGCGATATATATCAGCGCCGCACAGCAATCCAATTACAAGCAGAAACAAAGAATGAACTCACATAATCCGCCATCTTCTGCGTATTGTTCGATGGAGAGCGCTCGGATGACCGTGCAAATAGAAGCAATTAATCCAAACAGCAAAATCAAGGTAACCAGAAGCTTCTTTAACTTAAGTTGAGTGTTCCACAGCATTACCGCAGGTAGGACAGTACATGCCACATCAGTGACAATCGTCATGACCGCGCTAGTATAAATGATTACCAGCGAGATATCCTTACCCTTACAGGTTGCTCTGCCTTCTATTACGAGTCTTGGGTTCCAAATAGCTTCTGTAGGGTTACAGAAAGTCAAGAGATCTATAAATCCAACAAGAAAGGACCCGAGGCTCGTGAGAAGGAGGATGTAGACCGTGAGGCGGATGTATCTCGTTGACTTTCCCATTCGCAGCATAGTCAAGCAGATGGAAGCTTTAACCGTAACAAGGCATGCCGTGTACACGAGGAACCAAATAGTAGCGTATTTCCTACCGTCGACCTGTACGGAATTTGGAATATTCGTACTAGAAGCACCAAAGCCTAGCTGTACGCTTCTACAGACAATGCCAACGTTTGCCACATACATTATCTACAACGGTGTCGTTAATGGGGTCAAGTAGCTGAAGTTTTAAAGCGTAAACTACTGCTTACTAGTGCTATCAACATGAGGCCATCGTCCCACCAGAACAGCATCCCAGATAATTGAATATAAATTCTGAGAGACACAGAGATAGACGATACTAAAGCCATTATAATTGTCGCAATGTATATAGCCAGTCCTATCCCGTGGATAGGAGGCAAGCTTCTCCTTTCCATATTATTGAACTTCAAAATCATCTTCGGTTAGAAATTATAGAGCAGAAGATCGAAGAGAGTGTTAATCGAAAAAAGTCTATCCCCAAACGGGGAATAGGATAGAAAGTCAAGGGGTGATAAGAGACATAAATCAGCTAGGTTCGAATTCATGTTCGCGAAGTTCTGGACCACCTGATAGCTAGAGTTCAACAACAGCGATGGATCGAGATGATACTATAATAGGCTCCGAAGTGATTTAACAAAGACTATTCATAGAGCCCCCACGATTCTAGACCGATACAGAGCAAATTAGGAAACATAATTCGAGCCTAGGAATAATTAAGTCCCTTGCCAAAAACTTTCCGCCCCTGTTGAACAAAGGACAAAGGACGGCATGCCCATTGCAACAAGAAAAATACCATGCATATCAAGACGATTCCGCGGAAATAGCAACTAGCTTGGTTGAACAAAGGATTAAACCGACTTCAACCTGCCATCGGTTTAAAATATAAGACAAGCACATGAGGTGTGTGCGATATTAAGCTACTGACACGCAGACGTGCCTGGGCTCGGCCTGAGAAAATTCAGGGGACATGTGCCCATTAACCTATCCACCATAAGAATACCATAGGGAAGAAAGGATTACAGGATAGAAACATGTCTCGCTCGAGTAAGCATACAAGAGCCTTCCCCAGAACTCACGCGCTCTCGCCAACAAGTCTTACACATAAGATAAATATTTACCAGGGCACGTAGGTAAGGAATTTGTAGAGAGTAGCTACCTCTAACCTAGAGGTAATTATTTCTGAAGATGACTGCAAAAAAATATGCAACAACTAAACAATGGCTCATTCACAAGGCGACTAGTCGCCGGGCCGAGGACGGGTTGTTCATGCTCGGCAAATTGTTATATCTGTCTTTGTTCTTGATACTTAGAAAGTACCGCTTAATGCGGCTCATTTTTGAAAATGGCGACGCATTCGCAATCTCTTACCTAGGTAAATATAGAGAGTAATAGACCAGGTGATTCCTCACAATTTCAACTTTTAGGTGTGCGTTAATCATCTTGTAGTGACTTTAGTCTAGCAGAGACACACAGGACAAAGTGTCCCCATCTATACCAGTCTCAGCTGGGTTCATTTCTTTTCACTCCGACGGAGTTATGTCCTTAGTAGCATTATACTACTCTAGGCTTTTGCAATTGCGGTACCGAGGATACGGAGTACTGAAACATCTGAATACACCCAGGAACGCGAAAGTTTAGTCTGCTCGAAGCATGCTGCGTATATACATGTTGCAAAATGCCTAGAGTAAAAGGGGCAAGACGATGGCACCCTTACTTAATCATAGAACGATCACGTAGTAACTTATTTCTTCTTCCCACCACCTATGAATGATCCCTCAAATCCTGCTCTACTCTTAGCCTTCTTAGCTGCCTTTTTCTTACCACCTTTGCCCATGAGCTTTTCCTCTCGTCGTTTCCTGATGTTCTCCTCTCGCTTCTTTTGTCTGTCCTTCATTGCCTTAGCGACACCCTCCTTCCTAGCGGACCACTCCTTTTCGCTCTTCTTCTTTGCCGTCTCCTTGCGTTTGACGGCCTTCTTAAGCATCTTTTCGTCGTCCTTGATCTTTTCACCTTCTGCGCGTCTCCTAGCCGTGAGCCAAAGTTCCTTGTCTTCGACATCCTTTCGCTTTTCTTCGTCCATCTCTTGTAGTCGCTTCTTCTGGTGCTCTAACTTTTCAAGGGCTGTCTTAGGGTCTGATGGGCCCTTCTTTTTGCCGCTATTCAGAACATGTGAGAGGTCGTGGGACAATTGAGAGCCATCACCAAAGCCGATGCGACCAAACGAGAAGTTGGTGTTCTCGAGATCAATGGCTGGGCTAAGCATACTGCCTGGAGAGTTGCGAGCAGAGGCTAAAGCCTCTTCGCGCTTGCGGTCTTCTTCTATTTTAGCCTTTTGTCGTAACTCTTTCTTGTGAGCTTTTCGTTCCGCTTGCTTTTGGCGTCGCGCTTCGATCAGCTCCTGGCGCGTGCGTATGGGCTTCCCGTCTACATCCGCTTTTCGCGCGTCGCGAAGTGCTTGTATCTTTGCCGCGAGACGCGCACGAAGAGCGGTGGTATCGGTAGGGATCTTGATATGCTTCGGCTTTTCAGGGGGGGCTGAGGATGATACTGATGTTGTTGTACTCGGAGCTTGGCCGGTTGAGTCGGCGGGCGTACCGTTGGCATCGAAGACGGGGGATTGGGGCTCCGATGGAGATGAGGGGGCAGAATCCGAATTTTGTTCTTGGGTAGCGTTAGCTAGACCAGAAACATCGAGAGGCTTTATGTCTGAGGCTTCAGCTTCTTTTTCTGCCTCTGGCTGCTCATCGTCAGTCTCAGTGCTAGGGTCGGCGGATATGATATCACCATTTGGCGCTGAGTTGGTCTTCGTTTCTCTAGACCCTAATTTGATCTTGTTGACACCCTTGATAGTTTGCCTTTGGAAGGCCGCCTCTTCTTCTCTTAATCGTTGTCGTTCCGCCTTTCGCTCTTTTCTCGCGGCTCTTTTCTCTTGCTTCCGCCGTTCTTTCTCGCTTAGTTCAGCTTTCTCTTCTTCTAGCTTCTTTTGTTTCTTGATTTCTTGTTGTGTCTTCTTCTTCATCCCTTCACCAGGTTTCTCAGTCTCGACTCCTTCCATATCTGACCAGTCGTCATCCTCATCACCATCTTGCATCTGATTGCGCTTCCGCTTTTTCAGTGCTTGCTCGTCCATGACTTCTTTGACACTTCGGTTTAGGGCACTGTCGGGGTCGAGCTTATTACGTCGGGCAGCGGCAGCCTCAGCTTTGGTCTGCTTCTTTCGTTTCCATTGGTCCTGAGTAATGATAAGCAATCAGGGTGACTCAAGCTCAAGTGCGTTGATATAGAATGCGACTTACGCTCGTATCTTCTCCATAATACATCCGGGCAGGTATTAGCGACAAAAGTCCATCGAAGGACTTTTGTGAATTGAGGAGACGCTCCTGTGGATTAAGATGTCGGTTATCATTCTTTCAAGAGCACGCGATACCCTGTCGGCGATATTGCTTGGATTGTTGGATTAACCAACCTTTAACGAAGAGTCCTCCATAATGCCTATTGCTAGGGAATCCGGTAGAGTGATCCTTAATACGTATACTACTAATAGTAATTATCTATTGAACCGATCACTAAGTGTCACCTAGGTAGGGTCGCTGGCTTCGTCGAGATTAAATGACGGGAATCAGTAGAGCGAGGAAAATGTTTAAGGTCAGAAGAAAAAAAAAAAAAAAAGTCGGTTGCCCGCAATAATTGCACCGGTGTTAGAAACGACTGGCGCCTTGGACTACAGAAAAAAGCAGATGAGATCGAGTGTTGATTGGATGGAACAAGAATTGGTTTTTGCTGGTGGGAATATTTTCTTAGTGCGGAGTCGATCGCTTACCTTATCAAGTGCGAAATCTTGGCATTTTTTAAGGGACTTACTGTATGAGGTACCTAGGTAGGTGCGTTGCTGTGGGGTATCGATATGATCGATATGATCGATATTATCGATAACGATACAGATTTAGGTATTCTACCTGTCCTGCACTGCGTTAAGTACACTTACAGAGGTTATCCGTTACATTACAGGCAACCTATGCATCTCCATACTGATGCATCTTCAACATAAGTATCTTGTTCATTCTGGCCTCTATTATTGTCGCGTAACTATTTTTCATTGATCAGAGACTTATTATAGTCTTAAATTACAAAATGATATAGTACGAGATCTTGTTAACCATCCATATCGGAACTGTCTGGTTTGTTAAGTCTTGGCTCAGTAGGCTTTGTGAACCTCATCGTAGGTACGATAAGGCTGGTAAGCTTTGTGCCAGGTATCCAATAAGTGTAGAAGTAATAAGACTATAAGATATTATTGATCATGATATATTATACGATCTTTCCTTTCTAAACATGTAGCTTTAGACAATTGCGATAGAGATATAAGATGCCCTCCTATTTTTATTTTGGGATGACTTGTCCTAGAGAACTGGAACTAGTAGGATCCTTCTTTAATTCCAATATGATGATGTTAGAGTTATAGTTACGGTTATTGTAAGTATCTCGTAGGGGGGGTATACTAAGGGACCTTAGTTAGCAAAAGTCTCTAAGCATAGGGTTACCCTGTTCTCTACTCACTTCTTCCAAACTGAGTCGATTTAAACATGCCCGACTTCGCTTCAAATTCTCTTCCTACCGATATTACTTTCTTGTCAGTACTTCTGGGAGTCTTAGGTTGTGTTGGTTCTCTATGCACTTGTACTTCTATGGTGACTTTGGAAAGCAAAGCAATCTTGGAGGATTTCGACTACGGAAAGTGTAGAAGTATAGACTGGCGAAGCTATCCATGTGTGCTTCTTCGCAGCCTTATTTCCTGCGAAAAGCGAGCGTTGACTTTTGACGGTATTCATATAAATAGTCTACCAACACTAAGATCCATTTCGGTAGCCACCCACACATCAAGGATCTTTCAGTGGTATTACATGAGCTGCCCAGTCTGCTGGGCTTACCTGTGCTACGTTTCGCTTCCCCATACTGTTGACTTATGTAGCGTACCAGAATAGCCAAGGTCTGCCGCGGCAGTACCAGAGAAGCGGGGTAAAGATGGGCGGTCCGTGATGCCTAGAATCAACTCAGGATACTCTTGAAGGTATTGAAACATAGAGGAGCATAGCTACCTATAGAAGCTGCATGGAGTATAGTAAAAGTCCTTTGGTATATACAGTCAAAATTTAATTGAAAGTCAAGTAACTCAAGCACCCCCCTAAGGTAAGTAAGAAGAACGACGTGATGAATGGTCATATCTATTAAAACTCTTACATCGCTCCCCTCTTTCCGAGGAAAAGTATACCGCATAATCTCTACTGGAAGTTAATAATATAGTGTAAGTCTATCGTAAGGTCTAAGTGTACCTAACTAAATGAATGCCTCATAGTGTAAACTTGGAGTAGTTATATTCGATTGCCTTAGGTACTTATATGTCATTACACTAAGCATTGGTCTTCTTTAATAATGTGACTACTACAAACTAGGTTAAGGACTTATCTTCTCTTACGGCTATACTGAGTGAGCTTGAATTGCTATTGAATTAATCTGGCGTTACAAATTCTATTTGACTGAAGCGGAATGGATATGTTGGGATGTGAGGATGTGTGGGGTTTTTATAATACAACAGGAAGAGATGCCTGAAATTTCTAAGACAATGCATAACAAACCAATTCGGCCAAAAGCTCAACCAAAATTAGCTAGGAATCAATCCCGATATCTCTCCCGTTCTCTGCTGAAGAGACTATGATGCAACCATTTAGACGCCTTATTAAATAGAAAATATCTAGCTTGAGCTCGGCAACCTGAACTATCTCCACTTCCCCAGCTTCAACATAATCTGGGGTTAAGATCAGCCCCAGTACGACATCTAAAACTTGGCCTGTTAGCTATTTCAGCCCCAGATTATCCACAGACGACAAAGCAGATGGATATTGGGGTAGGTCACCAGCACCATTTGGTACGCCCCTCTCATCTAGCCGAGGAAATGGCCCCAAGAGAACTCGTCGCCTAGCTCGTTGCATTGTCCACCGACAGTTGGAGCTTCTAATATGATAAGCTAGGCTTTTTTCATCTTGATATATGCGGCTAGACAACTCAACATAGTGTCTTAGGTATTTAAAATGGCTAGGGGCTACCGCGGCAACACAGCGGAGAATTGCTTTATGGTACACCGGATAACCACAGGACGCGGGTGGCTTTTACAAGCGGTGAGAAACGATTAGGCTACATACCTACCTACCTACCTACCTAGTCACTATCGCTACTTTATTATATAGTATTTATAAGCCAAAGTTATAGTAAAACTGGTCGGGGACTTTCTGAGACCAGGAGTAAACTAGGTACTTACGAATCGAGTGGATGTCTTTTGGACCACTTAATCTTGGTTCTCTTTTTGTTTGGGCCATTGTTCGGATAGGCCAAGGTAGGTCAGCGGGAGGGCGGGTACACTGCACATGGTGACAAGGGGCAAAGCGACGCTCGTGGGGCTTCCCCCCCAATGCGTTGTGATCTTCTAGGCGCACGGTCTCCTGGTCCAACGCGGAGATTCAGGCTATGCGCGTCATTCCAACCAAAGGCTTGCCATGGACGCCGGTAACTTTCGCAACTTTCTAGCGTCCTGTAAATCTTGCAGCCGAGGAAGGAGAAGAGGAGAGTAGAAATAAAGGCTTTATACTCCTCTTTAGAAAATTTCTTATTTGTTGGAAAATTTTGGTCAACATTCCCCTCCTACTTGCGTGACCGTAAATTATTAGACAGGGGCGGAAAAGAAAACGAAAAAGCCATGGCTAGCTGGTATTCTGTCGGCATCGCCCTCTTTGCCGCGATGGGCACATTTCTCTTCGTATGTTTACCTCTTTCTATGTTATTATTATATGTGCGAATGAGCTGGTATATTAACCGATGTGTTTTATAATAGGGATTTGACACCGGCATTGCGACAACTAGTGAGTCTTGAGAAAAAGGAAACAGAAGAAACATCATAGCGAATGATATACTAACAAAATTTCAACTAGCAATCGCCCACGAAAGTTGGATCGATTACATGCATCACCCTTCCAATGGTCTCACGGGAGCAGTGGTCGCCGTATATATTGCGGGTGAAGCCGTTGGCGCCCTGGGTCAAACTTTTATAGGAGACAAACTGGGTCGTATTCGATTCATGCAGCTGCTGTGCGTCATTGTAACGATCGGCACGACGATCCAGACGGCATCAGTCAATATCGGAATGTTCTTAGCGGGTCGTGCTATTGCGGGAGTCGCTGTGGGAGCTATGGTCGCTACTGTGCCCATCTACCTGAGCGAGATCTCGGCACCCAACCAGCGGGGTTTGATTGGGGGCATATCGGGATGCGGTATCTCTTTCGGTACAATGATGTCCAATTGGGTGGGATTCGCCTGCTCGTACGCACCATATGGAGCTACACAATGGCGCTTACCCCTGGGCATCCAAATACCCTGGGGCGTGATCATGTTCGTGGGTTTAGCGACGTTCATGCCAGACTCTCCGCGACAGCTTATTCGCAACGGCAAAATCGAGGCGGCTCGACGCGAGTTTGTCAGGGTCCGACGGGACCTTCAATCACACGAAGCCCATGAAGAGTTCGCCTTAATGCAAGCACAAATCGAATTCGAAATGGCACGTGAGATCAAGTCATACCGCGAGATCTTCACGCTCTTTGGACGTCGAGCCATGGTATCCATAGTCGTCCAAACCGGAACCAGTCTGACGGGCATAAATGTTATTCAATACTACCAGACTTACTTATTTAAGTCGCTAGGAATCCAACAGAAGACTATTCTTGCTTTGGCAGGTGTATATGGAACAGTTGCCTTCCTCTCGAACTCGATTACTACGCGATACCTGACGGATCAGTGGGGTCGCCGAAAGATGATATTAGCAGGTTTATCCGGTCTCATATTGACTATGATATACTCCGCAGTGATGCAGCACATTTTCCAGGACAGCGAAAACAGGATCGGCAAGGGATTCTCAGTATTGGGCATTTATCTATACGTCGCCTGGTACTATGGTAAGTGACTTTGATATTCTAGATACAAGCTGTCATTTAACCCCTGATTTTGGATACAACTCTAAAAAGGAATCATTCTAACTCTTCTCACAGCAATGATTAACTCTACGACTTGGTTATACGGTGCAGAAGTCTTGCCTATTGCCCTACGCAGCAAGGTGATGGGTCTTGCAGCAGCGAGTCACTTCATCGTCAACGTTGCGGTTACAGAAGCCGGTCCGAGCGCCTTCGCTAATATTCACGAGAACTACTACTACGTTTTTGTTGGGTGCACGGTAATTTTCCTAACTATTGCGTATTTCTACTTCCCAGAGACACGTCGCAAGACCCTCGAGGAGATCGCGCAAGCTTTTGGAGATAAAGTAGTTCTTGTTGATGAGGCTCGGATTGACGGGGAACAGGCTATTCTAGCAGCACGAGATGAAGAAAATGGGAGCATTACGAAGGCAGAGAATAAGGGTCAAGCTACAACTTCGACGACTTCAACTGACCCTCCATCACATGCCTCCGCATCTTAGTTAACACCATTCTAGAACTACAACCCAAGCCTACATAAACTGTTAATAAAATGGTTTACTGATGTAATTATCACAGGCTAGACTCACGCGCTAAGGGGCTTACGCATATTACTCAGTAATCTAGGCATATGTATAAAGAGGACTTTTTTCACTATCGCTATTTCCCTCATCCATACATACATGAGCACTCTACCATCTCATAATATAGTTAGCCCCGACCCCTTTTCCTAGTTTGTACCTGTCCTGTGGACAGGTAACATGCTACAATATACACTGTATGTTCATCCTAGTACAATCCAGCCTGTTGGAGAGCATCGACTATCTCGGTAAGCCCATAAAAACCAGGTCGATACTCAATCTTTATTTTATGGCGGCCGAAGTTACATTGCTAGGAGCCCGTTGCGCGAGCTTTATTCCACCTTCTTAGCAACGCCGTTAGTCTCTCCAGCCTTAATAGCCTTGGAGACTTTACGGTCAGGTGAAGTGAGACGGATCTATAGAACGTGTTAGTTATACTTAATAGGAGACAGTGCGTATACCTATTACGAAGTTCAAAATTAGGACTTACATAGTATTCAGTTATCACGAAGTGTAGAATTATGGCTACATAGCCCGACATAGCGAAGCAGTGGGAGTGGGCAGCAGCAACACCCACTGGGTCATCTTCGAGGACATATACGCGAACAGCAATGTGGCGATCCGGGTCCTCTCCAGACCATTGGGGCGCGCAGTCAGGATACTTGGCTTGGTATTCGGCCATGGTGGCGTTCTGAGCATCCATCAAGTACTCAATCTTGTCGCATGGTATAGCGACATACCAGTTACCCATGTACGACATGGTGATAGAAGTGATCAACATGATAATTCGGAGGGTAATGACAGATCCACCCTAGACGATGAATCAAGTTAGCAATCTTTATATCGCCAATACTCTACATATCCAATAGGAATACGCTAGGAAAGAAGGGTCACTAAAACATACGTAAGACCAAGCGCGCAACATGTAGTCGCGATGCTCCTGGATTCTGTGGTTCTTGGCGGCAACAATACCCCTGTACACTGCAGTAACGAAAATGACCAGCAGTAGGAGGTTCATGGACTGAGTCTCAGTGCTGCCACCCATCGTGTGCTTCAACATCGGCAACGCAGAAAAGGCGCCGATAAGAGATAGGACGGTCGAGATCCAACCGTTGATTCGGTGAAGCCAGAGGGCTTTGCGCCGGAAAATGGGGACAAACTGTCCGAAGGCGAGCAGCGCTGCGGGCAGTACACACCACAGGTGCGTTCTAATAGCAATCTGACCGAGGGTGAGGTTTAGGTAATAGAAGCACTCTCCCGGTGTGGCGGCTCCCATGTTGCCCCTGGCCATTCCCGGACCGCTGCAGAAGACGCCATAGAAATCGAGGTACCGGAGCCGAGAGACGGAGAATCCGAGTAGAATACCGCCGAAGACTGCCCATAACCAGAAGTTATAGGCTTTCGAGAAACCCACTGATCGGGCGAGCTGGGTGACCACGCCTGGAGCGCTGGGCGGTTGACTGGTTGATACCGCCATTGTTGAAAGAAAGCAGCTGGTTTTCTAAATAGAGTTGCTTTGATACAATATCTTTCAAGGCGTGTTGTTTTCAACCGCGGAAACTTGAATTGAGTATGAAGTTCTCAGAGATCCTTGAGTTTGTCCTACGTAAAACAACAACAAGTCTTGGGTGGCAGTTGATCTTTTTATATGTCGCCGGTTCGTCGACGGACCCGTATGAGGCGCGGGAGCGAATATGAGCGCCGCTAACGGAATCCTGCGATGTCCTGGAACATATCGTCACAGGCCGCGGGCTTTCCAACGCAGCGCCTATCCCGTAGCTGTTTATGGGTCATAATACATTCCAGCTCGCACAGATCATCCCGAAATGTTATCAACCATGGTTATGTTGTATTATATGCAATAAATTCTGCATCTGCCGATCTGTACTGATTATCCGATTCGTTTCTACGTTCAATCAATATGCTGCAAGTCGTCAATGCCTCCAGGTCCGGGGATGCAGCTGTTCTGGTTGCCACTATCGTCACAACGTCACATTTCTCCGAACTCTTTTCATTTCTGTGACATTCATAAACACACAAAATCTTTATTTTGACCAATATGGTGGGATTTCTACCTTACCTACTTGGCGGACAGGTTTGTATACAGTGTGATGGTGCGCATGAGTATCACCAAATCCCGAACAAAAGAGTTTATAGAATACTGACCAATTACAATCAACTTGATTTTAAGCGCTTATACTATAGTAAACTTAGCTAGATGATCTTAGATCTGAGAGACGCAGGCAGCGCGGGCATCATCGGCCGCCCCTTGTACACCAAAGCACGGGCGTACCGGGCGGGCTTCATCGGCCGTTCCTTGAATCCTCGATGCTCATTGGCATCACATGACTGAAGTAGCCACACACCCAACCCACTCAACGGGTAATAAAGTGACTTGCTACTAACCCATGCACAAGGCTTTGGGTCTTTGTATAAACATAACCCGCCAGCACAAAAAAAGCCGAGCCACCATACCATTTCCAGAGCCATGAACTGCCTTATAACAGTCGGGATATCCCGACCCTCAGGCATGGGACGAGAGGGATGTAACACTCCCATCTGCAAGATAAGACGGAGCTGGAACAGGTCCCAACTCACGGCCAATCATGTTGGTAACTTGCGTAAACCCCTTGATCCGTTGCCCCCCTCAGCACCACGGCTCAAAGGTGTGAACATTTTCTGTAGATACCCCGACATCCCCGATCATCTCTTCCTGTAAATTCGCGCGGACCGAGATGTGGTTCCTCAACTATTGACAGTGGAAGGGCTCAGCAAAAAAAGGCTAGCGTCCTGCTCAAGATCGTACATCGCCAGGCAGGAAGCCTTAGCTGCAGTCAGACCAGCGAGCAACGTCCTCTAATTCGTCAACATGAGCCACAAGATATTATCTGCATCGAAGGATATGTATAGCGCCGCAACGAATCGAGCTAGTCGAACAAGGACGGCGAGCTAATCACTATGGAGACAGGAGATGAAACGACTGATTTCAACCCCAGATGAAGATTTCCGGACGCTGTGGATAACAGTGACTCTACAGAAACTAACCGTGGGGCACAGGCAATTGTCCGAAGAACGGAAATCCTAGTAGCAGACACGAGGCATTCAGGGCAGCTTTTCGGAATCATAAGAGGAGACACGAGAGAGAGATCGACCTGGAAGTGGCGTCGACAGTTGCTGGGAGCAGCCCCAGTAGCCACCGCGTCAAGTTACAGTGGCAAGGCGATTCCCATACTGGGATTCCACACACAGCACGTATCGACCGATCATAATAGATCACATATCATTAGAGAGACCAAAGAGTTGATCACGTCAGCGAATTCGACAAACCGGGTTTTAACGAACATAACGCATGCTATAGAATCATTCCGGCAGTGGTCATCAGAACGGGTACCCGATACCAATATTGATTCTTAGTGCTTGGAGAAGCTGCAGGATACCCCGCGCCCGTCAGGTAAAAACTTTATTGGCATCTAAGCGAAGGCTACCTCCATCCAGATGCTTTAAAGCATGAGTGGATGGAGGATCAATTCTATTATGTGGAGCCAGCCCATGCAAAGCCCTTTGAATGGATCCTGAAAGATAACCCCGCCGGTCCCGGTTGCGATAGTACATCCGCGGAGGATCTCAATGGATGGAAAATGGGTCGTTCAGACCACCAGGTAACTAAATTCAGAGCAATCATTCGAGAAGTTTCACTAGCTGGCTGCTGTGTCAAAATGGTACCTGGAACAGGTAAGTTAATTTTGATGAAATTCATGTACATGGACAAGTTCATACACACGACGCTATCTCAAGCAACTACTGGCCACATAGGGAAGTTCTCATATTCGCCAAGGCTTTTTCTTTTTCCGGAGACTTGGTACTGACACGCGAAAGAATCTCATGGGACTCATGTATTCGCTCTAGTTAGTTATTCTTGAATTATTAAAACTTTCTTACTGTTTGAGAGCTGATTCCCCTTGCGTTTACCTGTCTCCGAACACAAATCAATTCGTATGCGAAGTTCGTGATACGACCGGAGTTAAGTACCTCGCATTTAAAGTTTCCTTGATTAGGTACCCAGCGAAAGCAAATATCTAAAAACATGGACTAGTGTTTTTTCTTCAATGGTGTCAAGGTTGGCACACAGAGCTTGCAGATGAGCCGTTCCGCTGAACATGTTTGCAGGCTAAGAATCGTAATATATGCGTTTCTAGTAGAGAATGGAACGAGTTCGTCGTTGTATTTTCTTGAATGTCCTCTATTGCGAATACATTGTACCCGTCCAAACATTATTACGTTTGTCCATGGTAGTCTGTGAAAAAAAAAAAAAAAAAAAAAAAAAACCCGAATTTTTCAACACTAATTGACTGCGGGGACGCAACATCTATTTCCACAAAATCCGTAAATAAAGCACAAGAGAGTCTTTTTATAGGTACCGCTTATACTGACTGCTGTCAAAAATGACTTACTCAACAGCGATGAGCCTTCAGAACTAATACAAAAATTGATACGTTCCCAAATGAGCTTACTGTTTCCTATCAATACCTCTTTGATTCAATTCGCTCGGCAGACGGTCTAAAGGTTTCCGAAGCTTGAGAGTGGCGAGAATAGCATATGGATATAGGCCTGGAAATTATCCTGGAAATTATCCTGGAAATTGTTCTGTGTAAATTGTTATGAGTCTCTTTCTATTAAGGGACACTCTAATAGTACGATGATGCCTTGGTAGGCAAGAGCGGCTGGTCGTTCCTTGCCTCCGTATTCCCGGCTCCTTTCCGGCCCGCAAAGTGCTACGTTGGTCCCGGTTTCCTTCCGCGCCCTTTAGTCTCTGAATTCCGAACGCTCTCCGATACTAACGTCGGGAAGACCCGCGATGCCATAATTCGAGGAATCAATTAATCTTCGCTCTTTATGTAGCAGTACAATAATACACATTTGGCTTTGACTCTGCTTGAATACTAACAACTGGAGTTTAAACCCGTCATGGGAATTAACGGCACTCCGGTACGCGCCTCCTTTTTCCCAATAGGCTAACCTACTCTCAAACGAATCAATTTTTCTGGTCTTAACTATCGCTGTCTTCGCAGTCACCATCCTAGCAGCCATCTTTGGCAGACAAATGGGGTTAACGCGCTAATACCATCCTCGGTGGTCCAGGTTTGGCAGCAACCATGTTTCTAAGTATGTCAATTCGAGTACCTCCCTAAATGGCCAAATACTGTAGCTACCTTCGCCCAAAAGACGGCTGGGAGTCCCTAGCCTCTTGCCCCTTTTTATATTCAATCTTATTGTATTCTTTGAATAAAAAGGGGGTAGCCATCACTGACTTCCTTATCACCAGTGGGATCCCTCTACGCAAGCAACGCAGTACACGCCAGCGCCGGCGCCGAGCGCTGGATAGCAGTATGCATCTATGTATTTGCCGTAGTATACTCGCTATCCTGGACTGTCGATATTAAGATCTACGCAGCAGAGACCCAGCCGTAACGCACTTAGGGAGTATGCGGAAGGCTTGCGAAGGAGGGTGCGTGGTCGTGAGGGAGTACCTGCTCCAGTAGAGATGGATGCTTAATCTTAGTAGCTATCGGACACATTTCTTAGGCCTAACCACTTTTTATTATCGTTACACCATACAGAAATAGAGACCTGATCCCAGACGAAGAATTAAAGTAGACTATTTTACAATATCAATACACTGTAATGACTAAAAACTGTCTTTTAGCATCACTAAACTACGAGTGCTCGCATAGGAGCTTGGGTAGGGAACTCTGTTAGATTCAGGATGATACAGGTAGCTCATATAGCTAGATGCGTGATGGTAGAATAAAAAGGCAACGCATGGGTATGGTAGGGGAGAACTATGTACATGGCGCGCATCTCGGGTGTCCTGTCGATCGAACCTGCGTGACTCTCATCCATATGCCGTCCTGTTTTGTCTCCTCAGTCGTCGTCCATCCATCCAGTTATATGCAAGTCGTACCAAAAAAGTCATTAGCAGAAATCGAGCCAACTACCTAATGGAACCATGTCCACTTGCGAAGGGGCGAATATTCATTGGCAACCCTCCTGACAAAACGCCACATGCACTGCCATACGCCGCCGCATCTTCCCTTGGGTTCCAGGCCGGGTCTAGGGAAATCTGAAAAGAAAAAATGAAAATGATATCCCGTTAAATAGGGTATAAAATAGGGACAGTAAGAATTAATCAAACACTGCTTTTTGAAAGGGCGGATACGATGAAAGCAACATCATGGCTAGTAAGTATAAGAACGAAGTACCTCGCTCGGTATATAGCTCTTTAACGCTCCATACTTTCCGGGCTCATCATGCCATTGTCGTCTTTATCCGTCTGACTATTGTTGCCTTGGCTCTGCGTACTTCCGGTACGCTCCATAGGCGGAGCAACTGGCAGAGACGGACCATTCGTAGGACCGCTACCATTAGGCATGGGTAAACTTTTTGTCTTTTTCGGCCCACCCTTTTCGGGACTGTTGTTTGCTGCCTTGCTAGCTTCGGCTGCTTGGGCCTCCAACTTCTTTTTCTTCTTGTTGATGGCATTCTGCTCCTTGGGCGGTCTCTTCTGAGGTGAGACGATCTTGCCGGTAGCACCAAGACGTGGTCGGGGTCGTCGCTGCTTGACAGGCAAGTCTTCATCTTCCACCAAAGGTGAGTCGCCATTAGCGTGCAGCTTAGCGAGGAAGAAGTTTTTGACAAGGCCAATCTGCTCCTGGATATTCTCCTTGGTGACAGGTTCAGGAGGCGGAAGATCCTCAAAGAGGACCTCGTCGGAAGGACCTTGCGTCGGATTCTGGACCTGGTACTGATTCCGCACCCTCGACTGGAGGAGATGAAGGGGAACTGAGAGGATACCGCCCATCTCCCCAGCAAGGCCGAGTTCCTTGAATCCAAAGAAGTCTTCACCAAGCTCCTCTGCGAAATCGCCCCCGATAAATTGCTCACTTCCGTCGTTAAAAGCGGCTGCCCCGTCTTGTCCCGTCTCTGTCACCGCGGGACGTAGAAGATCACCTAGGTGAGATTTCATACGTTCGTGAATACCAACCAATTTATGTCCTAGACGCTCAACTTCGTCCTTAGCATAACTCTCAAGCGATTCGATCGAGTAGCCACTCTCATTGAGGGTGTGTAACAAAGCTTCCTCGGGACTATAACGAGGTCGAGTTGTTATGCCGCGTTGGAGGTCTTCAGCGGAAGGGTCCGTCTTTTCAATTTCGGTATAGCTTTTGAAGGTCTGTACTACCTTTCCGAAGTAGTCGGCAGCTATGTCAGTAATAGCATCCATGGCGGACGGTTGGAGCTCTTCAAAGCCCGCGTGGTAGAAGATCTTTGCAACGGATCGTTGCATTCCTGCTCTGCAAACCTCAGGCGCCATCACAATATTATCACCGCATGTAACATGCGGTTCGACATCAGCTTCATGGAACGGCTCGGGGTTATACTTCGGGAACTGATTCGCATATACCTGAGGAATATTAGTTAAATGTTACCGATAGCAATGAGATAGTTCAAAATGTTATATATACCTGAGTTTGCAGTTGCATCTGCTTGATGACGCCAATTTTCGAGCAAACCTTTCTCGTCTCCTGCATCTGTCGAATATTGGCATCAAATTTCTGCGTCAAACTACTCTTAGGTGCGGTGAAGTAACCCTGGGGTAAGGTTTGGAGAAATTCTTCGTGCTGGTTGATGACATGGCCTTCGCTGTCCTCTATCCATTGAAGAGTTGGTGGCACGTCGGGAACGATGCTTTGTATGTCATAATAATCAGGGATAGCTTTCTCCTCGTCCTCTTCCATTCCCTCTGCAAGAGTTTCGGTTGCTTTCGCTTCCTTGCCAAGACTAGCTGATGGATCTTGAGCATAACCAACCAAGCCCATAGCCTCCGCCTGCTGCCGACCGCGTAGGAATCGACGCATGCCAGCCTTGGTTCGAAGTAATGCAGGCTCATCGACGTTCAACTTATTATTATTGAAAAGTTGAAACCGGCTCTTCGTAATCAGCGCGCGATCCTTCTTAGTCACTTGTTTCCAGATTTTATACTCCTCGTCCTCGTAAACTTGTTGGGCGGCCTCGTTCAGCGCCTGTCCCAGTGCCATGCCATTCAGTTCGGGGCCGTCGATATCCATCGCATCCACATTGCTGCCTATGCCCGAATTATGACCGTTAATCCCACTGGGTGTCATAGAGCCTGCAATGGGAGGTGTACCGAACCCGTTACTTCCGTCGAGCTCCGAACCTTCTCTGTGGGCTTTTGCTAATAATCCGTTTAACTGCAACACCGGCTTCTGCTCTACTCCAGGAGTCATTTCCTGCTGACTAGAATGAGTCTTCCTGGATTTCGATCCTTTCGCTCCACCTGTAATTCGGCCGCGAGACGACATTATCGGCTCGTCGTCTGAATCGTCGCCGCCGTCGTCATCGCCACCGTTCTGTTTCCGCCTTTCTTCAGCCTCAACTTCGGCACGAGGACGGATGACGAGGTCTGGGATCAATGGAATCAGCTTTTCGGCCTCCTTGCGCATGCCGTTGGCCATTCGCCTCAACGGGTGGCCCATGTCCTGGTTATAGCGCAAACAGTTGTCCCAAATTAGATTGAGGTCTGTGACGAAGTCGCTTTTGGACTTGTAAGTCAGCGACTTCAATTTCTTGGTCATCGTCCCGAGATCCATGGGCTGTTTAATGACTTCATAGCAGTGTGAGTTAGCGTAATTGAGACTTGGGCGATCGCACGAAACTTACAGTTATAATAATCGGGAGCGTCTTTCTTGTTAACTCTCTGGAGAAATGGCGTCGAATATTCGGTGTGCGCCTTGAGTTCGGTCAAGACCTTTTCGAGGGCCTCGTATAACTCTTCTTGGTTAACATTCTCTTCGCTAGCCCACTTACTTCTGTTTTTGCGGACTTCGTTCATGAGGAGGCGCAATTCAGCGTCTGATGCGCGCACCATATCGCGCTTCATATCTATGCGCGCAATAAGATGCTTGAGGGTTAAACTAGATGCCCCCAGGTTTGCGCTGCTGAGGGACCCATGGTTTTCCCCAGATGTACCCCCGTTGGAATTGCCGCTGTTATTCTTATCCATTTCAGCTTGAAGCTGCTTTTCAGATTCCTCAAGCTGCTGCTGTTCCAGCATAGCAGCCCGATCATTCTCAAGAGTATAAAATGTTGTATAGAAACTGCGCTTGGCAGCCTCCTCGGTATCTTTCCGCGCTTCCTCCAACTGCTTGCGCGCATCTTCGGAATTACTAGCTTGCGTCTGCGATGCATGCGACCCCGATTGACTATCATCTTTCGTTCGGTCGTCAAGTTTATAAGGCGACGGCGCGGACGCGATAGGGGAGCTTCCCGACTTAGAAGGGGATGGAAGGCCTTTAGCGGCGGCGGTAGCGGAGGCGACCTTATGTTTAAGTGAAGATATATTAGCTTGATGACTGATCCCTTCGTCATCATCGTCGTCATCGTCATCGTCGTCATCATCGTCTCCATAGTCATCTTCGTTGATAGTCCTTTTGACTCTCTTGGCGGGACGTTCTTGGATGGCAGCGTGGTCGGTAGTAGGGGGAAGGGCGGTTGAAGGTGTAACGGGTCGCCTCCAAGATTCTATGGCAGCATGATTAATGGAACCGTCTGGGGCGAACATCTGCGCAATGCGAGCTTCATTTTGGTGATACAATTCGCGGAAGTGGGCCCTCACGCGGTCCTCGTCGATATCTGATGCCTCAGGCACCGACGCGGCGGAATTATCCATAACGTCGTTAGATTGCGCTGGAGCATCAGTAGGATTATGAAAGGGACGTTTGCCAATGACTTGATGGTGTTGCGGGGGTGGCCAGGCGTGCTGGCCGTTCATGATAGACATGATGGCCTTGTGGGCGTGTTAGAGTAATGGACTGGTGGCGGAAGCCATGCGGGAAGAAATGACAGTCGCGTTTATTCGGGAATAGGGTGTTTAAGATCCCTAAATTGATAGTTGTGGAATGAGCGACATCGAATTAGATGAGAGAAGTTGTTTTAATAGAAAATTTGATAAAAATGGTGATGCCTTGATGCGTCGTGTTCAAGGCGATTTCGCGTACTTTCAAAGGGTGAGGTTATGGCGAAGGAGGTTTTGAGCGGATCCCTGGTTCACTGGGTTCAGGTACTACGGCTCAGGTACCTCTATGGCTGGATGGGGTGGTGTACGCTACTGCGGTACATTCTAACGCTATGAATTCAACCCGTTACGACGACATGGGGTACTTCCTATTCTTCACTATTACAGTAGTAACTCTAAGTACCATACATGACAAATCCGTCAAGGTTACATAGATG
The DNA here is from genome assembly GCA_002120325.1 of Daldinia sp. EC12. Lineage (NCBI taxonomy): Eukaryota > Fungi > Ascomycota > Sordariomycetes > Xylariales > Hypoxylaceae > Daldinia > Daldinia sp. EC12. Next base: position 590,434 of record KZ112946.1, read on the forward strand.
TCCCCTAAGAAACCGCCATAAATGGCCTTGAAGCATGCTAACCCAGCGCCTTTCTTTAGTCCCATACCGTTGCGCGTTTCAATGTGATCATAACCCGTCGTATCTAGTTGAATAGCGTTCAATTGGTAAACCACGTATGAAGCAACGTAGGTAACTTAATAATTAGTAACTACCTAATACTATGTAGCCCATAAAGTGTTTACCTGTTTTTGATCAATAGTTAGAGTTTTTAATAGAAACATCAAAGCACTTTTGAAAATAAATAGTTACCTTAGTTATTTCTTTACTTTCTTTGAGTTCCCTCAATGCATCTTCGATTCTAGTACACTTAATACATACCAGAAATAGGTACATAATCACATGTACCTACCTATTCATAGGTAGCCCCCGCAAGCAGCGATATTTCCAATCGAATGATCTTTAGATAATCATAAATGTCACGTGCTAAAGACTATGGCTAAAAGTCAGCGTCCACCATAAAAAAACCACCATCTTACAGCCACATTTTCATTTTGTTAAGCATCTCCAATTCAAGATCTGATAACTAATACCACTGCATAAAGTGCATCATATATAGCACACAATCAAGAATCTGGGGCTCTGTAGATTCCCCCCAAAGTCCCTATAGATACTAACTCAGCTCTGTCCAACCTGCATATTCTGAAACCCCGGCATCATAAGTGTGGAGAGTCCGAACGTGATCTGATAAGTAGGTTAGGTAAGTTGGTGGGGAATATCAAAGTCCCTAGCTGTCCCCAGGCAATGGGCAGGCGGCCAGCTGCAGATAATAAGGTGCAGGTAGGTTACATAAGGGACATAGGTACCTCATAGCAAAGTCCTGGATTGCTTACCTAATACATACCTTACGTACCAATCAACTTAAGCGGGCTGCGTCAAGTCCCGAATAACATACTGTATTTCATATTTCAGTAACCGATGAGCTGGGTGACGAAAGAAGTGGATCCCGTCTTAACTTTCCATCGCTGGAAACCCGAAGTGAAGCTCACCAGTCCTTCTTCTTCAGTTCGGCAACAATTTTTTTTTTTTCCTTTTTCGTCAAGCATCACAAAATCTTTACTATCTGCTAGAACCAACAATACCCCTCTGTGAAATCATGCACATGCGTACTATCCCTGTTTAAACTCTTACAGACTCCAATATGCGCATTCGCCTACCTTTCGCAGGTCCGTTTCATAGCTTTCTCTTTGTTGCCTAACATATTCCAGTTATTCCGTATTCTAGAAGTTCCTTAAGCTTTCTATGGCAATCCTTATGGATTTCCTAAGCTTTACATTCCGGCCCTGACGAGGATTTTAAGTTAACAGAAAATCTATAGGAGTTTTCTTCCTGCTGTGCCTCCTCGCAGGTTACGCGGGGCTTTCCTCCCTGCAGCTCGACACCGTTATCAATGATAAAGTCCTACACCTCTTAACTTTTTTCCTCTTGACCATAGCCTTCTACTGGATTATCGATACGAACCGCCGTCGTACCCTCAATTTCACCGTCGTCGTATGTACCCTCGGCCTGGGTATCGGCTCCGAATTTCTACAAGGGTTTCTCCCCAATGGACGAGAGTTTGATCCCTACGATATCGTAGCCAATATTGTGGGCAGCTTAGCGGGACTGGGGCTATGTTCCTGGTATCACTTAAGAATGCTGGAGAGAAAGCGTTCGCGTAGGCAATACAATGCTGTTCCCGGCGAAGAGCCCACAGATCTCGAGCTTGGCGAGAGTGTCGAGGCTCAAGAGGAAGGCGTCATGTCGGCAGCCGGAAACGAAAGGGTTAGCACTCTTGAGGATGAAGTTGACAACTGGGATGAAAATGCAGTGGACGCATGGGATGAGGACGAAGAAGAGGGTGATATAGGTGTGAGCAATGGCAAAACTCCCGAGCAAAACGGGGGAGAAACGGTTGATACCAAGAAACGAGTCGACTAAGGGCGTTACGAGAATACGATGCATCGGATGGACGGATGGACGGATTGACGGATTGAATGATACCTTTTCTTCCGGGGGGGGGTAAACATAAAAAAACATGTCTCAATTACACGGCATAAACTGAGTTCAGTTGGCAAGGCCCTGGGGATTACGGCGTTTGTAAGAGTTAGGATGAGATTGGCGTGATATCACAGGCTATCAAAAAGGGATTTGTCCAAGTATACCCATTTCCTTCGGCGGAATACTGTGAACAAACAAGACGGTTTGTGATGACCTATTTATTACAAGAGGCGATAAACCCCATTGCATGCAACCTAATAATTCTTCTTTTTTTTTCCTCCCTTTTCCTTGACCCTCTAGACAGGGGTCTAGGGTGCTAGAAAATAGTATGCGATTTCCTCTAATGAGCTAACTACTACCTTTATGATATAAAGACTTCTTTCCAGTCATTGCACTAAAATTCCGAGGAGCACGCGATCGCTTGCGCCGAATAGCAGCCCGGGATCCAGCCTACACTGTGGGTCCTCGGCAATTACATTTGCAGACGATATCTTCACGGAAAGGGCAATCGAAAAAATGCAGATTTGGATATCAGATAATCAAATCCGGGAAGCCACCATCAAATAGGTGAGTTTACCAATGTGGTTCACCTGCAAGAGCCCAAAATCTCTCAAGTACCTTAATACAACATCAATTTTTGAGCCTTTCGTAGTCGCCAAATATGTCTTCTTATATCAACGCCAACGAATCCAAACTCAACAGAGCCGACGAGGTTGAAGATGTAAGTTACATAACTGTGGTGTAGTTATTTTATATACTGGTATTATTTTACGTCTCACTTGGCTAAACCACGACTAGTTGCTCGATGCCGTAAAGTCTCTCCTCATACAATTCATTAGGGATGCAGACAACGCAGCTTCAAGTCGAGCCAGCGGCTCTATAGCTGTGGATGCTCAGGGAGCACCAGGTAGAAATATCTTAGTAGATAAACATACACCCGAAGATCTAGTAAAGAAACTGCGCATATCTTTACCAGAAGAAGGGGCAGGAAAGGAAGGCCTTATAGATACTATCCAGACCATTCTGCGATACAGTGTAAACACATGGGATCAGGGGTTCATGGACAAGTTATACTCCAGTATAAATCCAGTAAGATATCACTCTTCTGCTCAGAAAGAGCATTGAATCAACTCAAGTAAATACTTACACAGCTTAACAGGTTGGCGTAATATCAGAACTTGTCCTCACAGTACTCAACACCAATGTAGGTCCTCTTATCCCTTAACTTTCTCTTTTCAAATTCCTAACTGAGTTCAGGTACATGTCTGGAAGACATCGCCAGCCTTAACCATCATCGAAAAGACTACCGCACGCAAACTAGCAAACCTCTTTGGTTTCACCGGTCCCAGAGCAGGTGGCGTTACTTGTCAAGGCGGCAGTGCTTCGAACTTGACTTCACTTGTAATCGCCCGAAACACCCTGTTCCCCGAAGTAAAAACTTCTGGTAACGCAGGTCGTCAATTTGCGCTCTTCACCAGTGAACATGGACATTACTCAGTTGAGAAGGCAGCTGTAATTTGCGGTCTCGGTTCAGACAGCGTAGTCAAGGTCTCAGTCGACTCGGCCGGACAGATAATCCCGTCAGCGCTTCGTGCGGCTATTGTTCGTGCTAAGGACGAGGGGAAGACACCCCTTTACGTCAATGCAACTGCTGGAACAACCGTCTGGGGATCTTACGACCCATTTGCCGAGATCGCGCCCATTTGCAAGGAATTTGGCGTCTGGCTGCATATCGATGCGTCGTGGGGTGGACCAGCCATCTTCTCCACGGCGCAACGACACAAGCTAACCGGGTCAGAGCACGCCAACTCCCTGACCGTCAACCCGCACAAAATGCTCAACGTTCCCATACCCTGCTCGTTCCTTCTAACTAACGACGTTACCGTCTTCCAGCGCGCTAACACTTTGCGCGCGGGGTACTTGTTCCACGATGCAGCCGCAGAGGACGAGGTTTGGGACCTAGCAGACCTGACGCTCCAGTGCGGTCGCCGTGGAGACGCCTTAAACCTGGCTCTTGCGTGGATTTACTACGGAGATAAGGGGATCGAGAGACGCGTTGACCACGCATTCGATACTGCGGCGTACCTCGCAACGCTAATTCAGGAGTCCGGTGACTTTTACCTTCTCTCTAGTAACCCACCTCCATGCCTGCAGGTATGCTTCTATTATGCACCGGGTGGTGTATTACCAGACGCTCAGGAGGAGACCACGCGACAGACTAGTCAGATGGTCGCGAAGCTTGTGTCGAGGGGGTTCATGGTGGACTACGCGCCCGGTCCAAAGGGTAGCCTCTTCCGCGTGGTGGTGAACACACAGACGTTGAGGAGCACCGTAGAGGGGCTTGTGAAGGCGCTGAGAGAAGTTGGAAAGGAGGTTGTTCCGTTTTAAAAACCAACATATATCCTCTGCAATTCCAGCCCTTTGAGATGCGTGCGCACGTGGCTTTTGAACGACGCATTGTTACATCGCTTTGCGGATGACAATATACCTATTGTAACTACGCAGTTTATACACCTAGAAGAGTAATAGCATGGCTAGCTCTATAGAGATATCAATACGTTAAAGACATTATAGCTACGTTGTGTTAGTGGAAGTTCCGGGGAATCTAGTGAGCACCTTTTTTCCAGATTGTCAGATGCATTCATGGCTTGCAGAACAGAAAGCAACTTGAAGTGCACTGTATTTGATTCAATGAATACCCATACACTTAGATCCAATAAACTATATATCTGCTATCTCCGGTACAGTAAGTATCTTCTCATATAGTTGTTTATTAGTTACTGCATTGTGTATGTAAGGGGCTATAGGTTTGCAGGATGCTGAGCCCCGAATCAGACACGCACGCGTCACAGCAGATGACCTCGAGTAGCCTAGATAGGTACTTATATCAGGTAGTTAAGTTAGAATAGCTGCATTTATCAGCCTCAGTGTTCCATTCTTATTTACCTTACCTCATTCCTAATTTTATATCATATTACCTCTAGTACGATCTGTACTAATCATGATACCCGGGAGATGTGACTCCTAGTTTTCTTGAGGTCTCTAGAATTTTGTTCTATTTTCTTCGTCTGCTATTAGTCTTCTACCCAGTGCCTTAATAGCTTACCTTGATTTTTCCAACTAATTTTACCACCTCTTGTGCCATGCCTAACGTACGATATACTGGGAAGGGGTGTCTTCGACTCGGACTACACACGGTGCCCACTTCAAGTTCGAGCTATGATTGGTTATGGCTTTTCCTGGCTTTTCCGCACACCACACCACCAACGCGCGAAATATATGCCGCAAATGCAACAAAAATTCACACTAGACGCCCGGTTAGCTCAATCGGTAGAGCGTGAGACTCTTAATCTCAAGGTTGCGGGTAAGTTAATACTCTCTCCTGTGAGACTATTTACACCATATGCTAACACTACCTTAAAGGTTCGACCCCCGCATCGGGCTCAATTCCTGATGCTTCCCAGTCAACTGGGATTAGCAACCTCTAATTTTTTTTTTTTTTTTTTTTTTTTTTTTCATTTTTTTTTCATCCTATATTCAGTCATCTTATTTACTTTTAGTCGGTCCGTATGTTTTGTACTATCATTTTCCCCTTCAGTATCCTCTGCCTCATGTGCCTCTTTTTAACTCTGGCGGAGTCCTACCTCGCAGAACTAAATTTTTATTTTTATTTTGGCATACCTATTATTATTATTATTATGTGTTCGTGCCCCTTGATACACGTTTCTGTGCCCTACTTTTACATATTATGGGGTTCTGTGGATTCTGCTGTTGGACATATTCATCAACGTGGGACAAACACGGATCTTGAATGCTGAAGCAAGGTGTCCACGTGGCAGTCCAGGTTAACTGAGGGGATCACGAGTGGAGTCCAATCGGCGGATTTTGACTGTTTCTACCAACGTCGTGTTTGTACGAAATTATTGGTTTGCGACGTTACTTCACTGTATTATCACATCACTTTATCATGAGGCGCGTAAGATCGAAACTGATTGGTAAAAAGAAAAAAAAAAAACATCATAGATGAGAGTTTAATATGAACCCTTTATTTCCTCGAGGTATTTTATATCTAGTTATCTACTACATCTTAATGAGCAATCGCCTTAATAGCGTCGACTCGTAAGTCCACTGCCTTCTTGGCCGTGCTGATGGCACCGGCTACCTCGAATCCGTGAGGTACACCTGGCAGGATGTGGAGTTCGACCTCCGTGTGTGCGTCGGATAATCTCTTGGCGTAGTCGATCGATTCGTCTCGGAACCAGTCAAGGTTGCCGACTTCGATGTACGCAGCCGGCAGTCCGCTGAGGTCCTTCGCTCGCGCTGGTGCTGCGTAGGGGCTTACATCGGCTTCGGGCTTGCCGGCTTTGTCCTTGCCGAGGAGGTACTCCCAGCAGCGGACGAGGGTGTTTGTGTTAAGGATGACGAGCTCCTTCAGCGGGCTCTGGTATTCGGGCGCGTGGTAGGCGAAGATGGTTCTGTCGTCAAGCATGGGGTAGACGAGGATTTGCTTCTTCAATGGGGGTTGTAGGCCACGGTCGCGAGCTAGTAGCGATACACCTGCGGAAAGACCGGCACCCGCGCTGTCGCCCATAACAGCGAGCCGTGTGGCATCGACGTTGAATTCGGCAGCGTTATCAATGATCCACTTAAGGGCCGCATAGCTGTCCTCGACAGGGGCGGGGTGTGGGTTCTCAGGGGCGAGGCGGTACTCGACTGCGAAGAACTGGATACCGGTCTTGTCGACTAGGTTGTTGATGTAAGGCTTGAAGATTTCGACGCTTCCGCCCATCATACCACCGCCGTGAATGTGTAGGACCGCCGGTAGTGGTGTTTTGCTGGACCTCTGCTCCTCGGTGGCATACCGGTAGACATCGATCTCAGCACCGTCGTATGACTTGGTTGAGTGCTTGGTCCTTATGACGGAGGGCACTGGTGTGAACTGAGCGAACATAGTACGCATGAAGGTGTCGTTGGCTTCACGTAGTTCTTCTAGCGACTGTTCTGGGATTTCTCCGCCTGCGCCAGCAAGCTTCGCCCAGAACGCCGCAAACTCGGGTTCGTACTTGAGGTTGTGCTTTTGTGCTGCCATCGTGAATCTCTCTGCTGAATGGTATGGGTGGGTATGAATTGTTTGAATTTCGTTATGCTGTGATCCGAGTAGGATTTCTTATACACAACTCTTTGGATTTAACTGATGGCTGGAGAACTGATCTTCCAAGTCAAATTGATGGCAATCGTCCTGCATATAAATATTCTACCCTAGGAGTTCTATATCTACGGGAGCCAGGGTCGTGCCATGTGCGCTTGCGAATCTGCACGGGCATGGCACAGGCATAGCAAGGGCATAGCAAGGGCATGGCAAGGGCATGGCAAGGGCATGACAGGAAAGCAGGTCGGCTCAACCAACGTGCGGCAGAGCGTTGCATCGCCCCATGATGGACATTTTGATTGCATGAAAAGTTCTTTTGAAGACGCATATCTGATTTTATCGTGGTTGGGAACAAGAGAGATCATAGAAGAGGTGAATATTTGATTCGTCAGAACCCCTACAGTTTCGGGGGCTGTTGAAAACACACCCATGTATATTCCTAAGATCAACAAGTAATCCATTGCAACGTCGATGCATTAGGCTCATCCACAGCACGAGCGGTGTGAAGCATACCATTACTGTTTGGTATAGAGGCCCCATGAGAAATAGGATATAAATTGGAGCTATCTTTGTTGCGGTGCTGAGATAATTCATAAGAGTTGAGGGCTGGAATAGCTGAAATGAGATGCTCTTAGGCCCCCAGAACACGTGAGGGTTTCTACGTCTTACTCAGAACGCACAACTACGGCATACATAGGGGTCCAAAATGGACTGGGGTATGCTCAATGTGCTCAAGCGGTCAGGACGACCTGGTTTAGAGTATACTCAAGATGCCTGCAGCTATAGTTGATTTACAATTGGAACAGGTCGCCTCATATTCTCACCCTTACCCCCTTGGAGACAGGGCGGTGAGGGGATCTCTTTAGTGTTCCGCGGGGTTGCTGTGGTGCCATTCAGGCCCCTGGACTTGGAGGGGTAAACAGTGAAAAATAGGGCATGGTTGATATAATGTGGCCGGCCATCTACACAACAGGCCATTGTCCCATGTGCGATAAAATTCCTGCTAAGTAGGAGACTCTAAACGCAACGTGCAAGAACCTGGCTGGCTATCAGTAAATAAGGGGGGACTGGAGTAGAAAAAACGTGTAAAATTCGGTATGGATGAGATGTAACACTTCGTTGCCGATGCACCTTGTGTGGGCTTTCAGGAGACTAGCGCGGCTCATTCGTCGTAAACCCGGGTACTCAACAATATGACACGAAGCAGCAAGGCGTTGGTGATGCGGAAAATTTTACACGTTTTGCCTCCTCTTGACTATGAATAGCTCAGAAAACAAAACAAAAAAAAAAGTTTGCGAGAACTCATGCTCAAAGGATTTCTTCTCGAAGGATTCGAGTAGCCGAGCTCACATGCCCCTTAGGACAACCTCACGCGAACCTCATCACGCGTCATATCTAATAAGCTGATTAGAGATGGATTCAGTTGCCATAAGGTTGGAGGGACCACAGTACTAAACTTAATATACGTTCCTAGATTCATGTTCCTAGATATTCGTGGAGCAACTTGGTCTAAATAAACATATGGCCGAATAGGATCTCATGGAGATTATACATATGGTTGCAATCGTTCTTGATAGTCCCCGACGATAGTACCCGTATATCAACCAACGTGATATCGAACCGCTTAGTTATCGTCTTGGGTTGAGCCATCGTCGGCATCCTAGCTTCCCGAAACCCCGTCAATGGAGGGTTAAGCGGCAGTAGCTAGGCCACAAACGGAAATGGCTCTGTTATATCACCAGAATAGCGCCTCGCGGGTGATAGCCGCCATTGCGAATCGCGATGCCGGGAGATCGTACGGATAACGGAGACCCACAGGACAAGTGGTGCCATCGAGCAGTTAGCACAGGCCAATAGCCTAGGACCAAGACCATGGGTCAGAAGGCTCAGACTTCGAGTTTTGCGGGTAAAGATTGAGCAAGCAGGGAGACACGAAGAAGACTAATAGGGATCACGCCTTAAACTCTGATCACTAGACCGGTATTAGTGAGCAATATAGGATATCGGGATGTTAGGGTTGTCAAGATCCACCGCAGCTCTGAGCCGATCTACCGGACACTATTCGTACGCACCTATTTAGGGTGATCTGAAGATACTTTTGGCGCCAATGCTAATAATAAGACTCGAAGTTAACCAGCGTTAAGGAAGACGGGACAGACTTTCGCGCTATAAAAGTAGCATATGTCTTTTTCTCTTTTCTCAATGGTCGTCGCATCTTTATTTATGGGCGCGTAAAAGGAGCGAGATGCCATGAGGGACCGGCGGAACTTAGGGTCCTCGAGCTCGAGTCAAGAGAGTTTGAACTACTGCCGGCACATGGTATCGGAGAAGAGTAAAATGCGTTATGTGTTTTTGGGTCCAGAAAACCAGTGGTCGTTGTATTGTTAAAATGTCAGCAAAGCAGGCAAGGTATGGAGAAATGCCTGAAGAGATGCCTCCCGAAGACACCAAATTTTAGAGGGCAGTTTTGGATCACAGGCGTCAAAATGCTGCTAGACCAGTCAATATCTAGTCCTTTCCTTCTTTTGCCTTAAAGGGCCTGCTTTTACAGGTCATATTGTCTTCATAATTATTCTACTTGTCGTCAAACAGGTGAGCGGACTCAGAAGACTAATTTGAGACTTAGTGACGAGCCCTGCTGTTGTCGAGGACGTTAACAATTTGTACTGCGAATGTACCATGGAGGAGGTATTAGTAAGGTTCAAATAAGTTGAACGTACCAGCCTTGCTTTTCATACCTCCACACACAACTATCGCGGTAACCTAATCCGACTGTTAGGCTATACCTTATAATAGATCTCATAAGGCTATCGGTCCTTCTAGGTTTCTAGTATCATAACTCCAATTGAAAACAGAGCCTTAGGTTAGGTAGGGTCTAGCTCTCGAGGAAAGTTTGATAGGCCGAGAGCCTGGTAAATGAACAGTCGCTTTATATGCTGGAGGACTACCCCTTCTGGGTAGCATGAGATCTAACTCCACAAGATCTCATTAGAGATCTCGGGGCGATACTAGACTGATGGATGGAATCTAAACGGATAGCTTCAGATCCCAACCAGATGGTGTCAATGCCTGGATCTAATTCGTAAATACGCTGAACTCCATCGAAATAGTATGACGGTCCCTCCATGATCAGCCTAACGGAATTGCTAGCAGCTTACTATGTAATAGTATGAGACACCTCAAGTAGCTTTAAACTGTAGCGTATCTAGTAGTAGTAATCCACTTTGGGTAGAGAGAGGAGAAGGATCTTTTAGGGGAAGCTTGCGAAATATGAATAACGTATCAACAAATTCGGTGAATTGGAATAAGAAATAACAATTCAGTAATTTGTAAATAAGGGATATTATCATGGGCCCGAGGTGCCTCCGTTGCCTCTAGAGGTTGCCGCGTCACGTAAGGGGTTTGCCCACACTAGATGGCAATTTTTATGTATTGATTCAGATTGATTCACAAAGAAGGGCCACATTAAAAACATAGGATTAGACCGACTACGGAACGGCATTGGGTAAATTAGGTTGATGTATTTGTATCCTGCGTCTACATCAATGTGAATTCGGTGTGATTCGATAGCAGCGAAAGCTGACGGAACGTTAGGTACGATGAGACAGAACAATTAATCAAAAAATGCTTGGTATCGGATGGGGCAAACGCAAATCCCATGTAGGTCAGGATGGAATTTTAAAGAGTGAGAACGGAATCCCATAGTTGCGCATATAGTCACGCAGTCGTGTTTAAGATTTTAGGACAAGATCGGCAGCGGGGAAAGACATGCCAGTCCATTTTAGTATTCGATTGAACATCTGGCTGGTTGAACTTGTTTTTCAGTCGGAGTATTTGTTCACTTTGAGGGGGGGCTACGTCAAATATGCGTAAAAAGGAAAAAGGTGAAAGGGGAGGGAAAAGCCTTCACAAGCCGCAACGCCACATACGGTTTGCTGTAGGTGCCCGAGCCAAGATTCTGTGCTTTTGGTTGATTGGATGTTGATTGGATGTAGGAGGTTCTAAAATATTGTTAAGGCTCTATGTACCTCAAGGTGAGGCACAGCGGAAGACCCAGAGAACGGACATTTTGCTCCGGAATATCAAGACAACCCAAGATTCAAAGAGCCATAAACTTTCCCGAATAGGAAAAGAGCAAAGGATAGGACAGTCTCATCCCCCTTTTGGTTCGTTCGTTTCAAGCCAACTGGCTCCGCCCACGGATTAAACGGCTGATGTCACTCATCGAGAAATATAATGGCAATCGTTGAAATATATTCTTGATCGAATCTTCCATCTAACGAAGAGCCGGGTCCTGGCCCAGCACAATGCACAATCCGTCCGCATATGCAGGCGCAAACCATTGAATGGGTAGGCCATCTCCTGTAGGCTTATGTCTCAACAGTGATTGGAGGAGTTGGCCAAATAATTGCAGCCGTACCAACATTTGTTGTTGCTAGCGGACTTGTCACTACGATGTCTTTGCTCACCTTAAGATATGATTGGCTCGGCATAAGGCTGAATATCAACGTTAAGGTTCTACAGAGTTCTAAACAACAAAGGCCCGAACGGGATTGAGAAGAATTTGCTGCTTGCAGTTTGTTATCTTTTACAACTTAACTATTCTCAGTTGGACCTCGTATGAGGAGCACGTAGCAAAAGCTCCGGTCGTACACAATCGGAGAAGCATGGCTTGATATCAATGTGACAATTAATTAGTCTACATAGCATCTCGATTCCTTTGGGATGTAGGAAGAAAAGGAATTGGGGGTAATTGCAGCTGGGGCAAGTTCCGGGCATTGTCACGGATGTTCTTTTCTTTTACAGCCGTTTAATTTCTCTTCTCCGAGGAGTACCTAGCTTAGGTCCTATCTCCTTTTTGCGGGAGGAGCAAAAAAGAAAATATCAAAATTGTGGCTAACAAAGAAAGCAACTTTTTAAGCTCGCAAGCTCAACCTTAGCTAGGTAGGTAGATAGCTAGCTACCTGTTGTCTACATACCTAAGCTACCTGCCTTGTACAATTAAAGAGTGGTCGGAACGAATCTGAGAGTGGAGTTGGCGGAGCGCAGCGGATGGTGGAGAATGACTTAAGCTTTGAGGAGCTTCTAAGATAGCACTTATTTAATAAGGCATTAAAGGTGTTTAGTAGTGTAGATACTTGTCTTTACCGTCTTTGGGGAGCACTTCAACCTGGACTTGATGTTAAATTTAGGTAACAATTGCGTCGTATCAATGCCCCAACACTTGTTACGAAGCAGTGCGTCTAATCTTCCATCACCTTTTCACAATCCCTTACCCCCGAATAGCCTCAACTTGCCGGAGCTTTTCTGACCTAGCCCGATTCTGTACATTGAAAAATTCTCGCAGGAAATTTACCACTAATTAAATTTGTAGAACTAAGATAAACGTGTATTATTTTGATCTCTGGGTATTTGCTTGTGTAGTAGCAGAAACGTATTGCAAGCGTTATAGTGCCGTCGATCACGGCAGACTTACATCATTTGGTGAAGTTGAAATAGATCTACCTATTGAGCTGGATTTACGTACTCAGGTACTCTGTACAGGTTTATCACTACCTTAGAGGTATGTATTTGGCGGACTTACACGCCAACCCTCATATAGAATCTAATTCGCTGGTGTATCTTAGATTTGCTACGAATTTTCTAGCTACAACCAGCAGCGTCTACGTTCTAAAACGCCTAAAAAAGCGTTGAAGGCTTCGGGGCTGTGAAATACATTTAGGTACATCCATGAATGCCTTGTACTAGGTAAGTAGCCAAAAGAAAAATACAAGACTACATAAAAAGCCATGAAAGACTCTGGAACAAGTTCGGACGGTACGTACAATAAGAAGCGGGGAGCTTATGGACCCAAAGACCCAGAGAACCACTTTACCATTCCTTTTTAGGGGCTACTTAAAGAGCTATCACCAAGCCATGACGGTACAATCCCTGCTTGGTCTCAAAGATTTCCGGCTATCTCATTGGTTCCAGATTTCTCATCGCGATCGATCGCTGCTTGGGCATTCTCCCGCATCAGGAATTGCTAGAATCCTTGTTCTAGCCTTCGATCGAAACCATTGGTTTCCAGGCCAGGTACCTTGACATGGTATGCTCTTGTTGTGGCCGTGTTACGCAATGGGAGTTTTGCATATCATGTACATCCCACTGCTTCGCGATTCCGAACATGGGGAAATCCTTTTCCTGTATCTATATATGTATATCGTGTTTGTCTCTCACTCTTTCTCCCCCGGTTCAGATTCCTGTTTCGTTACTTCTACTTTTGTTACCACCCATCTCACATTACCTTGAGCTTGAGCTTGAGTTTGTGCTTCTGCTTCCGCTTTCACTACTATCCACCCACCCCCTTGCCAACAGCTAATCGACATCTTATTCAGCAGCCAAGATAACAAGACCGAGGTGTTGCCCTGTTCGGCTATTTCCTAACAAGAGCTTGGGGATACCGATTTTACAGCCTGGAAGTGGAGGCTTCACATATTATTATATATCACAACACAGCAGTTTCGACTAAGTCGGTTTTCAGCATTAAGAATATAACGCCGGCATAAATCAAGACCTAATCAGCACGTGAAGAAACCGGGAAGGCCAGATAGTCCAAAGCGAAAAACCGGTTGATATAGACGCCTCAGCCCGACTTACAAGCTTCCGTTTGTTGATCACCTGTCATCCCAACTCCGATACCTGACATTCAAGGTGCTGTGTGCTCCGGGATACTATTAACTTAAGTCAATACACACAATAGTGTTTGCCTTCGTGGCTGCAGATGCCAACAAGGCCCGAGACGCCCCACCTTCAGCTTATGAATCTTTACCGTTGAGAGACTTATATAGCACAACCGGACCTGATTTGTCTTAACAACACAAAAACCCCTATCCGGACTGATTCCCATCGGCTCACCGACGCATTCAAACGCACATCAGTCCTGTGTTGACCTTGGTGTCCGTTCTACCTTCTACGTTAAGGTTCACAACGCATTTAAACCCCATGCCGAAGAGATCTTTAGACACATCAACCGCCATGCCGGCCAGCGAACGAGTTCCGCCTTTTAAGGCTCAAAAGGCAAGCTTGTCATTCCCTATAATATATTTCACAACGAACTTCTAACCTCTCATTGCAGACTGAACGGTCCCATGAAGAAAACCAGGAGAGAGCCTATATTGCTGCGTCAAGGCGAGCTGATAGAAGCTTAGAGGCTAGAGTACAGTCCGCTCGACAGGCATCCGAGATTCACCGACGACGAACAGGCCGAGGCCTCAAAGTGAGCGAGGAAATTGTGCTAAAAGAAGAAATGTACGAGGAGGAAGAAGATGACCTGCCTCGCCATTACAAGTACCTCACTGCTCATCTACAAACGAATTCTCCAGACATGAACCATCGTGTAAACGCATATATCACCACACAAGCGGCAATGGCCACCATGGCCAGGTATAACGAGGTCAACCGACTCTTCAGCGAGTCATTCCCTACGGCTATGTCATACCAACAGCACTTAGGTAATTCCATGTATATGACCCCGCTTGTGAATACCGATACGAACTTCTCGCATCGGATGTCTACTTCGGGTTCTAGCCACGGATCTCCAGTGACCCGGACTCAGTCTATTTCTTCTCAGTCGCAGTTTGAGCGGAGAGATTCGGTTACGACTGAGAGCCCAATCCCTACTTCGGCCACAACAATGTCATCTCCTCCAGCATTGACACCTGCATCATCAACAGATGCGGATACGTCCGACACTAAGAGCACGCCGTACCAAACTCCATCCGCGTTCCCGCCCCTTCATCTTGACCCTCAACTAGCGCAGCAATCTACATCCACCTCCGTCTTCACTTCTGAATTACCAAACGAAGTTAAGATGATGGCCAATATTGATATGAACGATCCGATGGCAATGCACTTCCTGGATGGCAACCCTTCGACTTATCAGATGTTTGGACCCTACCCCAGCGAGATCACACCACAGGATGATAGCGCTAAAGTCGGCACCGCAGATCAAGAGCCTGACACGTTCTCGTCTCAAAATGTCAGCATCCCAGACGACTGCTTTGCCTCCTCAATAGATGGCTCCATGGGACTCCTAGATGTTCCAGTCGACAGCTATAGCCGCTTAGGCACGCCAGCTGGCGGAACCGGAGGAGACGGTTGGGAGAGTTTCGTTGACTTCGGATCCGAGCAATGACGCGGCGGTATTTTGTGATCGCGTCGCTGCTATCAGGACAAGCGATGCGATCTGTATATGTCTTGACTATACCTTCACATACCGAACATTTCACCGGATTGACCTGGTACCATTTTTTTCAGAGATACCATGTGTCAGTCACATTTTGCACCTGTTAGGGTTCGGTACTGGGTTGATTTTGAGTAAAAGCGTTATTTATCTCTCTAGGCCGGCGTTCGGTTTTCGGTTTTCTACTACGTAAATGATCACGTCTGGGGGGAGAGGTACTCGTCGCTTACTGCTTCGTGGAATTATTTTCACAACACACTTATATCGCTTAATAATACGACGATACTGGGGGAAGAAATTTTATCTCGGCGGTGGCTAGTCTATTATGATGTTGCACGCCAATGGAATTGGACTGGGAATTGGGATATTCAAACCGTTACGAAAACCCTGGGGGTGGAGATAACCATCATTTTACATGGAATGGCGCGGGCTTAAGCAGAGAGTCCAGAGAAAGGAGGAAAAAGAGAAGAAATTCCCGTGAAAATTAAATAACAAGGCTTACGGACTTGAAGGCGCAAACGACTGCGGATATCTCATGTCTTAGCCGGCGCAAAATTAGAGAAACACGAACAGGAAAAAAAAAAAAAAAAAACACATATGAAGGGATATGTCATGTAACTATCATGCGGTTGCCCGTACTCCGGTACGCAATATCAAATTAATTATTCCTATGACTACATCTACAAGCTTAACAGGGCTCGAACGCAGTGTGACTTGAACGCAAAACTCGAATCTCATCTCATACTCTACTTCACCTAGATTAGGTAGATAGCTCAACGTGAATTTGGGAACAACATCTAAATGCAGTAGACCTCCCGTAAACTTATTCCCAACTGCCGAGGTCGACATCGTTTACGACGTAAGCTATTTGCCGCATATACCGAACCCGACGTTTGAATCGCGTGTCATAAACTTTTCCCACGAACATAGGCTTTCGGGCATCTCGCCGCATGTACCTAAGTAGGTTCGGGGTTCAAATCTCGGAAAATGTCCTCCTTTGGGGTCGGTACTCGAAGCCGAGGTGTAGTTCCTTTCGGAAATGCTCTAACCTAGCAATAGGTAGACATATTGTGGCAAATGCGCCTCAGTACCTACATGTAGTAACCCGGGCGTATATCTGCGAGTTTACGGAGAGTTTGCTACGGCTTGTTTAAAGAACATACGTAACTCGTTCCATAAAACTCGCCGCAGCAATGAAGTTCAAGTTCTTTCAAATTAGTTGTAGCTTGAATATGGTATCTCATGGTGAACTAATCTTGATGGCACTATAAGGCTTTCCTAATTGCGGCGTTTCCGCTGCTTTATCAAAATATCCACTTCCATAGCGCCACTATGTCCCTCCTGACTCTATGAATGAACATCATCATGAAATGGGCGTTGTATTGTTAGGCTATAGAAGAACTCCGATGGAATCAAACATGAAATACTAGCTTTGCCGCATGTTTGCCTTCTATTGACTCTTAGAAATCCATTTATCACGCTGCAGTTCTGGATATTCTTATTTGATCCATTCCTCTTGTATTCTAAAACCTTACCGAAGAGACGTTAGTGACGGCACAAGTGGAGTACAAATAGAAGCGAACGACTATGTGTGTATCACTGGAAGTACTAATGACGCATCTCAAGAATATGTGGCAGAAGGTCGGTTAATATATTTAATGCCAAAGAATTATGTCGCCAAAGTATTGGTGGTGCTGTCCCTTCCTTTCAATGGCACCGGGTTATGTATATGTGGTGCAGCGAGTTGATAATGTGTTGAGAAAAGGGTGGTGTTTGTAATCAAATCGCCTTGCATTCTGCGAATCTCGACAGGTGCGCTACAGTATGGATGTTATGAATTAATTTAACTTCATAATGGCCCTACAGGTACGAGGGAGTAATCTGTGAGTAAATAGTCACTATGTCACTAGTGGAAGTTCACGAGATTTTTCATATTGTCTCAGTAACAAGGCTGGGTATTTTGTTTTCCTTCGAGGGACGTACTTTAACTATGCTACTTTGTGGATTGACTGGGTTAGACACACTACAAGGTGTCGTCTAGGCTTCTCTTTCGTTTGTTCATATGACCATTACTTTTTACCGCATCACTAGCACCGTAGCCATTGTTACTATTCCACCTTGAAGGTCCCATCGCTGCTTGCTCCGTCGACGAGTCGAGTTCCTTAGCCCAGGCGATCCAATCTCTCCTTCTATTCCTCCATAAATCACCCTTCCAAGTCCTCCACGTTCGTCGGCCTTCGAACGAGTCCCGTAATTCTTGTTCATGTTGGCCCAACTGTTCCATGATGAATTCCTTAAAGTGGAAAGGTATGGATATTCCGTCACCTTTTGAAGGAATAGAAACAATTGAATTAATAACCTTGTTTCCGTACTCCGACACAGCCAACTCGAACGAGTGTGATCGTAGCGCCGCGACTAATGTCTTGTGGAATACCTTATTTTTCGATGGTGTTGATAACGCGTTAACCAAGACATAGGACGTCGGCGCTGAGGATGTTGCGAGTTGGAAAATAAGTTCTTCTGGAAGAGATGTAATGGATTTTTGAACCGTGCTAGAAGGATACCCGGGTATAGCAAGCATTGTCGTCGTCAATTGAGCGCCGTGCGACACTAAAGCCGAACGATTCTTTTGGGGTAGTTCTTGGTTTTTCTTATCATCGGTTTCTGAGGATTGTAGTAGACAAAGCTTCGGAACCAATAACTTGGGGTCTGATCCAAGCGCTTCGATCAAGGCCTTCGTTAGGTTATCTATCTCACTGTCGGCTTGGCGCGCTTGGCACCGTTCGAACAGAGTCTTGATCACGTTGAATCTTGATAGCGAGACAAGTTTGCTCATATCTGGCAAAGTTTTTTGGACGGCGGCTACTAGATCCTCTTTACTGAGTCGATTGAGGATACGAATTGCGGGATATGAAGCAATATCGTTACGCAAAAGACTGTTTATACGGTCTCCGAATATATGTTTGTATAGAGCCTTGAACACCCTTCCAGGGCAATGAGTAATGAGAGTCTCGAGGAGACGTGAGCCAATATGGTCGTATAACATTGAATTGACAAAATCTGAGGCTGGTGTTGTGGCATCTTTCAATGACGAAGGAGCCCCAGGTAGGAGTTTCCATAGCAGCGTCATGTCTTCGGAGTTGTCTTCAGCTGCCTTCGAGTTTAGACTAATGTCTAGCTCTAGAAGTAATTGTAGAACGGGGTTTCCAGTAGGATGCGTCGCTAACACTCGGAGCTCTGTGGTACTCATACCAGAAACTGAGTCGGTGATTATCTTATTTGCGGCTAGATTAAACGACATAGGTACCGCTCGCAATTGAGAGTTTGAGTCGGTTGGCCCATCAGATGTCCACGGGACTGATATTTTTTCCTTCTTCTTGCTATGGATAAGGGATTTAGTCTGTGACTGCTCTAATGGGCGCCCCGATAAAATAATTAGTAGCACCCGAAGAGTATGAGAAGCGAATTTGTCCGCAAGTAGATAGCCGAGGTGGCCCTCGAGCTCGTCGAGGGTAAGAAGGAATAGTTCTTCCATATAAGGTAGAGGGCCTTCGTTTGGATCATCTTGATCAGTGAGAGCGTCGTCGCGCTCACCTCCAAGTTCCCTAGTAACTATGGGTGCGGATTGTAAGAATAAGGTCTCGCAACAATGGCTTGCAAAACGGTGTTGGATGAGATTTAAGAAGTGGCCACTAAATTGGGTGAATAACTTCTTTTTTTGTCTCGTGTTAGACATCAAGATGAGTCTTTCCATCAATCGGGAGCACGATTGACTGCATGCTAGCTTAAGCTCCTTTCCCTGCGCTTCGGCAAAGACACTGGCAAGGTATAATTGTCGTTCTTCTTGGGAGGGAAAGTCGTCTATATCGAGTTGCTCGTCGACTGAGCGAAAATATTCCTGCTCTTGGTCAGAGAGCATGCCAAAGAACTCGCGGTCGGCTTGCGGTGGTCCACCGATCCGGGGTTCGGCTTGATTGTATTCATCTTGAAAGACAGCTTCTTGCTGAGCGGCGCCATCGTCACCATCCGTTTCGTTTAACCGCCGCCTTTTCGCAGTTTTGCTGACTTCTTGAGCAGCTAAGGCCTTTTCACGCCGCTTCGCCTTTCTTTCGTCGCGGATAGCTTGTCGTTTCGTACGTGGCTTCGGCATCGTGGATTATTTCGACGTGGGAAGATTTGGTAATGATGTGACTTTGACTTTGAAGCGCAAGTCGCCAAAATAATTTTTTGGCGGTTGCTAGGTTTACAAGCCGATAAGAGCCTTATCTTAGTATGCATTATTAGCGTCTTGGTGCCGAGACCCTTATGCAGGGTTGCGAAATTAGTTAGTAACTAAATTAATATTTCTTAGTAATTAAAACTAAAAATTAAAAACTAAAAATTAAAAAAATTAAATATTAAATTAGTTTTAATTAATTTAATTAGTACAAATTAATTTTTAGTAATTAAATTAATTAAATTTGATTTAAAGAAAAATTTTTTTCGAAAAAATTTAATATTTTAATATAAAAATACGTGCATTTATATTAATATAAATTGGTAAAAATCGAAAAAAAATATTAGTAAATTCGTTGAAATTTTCTGAATCTATTGATATTTTTTCGAATTTTTTGATTGGGTGTTCAGCCCGATGCACGCTTTTTTGTTCGTTGATTCGAAAATTAATTTTGATAAATACAGGTGTATTAAGCTGAACACCCAATCAAAAAATTCGAAAAAATATCAATAAATTTAGAAAATTTTAACGAATTTACTGATATTTTTTTCAATTTTTACCGATTTATATTAATGTAAATACATGTATTTTTATATTAAAATATTAAGTTTTTTCGAAAAAAATTTTTTTTTAAATTAAAATTTTTAATTAAAATTTTAATTTTTTAATAATTTTAATTAATTTAATTTTTTTTTCATATTTCTTTAATTAATTTAATTTTTAATTTTAATATAATTAATTAATTAAAAAATAAATTTTTAATTATTAAATTAATTAATTTCGCAATTTTATTTTTATATAAATAATAGGTTTTTTGATTTTAATAACGTTAAAATTAAAAATCAAATTTAATAAAATCAAAACCCATCCATTTTTTTTATATCGATAACATTTAAATAACCATACATATTAATTTTTATAAATGCTTATCCACTTTTTAACATCTTAAAAAATATTTTACCTAATCGCATTTTAAAAATAATTAATTAAATTAAACGAAAAAAAAAAAAAAATATATATATATATATATATATATATATATTGAACAGGAGGGTGTAACCTCCTGGGGACTGATATCCTCAAGTCAAGCCAGTCTAATATCCTGATCAATAGGCAATAGATAGGCTGCAAGAATAA